>ONZH01015200.1:0-72239 GCA_900303285.1 Rhinella marina
AAGCAGGCAGCCGATTCTGGCTGTCTGCTTCTCCTTGCAACAGGCAAACTGTCTCTGCAGAGACAGCTGCCAGAGACCGAGACATAGCTCCCCCGTACCGGGACAGCGGGACAGCCTCTGCAATCTGGGACTGTCCCGCTGGATCCGGGACGGTTGGGAGGTATGATTCCCTCATAGATTGCAAGCTCTTGTGATCAGACTCCGTACTCTCCTTGTTTGCATTGTTAATTAGTTTATAACTCACGATGAGCAAATGGATTGTAAATAGAGATGAGCAAATCATCCAAAATTTGCTTTGTCGAATATTCGTCGAAGTTTTCACAAGATTCGAACAAATACAAATCTATTTGACGAAGCTGCGTACAAATTATATGTTATTATGTGGTGTTTTGCGAACATTTGCACACTAATAACGAACCTACACTTGTTAAAGGTACGCAACTTATGTGAACACGTACGCATGAGCGTACAAAAGTGCGTACAAATCCTTAACATACTATTGTTTTTTTCCAGTTCTGAGGGGGCGTATCTTCACTTTCCTGCTCTTGCGGGGGCGGAATGTCATTATACCACCGCATGAAGAATGTGTAAATTTACTTACGTTTTATACGTATCTTACATATAGTTAGCGGTCAAATTTTTGCATACATATACGAATAATACGAAGCGAATCCGACAAAATTCGGATTCGCTTCGGAGAAGAAAATTTCCAAGATTCGATACAAATCTACAAAGCGGAGAATAGATTCGCTCATCTCTAATTCTAAATGAGAAAATTCGAGTTGAATCCGAATCCAAATTTTTGGTGTTTCAATTTGGGAAAATACACACTTTTTCAGGCCAGTTGGAGCACTTCTGATTTTGTCAGAACAGATTCAGCCGCGAATCAAATCAGTTGACTAATTTTGCATAATCAGACTGGAATCAAATGTTGTAAAGTGTTGCAGAATATGTTATATAAATACAAATTATGACAGAGAACTTGGTTGGTAGAGATGAGCAAAGTATTGGAAAATTTGAATCGTCTGCTTCGCCAAATTTTACTTCATTGTAAGTAGGGAGCGGCAATTACACCGCCCCCTTCATTGTACCCCTCAGATGCCACGTTCATAGCTGATTGTGGCATCTGACATAAACATTAAAGGGGTTCTCCGGGAATTAAGAAAATAAAAATATGCAAATATTACTTTATTATAAATATATTCCAAAATACCTTTCATTAGTTATGATGGATTGTTTTGTCTGGGGAGCAATAATTAGGAGAAACAAAATGGCCGCCGTCCTATTAGTTCACACAAAACCTGTCCTAATCACACAAGTTACTTCACAACACAGAGAAAGTGCTGCCTCATCCTCCTCTCTGTTCTGACTGTCAGGGATTATGATCCTGACTACAGTTTAATATGATATTTAAATGAATCTTTGTGGGAATGGAGTTTATGAGGAGACATGAAGTACAGAGAGGACAGACAGGAGAGGTGGTAATGGAGACTGCATACAAGAGCTGCTGCTCATTAGTCACATCTGCTCATGAACTCCATTCCTACAAAGATTCAGCTGAAGATTTTATCATCTGTATTCAGGATCATAATCCATGACAAGCAGAGAGGAGGATGAGGCAGTTCTTTACCTCAGTGTTGTGAAGTAACGTGTACTCCTGTGTGATTAGGACAGGTTTTGTGTGTACTTATAGGAAAGCGGCCATTTTGTTTCTCCTAATGATTGCTCCACAGACAAAATGAGCCATTATAACTAATGTAAGGTATTTGGGAATACATTTATAATGAAGTAATATTTAAGTATTTTCATTTTCTTACTTCCCGGAGAACCCCTTTAAATAGGACCTTTCACCACTCCTGACATGTCTGTTTTAATAGCTCCATGCATTCCCCACACACTAACAATTCTGAAACATCTATTCTTATGTCTCTATGTTGTTCCATTCCCTTATTATTTGCACTAGAAGTTATGAATGAATTGCTATTTGCCTTCAGTAAAGGAACAGAGGGGAGGTAACAAGTTGGGGGCGTGTACCTGCACAGTCTGACTCTAGCCAATCAGTGCTGTCATGTTCAGTCTGTGCAGGTACACACCCCCTACTGGTTACCTCCTCTCTGTTCCCTTACTGAAGACAAATAGCAATTCATTCATAATTTCTAGTAGAAATAATAAAGGAATGGCACAACATAGAGACATAAGAATAGATGCTCCAGAATTGTTATCACATGGAGAATGCATGAAGCTATTAAAACAGGCATGTCAGGATTGGTGAAAGGTCCTCTTTAAGACGCAAAATAAAAAGTAAATAAAAGCATACTTACCTCATCCATTTGATCGCAAACAGCCACGGAATCCATCACATAATTCAATGCCGGCATGCTGCCTAATACAAGTGCATGGCCAGCTCTAAGGGTTCCGTTCTGCTGGCCATACACTTGTATTATGAAGGAATGCCCCTAAGGGCATTCTGTTTGGCATGTCAGCATTGAATTACGTTATGGATTCAGTGAGAACGGAATCCATTACATAATTCACTTAAATCCCGAACTTGAACCTGCCAAAAGGCACCGTGCACGGGATTTCGCACAGGATCTTCAATCAAGATGGCGGCAGACCGTTCTTCTCGCTCAAAAGGATGAGGTAAGTATAATTTTTTTTTTTTTTTTTACCACCATTCAGGGAAAATCGATTTGTTATTATGAACCATGAGGAAATTCAGCTTTGTGGGAAATGGAATTTTCCCTGAATTTTCCCTGGACTTCGATTCGCTCAACACTATTTGTAAGGCAGTCTACAATTGCTATCCTCCTCGGGCATTTGCTGTTATAGCCACAGGTAGCCACTAACATACCCTGCGGGGAGCACTGTACCAGAGATTTGTATAATTTCCATTCAGCTGAATGGCTGCTCTTGTAATGCATGGATGCACCAAGTGGGTCAGAGCAGGAGAAAAGGCCATTTTCAAGCCTTTCCTCTTTCTTGACTGCTACATGCACATCACTGGTGGTGGAAGGAAATGTATAATATAATAACCAATCACTGGCTATGAGCAAATTTCTTCTAGTTCTATTTGGCAAAATTGGCCGTACGATTCGATTAGGGTCTGGAAAAATGTGACCTTAAGTTATGTGAAAGTGCTTTGATTGTCTGAATTAGTCTCTTTCTCTCACTCTCTGATTCTCCTGAATCGAATTGGTCCACATTTGAAAAATTTGGCTTGAATTTCAATAATTTTGAATCCATTCACATATCTCTAGTAATCAAATGACTGATCACGTGATCACAGGACATCCTTTCATATATCAGAGCAGTTGGATCTTTCTTTTACTCAGATTACTTTTGTCCTGTAATGGGGATTGTTATGGTTTCTGCAGTTACATGGGAAAATTATAGCGTAAAAATATATGAATGGTAGTAATGCAATTTAGACGTCTTGGGAGTCTTTTGTAAAAGACAAAAAAATGAAAAATGAAATGGAAAAAAAGTAATAACAATAAAAGGAATGAAAAATTCATGACCAGCCATATCCATAACCTTAACCCCGACCTGAAATACCACAAAGATCACTTGCTATATCACAGTGAATACAATTCCAAATTTTATTATACATCTATTACGTATCTTGAAAAATGAAATTCTTTAAAATGTGGGATTTTGTTTTATTTTTCACTCTTTTTTAAACACTAAGGAGAAAACTTACACCAAAAAAGGGTGCAAATTTTGTTGCATGGCATTTTAGCATTTTACACTGCTTTTGCCGCTTTTCAAAAAATTGAGGAGCTTCTGAATATGACTGATGCATGATATAACCGTCTTAATGAATTCCCCTCAAAACAGGGGCATAGCTATAGGGGAAACAAGGGAAGCGGCTGCTTTGGGGCCCGAACTCAGAAGAGGCCCACCTAGAAGAAAGACTAAAAGATTTTATTGTCAGGGCCCCCTCAACAGTATTACACAATGACATTATACACAGTGACACTATAGGAAACAGACATACTGGGCCTCATCCTGAGCCTCAGAAGTGCGGAAAGCACAGGAGTCGGGAGTTGCGAAGAAGTTGCTCGGGGAGGAGGGCCCGTACAAAAATTTGCTGTGGGGCACAGGCATTTCTAGTTACGCCACTGCCTCAAAACTATTAATAATATAGTAACTATGAGGGTGCATAATATCACACATAAAGGCAATGAACCTGAAAAGGCCTTCCCTATACTACAAATGTGCTTTCCATCTCCGTATGTCTGCATGGCTTTTCCGCAAAAAATGTCCTATTATTGTCAAGGACATGGATAGGACTTTTCTATCAGGGGCTGACCACTCTGTCTCACAAAATGCAGAATACACACAGCCAGTATCCATGTTTTGCGGATCCCGAAAACATCTGACGGTCATGTGCATGAGCCCTAAGGGTGCTTTGTGCTTTTCATCTGTTATTCTTTCTAGAAATGCATAAAAAGACAACTGGGTGTTACCATTTCCCTTGTCAGAAGATCATTTGCCAGCGCAATATGAGTGTCACACCTGTGTTTGGGAGGGAGACACCACCCCAGAAGGAGAGGGAACAAGGAACAAGGCCTGAAAGGTAGGGAAGGAAAAGTACACCTAGTCAAATCCCTAGTCATAGTCCTGACTGGCTATCAGTATGAACAGACCCCAAGGGTAGGTGAGTTCATACGCAGGAGTACCTAGAGTCCTATAACACCCTATAAGACCCTGACAATAGTGACAGGACTGAGACTACCTGTTCCTCCATGAATGAAGGACGGACAAGAGTCTCCCTCAGACCTACAACAAAGAGCAAGGGAAAACAACAGACAGATAAAACAATATGCAAAAGGGAAAGGAAACACTTAACTTTCCAGTAGCAATGGCAGCAACGGGATCTCAGCCGAGAACCAAACACCAGCAGACCAAAGACACGACTAAAACTGAAAAACCGCATAGGATTGTGGGAGAAACAACTATAAATTAGGAAAGTTAAGTGAGCAAAATAGCAACACCTGGTAGTAAGAGGTGTGGCCAGTATCAGAAACGACACAGCCGTCTAATGATCCACAACAAACCTGTCAGATCAAAGCACGTGCTGCCAATCTCACAGATCTCCTCTCACCCACTGTTGTGGGGATGTCCGTATGTCTCAGTACGGCAGTGGCAATGAGATTGTTAGAACTGGCTGGACAGTGCCTGACTGTGCAAAGACATACCCCCAAATGGTAACACTCAGTTGTCATAAAGTTATAGGAGGAAAACTCAGGAACATCTCCAGAATTGTACTAAAATACACACATCAGGAGGGCGGACAGGTTATCCCAAAATGAGTATTACTATGTCCAATGCAAATGAATTGTTATTACAATATACGTGCAATCTAAATATTTTTCTATTTGTTGTGAGCATTTTCCTCTCTGTTAGCCCTAGGGTGGCCACCTGCTTCATCCCAAAAAGGAGGACATTTTAGGCCACACCCCCAACCTGCCAAACCACACCCCCAACCTGCTAAACCACGCCCCTCTCCCAGTAAGTGCCCAGCAAAAAAAAAAAAAGAGAGGAAAACCTTAAAGGGGTTGTCAGGGTTCAGAGTTGAACCCAGATGTACCCTTAACTTCACCCAGGCAGCCCGGCAAGGGCAAGGGTTCTTCTGTTCACAATTACACACTGCACTGCTTTACCACTGCCATTTTACTGGCCGGCGGGCATTCTGTATCTAGCAGTGCCGGAGTCAGTGAATTCCAGCAGGCTGTTCTCTGCTGGAACAGCCTGCCAGAATCACTAACTCAGATGTGAAAGTAGCCTAATACAGCGCCCCATACCTCTTACATCCAGTGACGTCTTCTTAGATGTAGACATTCTGTGTCCTCAATCTTCTCCATTCAGACCAGACCGCCATGATGATTTCTTTCAGCCATCTCTTCTCTCTGCGGAATTTGACAGACATCTTAGTTTCCTACTTTTCCATCATTCTCCCACCTTCTTGAACACCCCATCCTGCCACCCTCAATACTCAGACACTGTGCTCCACAGATAGTACTTCCTTTAGTAATTATTGGCACACAGTGCTCTAAAAAAAATAACTTCGCTACTAAAGTGTAACCAAAATATTCCCCAAAAATAACTGTGCTAAGCTGATAGCGTGACAGGGTGCCCCCCACAATAATAGTGCTCCCCAAAGTCCCAATAGAAATAATTAGTGCCACCAGTAGAGTCAATGTTACCATAATGCCCTCATAATGTGTGCCAATGCCCACTGTGTGCCCCAAAAAAATCTTAGTGCCCCCAGTTGAGCTACATAGCTCCCTATAATTTGTGCCAGTATAAAATACTCCTATATAGTGCCCCCATAGTGCTCCTCCCCTTGTCCCCATGGTGCCTGACATAAGGTGCCAGTATAAAATGCCCCCATAATGTGTGCAGTATAAAATGCCCCCCTCAGACCTCAGATCAGGGTCTTGTGCCCCCCTCAAGACCTTAGATCAACATCTTGTGCCCCCATCAGACCTCAGATCAGCAGAATGTGCCCCCATCAGACCTCAGATCAGCAGAATGTGCCCTCATCAGACCTCAGATCAGCGTCTTGTGCCCCCATCAGACCTCAGATCAACACAATGTGCCCCCATCAGACCTCACATCAGGCTACTGTGCCTCCATCAGACCTCACATCAGGCTACTGTGCCCCCATCAGACCTCACATCAGGCTACTGTGCCCCCATCAGACCTCACATCAGCCCACTGTGCCCCCATCAGACCTCAGGTCAGCGTCTTGTGCCCCCTCAGACCTCATATCAGGGTCTTGTGCCCCCATCAGACCTCAGATCAGGGTCTTGTGCCCCCATCAGACCTCAGGTCAGCGTCTTGTGCCCCATCAGACCTCAGATCAGCGTCTTGTGCCCATCAGACCTCAGATCTTGTGCCCCCCTCAGACCAGCGTCTTGTGCCCCCCCTCAGAACTCAGATCAGCCCACCCAACCACTTTAAAAAAAACATACTCACCAGTTCTACGCTGCCGCTGCCATCAGGTTCCCCGCTCCAACTGACTTGCCTGCCGGCGCACACTATGACCTGACGCAGCGTCAGGTCATAGAGTGCGCCGGCAGGGAAGACAGTGGAGCGCGGAACCTGATGGCAGCGGCAGCGTAGAACTGGTGAGTATGTTTTTTTTAAAGTGGTTGGGTGGGCTGATCTGAGGTCTGAGGGGGGGCACAAGCACAAGGCCGGGCCATTAAGGGGGCGCTCTGGCAGGGTGCCCCCTTAACTGGCCGGGAAAGGCGGACTTCTGGCCGTCCGTCCTGGCCTTGTGCCGGACGGAGGACCAGGAGTTAAAAAAACGGACTGTCCGGCCAAAAACTGGACGGATGGCCAACTTAGCCCTCCCCTGCTGTTTATCCGTCTGGTCCACCTTCTTCTGCATTCAGTGATGGACTGACATGCTCAGTGGCTTCCCTGCTCCCTTCCTCCTCTCAGTGCTAGTGTAGTGATTTCATAGAGAAGCAGGTGAAGCGGCCCTGACACCTTTCTTTCATTCATCCTGACTTCTAAAGTCATAGAAGTATATATCTACAGTATATCTCTCTTTAGACATACCTTATGCATCTCTTGGGCTATATGTGATAGACTATTTTCTATGCAGGGGAGGAAAATTGCAATGCATCCTGGTAGAACTGCTGTTCACCCACATGAAGGGAAGAAAGTCCTCCAGATAAGTGATTAAGTGCTTCCGTGGGCTTCCAATCTGTGTCTTTGCTCCCCAAAGATAAGTCCTTCAGTGGTATCTGGCAGGTTGCGGACCTACATTCAAGTCAATGGGCTGTTTGCAGGCCACAATACGGGCACCATGGCCATACGGTCATGTGTATGAGCCCTAAAAAGGGTTTTAAAGTCATACGATAACCCATTTAATGCAATGTTTTTCTTATTTTTTTGCCACGATTTTGCAATTGCTTTTGTTGCAGTTTTTGCTTTACTTTTTTTTCCAAAAATGACAAAAAACAACAACTTTTTTTCTCAAACATACAAAATAGAGGTAAAAACAATAAGTAGTTCATTAAGAGCAGCTCTCCCTTTATTGGCACTACTAACCCAGCTGAGCTCGGTCAAAACTGTATTGGGGTGTTAAAGATGGTGTAGTGGGTGGTAAAGATGGTGGTGACTGCTGACGTAGTATCGCGTACCTTTGTGTTAAAGGGGTTATCCGAGACTATATAACCCCCCCCTTCATGTGTTGGCCCCTCACAGTGATTATACTTACCTCGGTCTCCGTTCTCTGTTCTGCTCCTGGTACCCGCACCGCCGCTGCTGCTTCTCCCCGTGCAGACATAAAAACATCCGGTGATGGGGAAAGCAGCCAATGGCAGGCGGGGACTAGCCTCCCTAGTATCGCTGTTGACGCTAGAGAGGCTCATCCCTAGCAGCGGCGGGGCGTGGACAAGGAGCAGCTCAGGGAGCAGGGACCGAGGTAGGTATAGTCACTATGAGGGGCCCAGCACATGAAGAGGGGGTTATATAGTCTTGGATAATCCCTTTAAGAACCTCCCTGCATTTCTTAAAGCTCCTGCACTGTAGACGCTCCCAAAATTCTTTGTATTTGACGAAAAACACGATGAACCAATTAAGACCTAAAATGAATTCAGGCAATCAGACAACATGTAACACCTTCACCAAGATTTGTTACATTGACTGAAAACATCTTTTTTTTTTCCCTGTGATTAATTCTTTGAATTATACAGGGAGTCAAATGACAGAATAATAGGAAAGCACAGATTCGAAATTATCCTGGAAATTAATTGTGAAAGCAATCTTCTCCTAAATGAGTGAGATGCATAATTTGATTGATCCGTTTTGTCATTTCAGGCTACAACGTACGGAGCTTATGGGCTGTGGTGGGATAAGCCATCTTAATTATCCTGCCATTCTAATAAATAAGAGAAGAAATATGACCCAACCACAACATTTACTTATGTGCAACTTTACGTGCGGGATAAATATGGATTTTAGGTGGCCATATTGGCTCATCGTACAGTGATTTCCAAACTCTCCTTTCTTAAATGGAAATTCAATTTAGTGCTAGAGGCAAAAATCTTGGCAAAACAAAAAATCATATATTCCCACCCTTTCCTCGTGACTGTAACTTTGGTCTGGAGAAGTTAGGTAACATGAATACGTTTCTTTGGTTGTCTCCAGATGGGGCAATCTCAAGTCATTGGGTTGTGTCTCCCCATGAGTAGCGCCTCATGGTCTGGCAACTCTGGCCATCTACAGTATATGTTACACGGATGACCATTCATATGAGTGGCCACCATGAAATACTGGCTGGATAGCGCATTGGTTTACCTGAGTAAAATCATAGATCTCAAGAAGCTAGACCATGGCAAACATTACAGCTGATCACTGTGGAGGCTTATGCATAAAATATTTATTTGAATGGTTACCCAGTTGACCACCACTTGGAGTCAATAAGGTCTTTTTAGGGCAAATTAGTTCTTGCCTGATGCCTTTTTTCTTTTCTTCTGGTCAATCTCTCTGACTTTTTATATGTAATCTACCCTTACCGTGGGTACCAATCTTTTGATTCTTCTATACCAACAACCGTACTGCAACCTTTTGATAGTATTGGCAATTGTCAATGGTATTTTGAGTATTAAAATTCTTTTGGACACTCAACTTTGCTAGCTCGTAAAATCGTGTACATAGTTATGTACATCAGACTCTATTACAATGGTATACATAAAAAAGAGATTCTCCCATTACAAACATCAAGCTGCCCCTTCCATCGTGATGCAAGGTTTTACCTCCCACATCAGAATGGTCTGGTTTTCCATGCCCTTTCAATTTCTCCTCTCTTCTTTTAGAACAACGCAGTTCCTTTCAAACCTTTTCAACACATTTTCTTTGCATTGCCATATTCTCACACCCATACCTTTTTTTTTATATTTCAGTCTTTAAAGCTTCAAGAGAGCGAGCCCTAGTTTTTATTAGTACCATTATGGAGTACAAACAACTTTTTGATTGCTTGTTATTCCGTTTTTAAGGGGGTCAAGCAAGGTGACTCAAAAATTGAAAATTAGGCATTTTTTTCCTGTTACGACATTCACAGGAAAAAATATTTACATTTTGCAACTTTAACTTTTTAGAGGTGCAATACCTATTATGTTTATTTTTTATTTTCATATGTAAAAATTGTGGAGGGGGATATTTTAATTTTTAATATTTAATATTTTAATAAACTTTTTTTCTAATTTTAATGTCAATTTTAGTTCCCCTTATGAGACTTGTACATGTGATCTTCTAATCGCTTGTACTATAGACTGCAATAGAATACTATTACGGTCTATGGGAATTTTTACAGGTTGCATGTCACAGGAATGGCTTAATGGGCAGCTTACTATGACAGGCTTGGAATCCTTGACAATACCTCAGGCTACCATAATAAGTGATCAGAACTTGATTTTTCCATGGGGGCTCTGATCAAAGTGTAACATGCAGAGAATATGCATCCATCCAGCATGTAGAACTTTCCACAGTGTCTAGGTCAGGGATTAGCAACCTTCGGCACTCCAGCTTCTGTGAAACTACAACTCCCAACATGCACATGTACTTGGCTGTTCTTGTAACTCCCACATAAGTGAATGGAGGATTCTGGGAGCTGTAGTTTCAGAACAGCTGGAGTGCTGGAGGTTGCTTATCCCTGGGGTAGGTGATAAGTGTCAGCAAAATGGAGGTAGAACCAAAGTTCAAGAGGCAACTGGGGAAGGTTTTTTGAGCATGTACAGTGAAAGGTCCTACATTGTAGTAGACAGAGAGTCTGTTATGTTTCCTGGAAAGGGAAATAGAAAAAACAGAGGTGTCTACAGACTTAAGTGGGGAAAGCTAGTCATCACGTGTATTCAGCTCAATTCAGAGAGAAAGAAATGTGTAGAGTGTGAGAACGGGGCAGAAGATTGCAAGCTGAGTTGAAGTTACAGTACCAGTATAACATAACATAAAACAAAATAAATTACCTGCCTATCTGGGCTCTACCTAATACACCAGCGGTTCCTATCTCACGCTTCATTCAGCCTCACGGTCATCCAGTCACCAAGCTCTAACCACACAGGTCAGTTCTCCAGGCTTCATTCCCTCAGACTGGCATTCTGAGGTCTGCTTTATTCCCCATTGGTGATCCTTACAGGCCTCACCTGGGATCACCTCGGGCTAGGGGAAAAACCTTTAATGGAAGAGTATAGACTGGGAAATCCCACTACCAAACCCAGTGGCATACAAAGAGACGTAAGGGCCTCATAGCAAGGGTCAAACCGGGCCCCCATACAGGACAGAAGGGTTTCCACCTACTGTAAATCCCTTTCAATGACCCTTGGGCCATTTATTCCACTGTCTCGTTTGCTAAAAGTTGTTCCTTTAGAGGGTAGAGTCCTGACCAAGTTTTCACTCCCAGTAGAAGAGGAGATGATCCCAACTAAGACTGGGCCCCTCTTGTCCCGGGCCCCATAGCAGTCGCATGGTCTGCTTTTATGCTGGTTACACCCCTGACCAAACCTATCTCCCAATCCAAAGAAAACCAGCCCATCTACTTAACTTGAAGAAAGAGCTCCAGCAGACTATGCTCTGCTGAAGCAAATGTGTCTGTTTGGATTTTGGGTATCTCACCAAGCTGAGGAACCTTGGTGAGATATACACTCCCTCCACTTTCCCATTACCACAGCAGATATCTATAAAGTAGGAATTAACCAAAGTCTCACACGAGTTCGGGCGAGAAGAACTTTGGCTTCACTGAGCCAATACATTTTAATGTATTTGAACGCATCGACTATGATCTGAAGGTCGATCAAGGTCACTCAAGCCTATTCCTTATTGCAGTTCCCAACAGTGAGCTACTTGGCTTCTTGTATTATGTTATTTTACATTCAATTATTGTTATTTTGGTATCTGTTTTATTACATCACACTGCATTATATATTAGTTTTACCTGTTTTGTTATTATCTTTCTTCCTGTAAAATATGCATTGTAACCGCCGAATAAATCTTCTCTGCTCAGCAGCTAAAAGGATAACAGCGATAATCTACCATAAAGTTTGCAACGAGTCGCTTGTCATCGTGTATCTCCAGGCAGCATCCTATAAAGTATAGATTGATATATTTGCTGCCATAGTGAGCAGAAGATAAATTACTGAACCGAGACTGAACCTCATTTAAATTAATTCTGGCCTACTTATCTATCGTTGCAGATTATGTATCATATAAAACTGGCATTTGAGACGTTCTAGAAAGGAACGTTCCAGGCACAATGACGTGGACTTGGATTTGGTGATAAATAACTGTACAGAAAAGGTGTAAATTATCTATCAAGACACAATTCTGATCCAGTTCCAGGAAGAATGAAATGCTGCTGGCTAAGATGAATGCAGGAAAACAGTATGAGAAGGGGAATTAGAGGAAGAGTGAGATCACAGCCCTATGATACAGAGCTATTAAGGTCGCAGAACCAATTACGTAAAAGGAAGATCTTTTGTATTGTAAGTTCAAAACTTTTGCGAAGTTTTCTGCCCTATTATAACCTCTCGTACAGTATATTACTTTCCTTATAACTTTCTGCATCTACAGCCTGGGATTAGTGATGATTGAAGCAAGCTTCAGATGTTAGATCCGTCTCTGTACAGTATTAAAACGTACGGGCTCCGATGAGCCGAAGTTAGTTATTTATGAAGTTGCGTGTGACTTTGTTGAATAACTTCGGTAGTTGATTTATAAAGTGGAAAACCACTTTAAAACTGAAAAACGAACTCGGCTTTGGTTCCGAGGTACCAGTTGGAACCGAAGCTGAGTTCGGTTTCAATTTTTAAAGTGGTTTTCCACCTTAAAAATCAACTAGCGAAGTTATTCAACAAAGTCACACAACTTCATAAATAACTAATTTCAGCTTATCGGAGCCCACACTTTTAATACTGTACGCAGACAAATCTCCGTAGAATATTAATCTGAAGTTTCAAACAAAGCGACTTCAGATGTAACATTAGAAGCTTGCGTCGCTCATCACTACCTGGGATCGGTGTATGTAACATATCATGAAGATTTCTGTGATTTCTACAAAATTACATGGACAGGGGTGTAATTACCATTATGGCTTTTCTGAGGTACGCAGTCTCACTTTGGCCAGACAACAGTCATTATATACACTTCAAAAAACTAATGCACCAAGAAGGTGTTAATGGAATAAAACCTACTATGTGTAAATGTAATGATGATATATGTAAGTGATTACAATGGTGCTTTAATACATAGTAATAAGATTATAATAATAATAATAATCATAATATAATCATAATAATACTGTTGAGTGAATCAAAGCATACAAAACTTTTGAAAAATTCGATTGGCTGCAAAGCCGAATTTCCTGGTGCTTTGTTGCAACAAATCGAGTTTTCCTAAAATGGTGCCTCAAAATATAAAAATTGTACTTACCTCATCCACTTGATTGCAGAGGGGCTGTCCGCTCTGTCTTGATTGAAGAAAACCCACCAAAGGACCTGCGGCGGGCATGAAGAAATCACCACGTGATCATTCTAGTCACGCATGGTATTGTCATCACTGATGACGTCACCGCACACGCCCAGCATGATCCTGTGGTGACATCATCTTGTTCACCACAGTTCCTTTGGCAGGTTTTATTCAATCTCCATGGGACCGGACGGATTAACCCACACAGCACCTGAATGTGAGTTTCAGATGCTGCAATAAAAGTTGAATGCAACATCTGAGGGGTTAAATGACGGGGGCGGCAAGATCGACGCGTTCCCCGTCATTGCCCCTGCTCCATGCAAATGAAAGTGATTTGTGAAGAAGTAATTTGTAATGGATCAAATTTCTTGACGAAGTTCAACACAGCTGCTGATTTGAATTTTTCAAAACTTCACTTATCACTAACAATATTACAGTGAAATGAGAAGTTTTTGGGGAAAACTGTACAGTTGAAAGGATGCTCTTTGACCCTGTTGGGTGCCTTATGCCTGGATAAAAGATGAGATACGGCCTCTAGCCTGGATACAAGATGAGATACGGCCTCTAGCCTGGATACAAGATGAAATACGGCCTCTTTGCTGGATACAAGATGATATATGGCCTCTAGCCTGGATGCAAGATGAGATACGGCCTCTAGCCTGGATACAAGATGATATATGGCCTCTAGCCTGGATACAAGATGATATATGGCCTCTAGCCTGGATACAAGATGAGATACAGCTTCTAGCCTGGATAAAAGATGAGATACGGCCTCTAGCCTGGATACAAGATGAGATACTGCCTCTAGCCTAGATACAAGATGAGATACAGCTTCTAGCCTGGATAAAAGATGAGATACTGCCTCTAGCCTGGATACAAGATGAGATACTGCCTCTAGCCTGGATAAAAGATGAGATACTGCCTCTAGCCTAGATACAAGATGAGATACAGCTTCTAGCCTGGATACAAGATGAGATACAGCCTCTAGCCTGGATACAAGATTAGATACAGCCTCTAGCCTGGATATAAGATGAGATACAGCCTCTAGTCTGTGTGATAGATGAGATACGGCCTCTAGCCAGGATACAAGATGACATACGGCCTCTAGCCTGGATACAAGATGAGATACATTTGGGCATGGATACATACAGGATCCTTATGGTATGTGGTGGCACATTTGCCCACAGATGTTACAGCTGGGCACGTAGATCCTGCACAATCATAGATTGTTAAAGCAGGTGTCCCAGCTGAGATCAGGCAGGCAATGAGTGTTATAGTCTGGGGGAGACATTCCTGGGAAACCCTGTGCGGGCGAGCATTATCCTGCAGAAAAATGCCAGTTGGAAGCCCTGCTATGAGAGGAACACATGTGGCGGCAGGATGTCCTGCACTTATTGCTGAGTTATTAGTGTTCCAGCTTAACATCTATGGGCACTACTAATGACCATGGTGTGGATGATAGAAATTGAGAAATGGCTCTCTTCATATCAGTCTATGGGACATAAGGAAACAGTTAAATACGTCTCCTGTTCTAGTGAATGGTGGTGATCCCACCATTCAGACCATCACCACCAATCTAATATTTATCATTTATCTTATAAACTGTCAGTTCTTAATGGTACAATATAAAGTGATAGGCATGCTAGATGCATGTGCGTGTTGTCACTTTAGGCTTTTATACTTTCCTCTTCAACTTGACAATGGCCCCTTTCACAAAAGCACAATATGTCCAGGTTGAGAATTAAAATCTAGGTTGCGTTGCACAAGTTTTTGACCTAAACACCTTTGAGATCAATTAGTTAGCTTGTTACACTCCAGGCCTTATGACCTGGTATCACTTACTGTACTCTTACGGATGAATATATGAAAATGTGAGCAGCCATATTTCCAAAATTTAGTGGCAAGATTTCCCAGATGACTGGAGGCTATTAAAGTGGCCAAGGCAGGAGATACTTCTTATAAGTGCCCATGGATATACGTCTTCTAAAGCAGACACTCATCTAGCAGGACTATGTTTGTCATTCACACATCATGATATGCAGAGCTCCTCTCAATTATTCCACAACCTTATATATAGAACCTTATCATAAAGCAAAACAGATTGTTGACAAATTCAACTTGGGATGTGTAGGGATATCAGGGTCGGTCCTGAATGTGTATGAATGTCCAGGTCTGCATGGAATGTACATCGATGGGTTGCATCAAAAGAGGCATAGATGCCGGTGATGAGAACATAGTCCTGCCACTTTACACATCACTAGTCAGACCACACATGGAGTACTGTGTACAGTTCTGGGCTCCTGTGAACAAGGCAGACATAGCAGAGCTGGAGAGGGTTCAGAGGAGGGCAACTAAAGTCATAACTGGAATGGGTGGACTACAGTACCCAGAAAGATTATCAAAATTAGGGTTATTCACTTTAGAAAAAAGACGACTGAGGGGAGATCTAATAACTATGTATAAATATATCAGGGGTCAGTACAGAGATCTCTCCCATCATCTATTTATCCCCAGGACTGTGACTGTGACGAGGGGACATCCTCTGCGTCTGGAGGAAAGAAGGTTTGTACACAAACATAGAAGAGGATTCTTTACGGTAAGAGCAGTGAGACTATGGAACTCTCTGCCTGAGGAGGTGGTGATGGTAAGTTCACTAAAAGAGTTCAGGAGGGGCCTGGATGTATTTCTGGAGGGTAATAATATTACAGGTTATTGTTACTAGAGAGGGGTCGTTGATCCAGGGAGTTATTCTGATGCCTGATTGGAGTCGGGAAGGAATTTTTTCCCCTAAAGTGAGGAAAATTGGCTTCTACCTCACAGGGGTTTTTTTTGCCTTCCTCTGGATCAACTTGTAGGAAAACAGGCCGAACTGGATGGACAGATGTCTTTTTTCGGCTTTATAAACTGTTACTATGATGGATATCAGAGTTGGTCCATGATGTGTAGAAATGTCATGGTTGGACATGGATGTGTATGGATGTCAGAGTTGGTATAGGATGTGTAGGGATATCAAAGGGTTGGTCCTGGATGTGTAAGGAGTTATCTGGGTTGATTCTGGATGCGCATAGGTGTCAGATTTAGTCCAGGATGCATATGTCAGAGTTGGTCCTGGATGTGTATGAGCATCAGGGTTGGTCATAGATGTGAATGGATGTCAGGTTTGGTCCTGACCTGTAATGTATATTGTTTTAAAGTCATATGTCATCTGTCTTTACTCTCACCCCCTGGCAGCTACAGAACATGACTTAGTCATGACATGACTCTGACGCGACATGACATGCCTGACTTTAATCATAAGTCACAGTTGTGCCTAGAATGCATGGGACCTAGGAGAATCCAGCTCTGCCCTCAAACTTTCTTCTGAACCCAAGTCCACCACCCTAACAACTTTTACCTAAAACCTAACCCTAACATAAAGAATAGACAACACAGAACCACTAAATACTAAAACTTCCTCATGTGACCTAAACCTCCAAAAGGTTGTATCCTATACCTGTACTGAACGCTTTCAGCACCTGCGCAGTAGAGGACACATCCAGGTTACATGGGAAAATCACGTCACTTCAACCATCTTGGATGCTATGGACATGGCGGTCTGTTTACTTACCTTACTAATGGACAGCAGGGAGACTTCTATGGATGTGCTGGGGTAAGTATTGGGCCCTTTAACCTTTTCATATGCCGTTATATCAGCGTACGGCGTTTCATAAATTTAAGCAGAAACTGGACAAATCTACCAATAAACTGCTTAAATCACATATTTTGTGAAAATGTAAAATAGAGCATTAAAATAGAATAAAAAAACAATAAATAAGTAAATATTTGTGCTGAATTTTTCTTGTGTACTGGATAATGCAAAGTAATGCAATAAAATCGCTTAGTCGCCTTGCTGGAAAGGAAAAAAATCTGTTTCCCTGGGAATTTTCTAGATAAAAACAAATAAAAGACCTAATTACAGATTGCGGTTCTATTGCCTTTCATACTTTTTATTTCATTGTACAGTAATTTGAATGCTAATATCACAAATGATAAGATGTTCCGAGCGCCCAGATAAGTCATTGTTTTAATAATGAGCTATCTTCGGTAGTCGGCCCCGGCTTTATTGACACAATGTATCACGCGGTCTGTTCCGAACATTTACTGCCACCTTGAAATTCTATTTCGCCTACTGATTTAATTAGCTAATTTTTATAAAGTGCTTCGTTTTATTTGCTACATTGTAATATTGTATTTTCCACACTGGGTTGGTCGGCTGCAAACATATATTCATCCACAATTACACACAGAAGGATATTATATAATTATGACAATGATCTTTATTGCAATTTTTATGATACATTACTCGACATGTATGTGAATGTTCCGTGCTGTGAAATTTGCCTCCTTGCCGATTGCTTTTACGTCTGTCTAGTTGCCATAATTGACAGAGGTAGGAATTAAGCTCTTTACCGGAGAAGACAAATGGGGCTCCTGGGGCTCAATGTAATGTCTGTAGCAGGGCCCCTACTACCATGAGCCATTTATGATACGAGTGCCTTCTTAAGTGACAGAAGGGGACAAGCGCTCCGGCTACCTCTGCACCCTTATAGGCAGGGGCGGATTGGCCATAGACCTTACAGGTAAATTTCCCGGTGGGCCGATGCCCAGGGGTCGCCAAAACCCTCCTCATGGCTGGCCAGTGGAAGTTTTTGGAGATCTATTTTGTGCTGCTGGTAGTATTTTGTGATGGACTGTGGTAATTGGCTCTGTTGGGGTGGTATAATGTGCCACAATATGGTATTGCTGGCCCCGTCTACTTGTGTTGGCCCTGCCTTCCATCAGTTTGGACCCAACTACAAAACTAGGCCACTTTTTGTATTTTTTCCAGGGCCACTTTAAGTTCCCAGTCCGCCCCTGCTTATAGGAACCCCCCATGCTTTTGACCATGATTTGGAATTGGGTTAGAGACATCAATCATAGGCATGTCCATCTCTGAGTGGTTTAAAAGAGCTAAAATTTGGGAAAGTGGACTAGTCAAAGTCATGACTTGAACCCTACTTCTGTGGACTTTCATACTGATGGCTTATCCTGAGTTCATCCGTGATCGAACTCCTGCCCCCCCCCCCCACTGATCAGTGGTTTGCCGATGCCACCGAAGTCATCGGGTTTGGCCTCATGTATAGCAATGGGGTTGTGTAGGAGTTGAATTCAGCGTTTCCTGAATTTCCTGAAGAAATCACAAAGGGGGCAAATACTTTCTAAAGGTCCTGCCTGTTTATTTTGTATAACATCGAGCAGAATTCAGGCCAGCTCCATCTGTTTTCCTCATCATCTCGGGGAATGTTTTGTGTGCTTTGCCGCAGCATCTATACCGCTTACCTAGCCACCTCCAGGAAACCTATATTTTATACGAGTTAATTAGAAGCGAGCAAGATTGAGTTTTGTGTTTTATGATAAAATGTGTGGCAGTAGATCAGGTTGCCATTGTAAAGGTCTAATCTTTGAAGCAAAATTTCTCTGCCAAATTCTTTCGTGTCTCTCCTTTTTGAGGTCTAGGTTTGCGCTCTCCGGGGACGTAGATCAAACACAGTATCGCTAAGAATCACTTTAAAGAGAGCTCTGCTGAAATATTAACAAAAGATATTTATTGCTGACTGATAAAACAGATGCAGCATCTTGCAGGAGAACAGTGAAACTTAAAGCAATCTGTTTCGGACGGAAAAACAACCTTCGAGATTAGACTCACAGTTTGTTGGGATATTTTTGAATTAATTTTTTTGCTTAATATTTTATTTTATTAAAAATGTAAAAATATGAAATCGTTGAATTACACATTAAAGGGGTTTGTAGTATTGTGAGATCTGAGGTTGGGGAAAAAATAGACTTAACATGACTTAAAGGGGTTCTCCAGAAATTAATAAAAATGAAAATACTTAAAGGCTATGTACAGTACACCTTTTGAGTCAATTTTTTTATGATTGCATTTAACTTATTTTTGGCTAAATATCATATTTTCAATTGGTCTTTATTAAAAATATTGAGCTGTTCAGTCATAAAGGGTTAACTGTCTAGCTGGGTGACTGGTTAAATTTCACTTTGTGCTGGTCATCTAATCACCCTTATCTGTAAACTACTGAAAGGTCATAAACACTTATTTAAGCCACATTCTTATCAGTAAGGTAAGGATTGAGCTGCAATGACTGTTTACGGAATTGGTTATGGCTACAGAATTGAGAAAAAATCCACAGGGAGCTAGTAGAGCATGTCAGCTCTGTACAGAAAAAAAGGATTCCATATTGTTAATAAAGACCAATTGAAAAAGTGTTATTTAGGTCAAACACGTATAATGCAATAATAAATTAAATTATTTAAATAATAAAAAAAAATTACCCCCAAAGGTGCAAAGGTGTACATAGCCTTTAAATATGACTTTATGATAAATATATTCTCAAATAGCTTTCATTAGTTATAATGGCTTGTTTTATCTAGGGAGCAATTATTAGGAGAAATAAAATGGCTGCTGTCCTATTAGTACACACAGAACCCGTCCTAATCACACAGCAGGACAAGTTCCTTCACAACACTGAGGTAGAGAGCTGCCTCATCCTCCTCTCTGCTCTGTTCGTTAGGAGTTATGATCCTGAATACAGATAATAAGATCGTCAGGTGAATCTCTGTGGGAATGGAGTCCATGAGGAGACATGAAGTACAGAGAGGAGGTGGGGATGTGGCTGATGAGCAGAAGCTCTTGTATACAGTCTCCATTACCACAGCCCCACATTACTACAGTTTGTCCTGTCTGTCCTCTCTGTACTTCATGTCTTCTCATGAACTTCATTCCTTCAGAGATTCAGCTGAAGATCTTATCAGCTGTATTCAGGATCATAATCCCTGACAAGCAGAGCAGAGAGGACAGACAGGACAGACTGTGATAATAGAGACTGAATACAAATGCTGCTGCTCGTTATCCACATCCCCACCCTCCTCTCTGTACTTCATTTCTCCTCATGAACTCCATTCCTATAGATTTCACTGTGGGGGCTCCCATTGGAAGGGAGCCACATTCCTCTGCCTAATTCCACAAATGCTGTGACCAGTGTTGAACTCGGCATCTGTGGGGCTGAATGATGGGGTGCGGCGGGATCACCATTCCCCGTCATTGCAGCAAGGTGCTTGCTGTATGATAGAGCCGGCACCCGTTGCATATGGGGCAGGTTCATCGCAGCAGCCCGCTCCATACAAATGTGGGTGCATAATATCTTACATGTACGGCATTATGCTTTAAGGAGTTAATGTACCTTACCATGTGGAAGGAGGCCTGAGTATTAGGTTTTCATTTGCTAGTTCCTGCAAAAATGTGCTGTTTTACATCTGTTAGTCTTTAGTACTCCTACCTGTTTCCTGGTTTTAAACTCTTTGCTGCCTGTCCTGACTTCTGTCTGATCTCTGTACTGATTTTGTACTGTCTGCCCTGAGCTCGGACAGTATACTGGATGACACATCCTCTGATTGCCCTTTCCCCCCACCATGTTCCTGACAATAGTTTTGCCTGACCCCTCTGTGTTCTTCACCTGTGCCTCTTGACCAGCCGTGGGACATCAGTCACTTGAACTGAGACTACTCCAAGAGGTATTGGCCTGTTGTTTCCCCTGCAGCGAAGTCCAGATCCCTGTATTGAGGTTAAACGGTAAATACTAGCGGGGCCACTTAGATAATACTCTTGGGAGTAACCCCTAGGTAATCTGTTCAAGTGATACAGCAGGTCCACACCGACTGCATAATTCTTTGACGGTTGCTATAAGGGTTTAGCCTGTGCAGGACCCAAAGCAAATCCTTAAAAGTAGGCAACCAATGCCAACCCCAGGGTCAAGGTAACAGCAAACAACATACATAAAATAAAGACAGCAAAGGTGGCTGTAGTTCATAAAGGTGGGAGAACCAAATCAGGTTGCCCCAACCTTCTTCTTCATGGGCAGTTCCCTCTGCAAAGTTCAATCTCCCATGGGACTCCCACATTAACAAATAAAGGAAGGGTTATTCTTGGGCTACAAATGGGTAGTAGGATCAATAAGCATAAGAATCCCATGGTGGCATAAACCAACATTGGCAAGGCAAGAACAGCATGGGGACCCCTCCTTGCTCTACACCAGGGATCTCAAACTCGTGGCCCTCCAAATGTTGCAAAACTACAACTTCCAGCATGCCCTGGTAGCCGAAGAATGTCCAGGCATGATGGGAATTGTAGTTCTGTAACAGCTGGAGGGCCACGAGTTTGAGATCCCTGCTCTACACCATAGTTACAGACCAAACTTGATATCTCATTCACCTGACTAGATTATAAGACTGTCTAACACATTTCCAAACTTAACGTTATGTTGGGGGTAAAATGTAGGCTGTAAAAATTCCATCTTACCTTAAATTTTAAACAGAGCATCTTAAATTCCTTTCAAGCCACTAAATGGCAGCTATATGTAACACTAAAATCAACACAATGATCACAATGCTACGTCTCTAACGATAAACTGTAATATCCTGAGTACAAGGCGGTAGCAGTAGCCCTATCAGTTTAGGGCATTTCATCTCCATTTATAAACATCACTCACTTCTTAGAGCCAGTTTTATACAACATCCTGACATAAAATGAAAGAAAAGCATTAGACTGGACAATAAATTTCATTTGTTATCCTCAGAAGACGAGAATTCATTAAAAGCGGCACTCTATGGTTTTAGTACAGCATTGACTGGATGTTTACATATTCCGACTGATTGACTTGGTTTAATGGCCTACTATAAAACGCTTAACGGGATGAAATCTGCTACATCAGCCGTATAAAGATATTGTTTAAGGCACAAGGCACCCAAGGATTTCTGTAGAACTCTGAGATAACAGCACAGGCTTCATTATACTGTATCTATACAGGACCGGCAACTTAGTGGTTGAAGGGTTACCGGTACCCATACACCTTCAATAGCTGTCTACTGAATGTTCGTTTGGCCGACAGCAATTCTTCCTGAGTTACCCATATACATAAATGATCGGTTCAGTTCTGAAAAGGGAGAGTGGAGTAAGACGTTGTCAAAAACCTCTGGTAGCAGCTTATCTCCCTTAAGAACAAAAGGACAGGGTGTTGAAGTTCAAGCACCCCGATCCTTCATTTCTCTGACATAATCTAGAGTCAGTAGACCGCCATACACATACAGTGGTGATTGAGAGTGTCAAACTTTCAGAATTTTTTATATTTTTGCATAAATTTGTACGAAGTAGATAAAGATAATCAAATCAATTTTTTTTTTAAATGAGTAGAATCTATTAGACCTGGTCTTTTATTTATTGAGGAAAATGATCCAATATTACATGTCAGAGAGTAAAAAAAAGTATGTGAACCTTTAGCATTAGCAGAAAATTTGAAGGAGAAATTAGAGTCAGGTGTTTTGAATCAAGGAGAAGACAATCAAGCATGAGCGAGTGACTCATTTTATTCAAAGAACAGGGATCCATCAGGTCTGATCTTTATAACACGTTTTTAGAAGAGTATCATGGCAAGAACAAAGGAGATTTTGAGGACCTCAGAAAAAGCGGTCTTGATGCTCATCAGACTGGAAGAGTTTGGACTCCATCAATACTTAGTCAGATTGTGTACCAATCAATCAAGACCATTATTATCCTCCCCAGGAGAGGTCCATGGCCAAAGATCACACCAAGAGCAAGGCATGTAATAGTTTGTGAGGTCACAAAGGAACCAAAGGTAACTTTTAAGCAACTAAAAGCCTTTCTCACACTAGCTAATGTTAATATTTTACAAATAGAACATTGTTGCCCACCTGCAGTTTGCTAAAGATAACCTGGACAAGCCGAAAGACTACTAGAACAATGTTTTGTATACAGATGAGACCATAATAGAATGTATTGGTTTAAATTAGATGTGTTATGTTTGAAGAAAGGAAAAACACTGCATTCCATCAACAAATTTTCATCCCATCTGTGCAACACAGTGGTGATTGGTGAAATAATGCTCATTATTCTATGTATTGCAACAACTACATTATGTGATTGCCTGTCTCCAGACACAGTGTTATGTTGTTAATAAAGTACTGCTAAAAAGAAGAGACAGGAAGGGGCGGAGACTCGCTGCACATGTACAGAGAGAGAGCTGAGAGAGAAGAAAGCCAGAAGCAGATGTGCTGAGATTCTGATCTTACTGAAAGTTATATTCACATGTTGTGCTTTTATTTCTGAAAAAAACCCAGTTGTTCCTCATGCTACACCTGATGAAGACCTGATTAATCCACTGCCAACAGGTTATGGACCCAGGAGCACACAAAAGCATACAGAAGGATAGCAGTGAACAAAGAAAAGCAACGATGGCCACCAGCAACAACTCAGTGAAATTCACAGTGCCAGTCCTCACTAACCAGAACTACTAATCCTGTAAAGTGACAATGCTTCTAATAAGAGAAGGCATGAGGAAATACAAACAAGACGGATTGGCTTTCTGATCCTTCCGGATTGACGGAAGGATCAGAAAGTACAGAGCATCATCTCCCTAAGTATAGATGATGATTAGATTCTCCACATATGTAAATGTGAAACTGCAAAAGAGATGTGGGAGGAGCATGTGAAGTCCATGAACGGATGACTCTCAGGTCTGGGGTATTACACACCCCCTTGGTGAAAGTCATGCTTTCCTCAGGTTGTGCTTGAAGTCTCCTCCTGGTAGCCTTTGCATCAGTTTTTAATGCCTTTGCACAGTTTTCGTTTCCACCCTCCCTCCCTTGCTGTGAAGAGACCAGGTTAAGCAAATAAGTACTTATACAACAAACAATAGCTAGGCTAGCAATCCTGATTACCAAGGGGACATAAAAGGGTAGAGTCTGAAGGAGCAATCCATGAGGTAACAAGGAAGGGTGCTAACTATCTATGCTAAAAATGAATAAAGAGTACACAGTAAGTCCACAGAGTACAAACACAAGTAAGTCCTGGACTTACTGCTTAAAATAGATGAAAAAAAGAGTCCAAAAAAACACAAAGCCAGGTCACACAGTTGCTGAAATACATTAGAGTCCATGGAAGAGGGTATAGTCCTTAAAAACATTACAAGAACATCTCAAGGAGTGCAGGTGGCTTTTGAGTCCAGTCCATACATTGGGCACGTGGTTTGGAACATTGCTTAACAGATCTCAGGTGGGTTTTTTGTTTAACCTAAGAGGGTAAGACACAATAGGTGTCTACTTGGAATAGATTAAGGAAGTCCCTTTTATAGGCAAGAGTCAGGAGGGTGGCTGTGTAAGGTCCAAACATTAAAACAAACTAACCAGGGACAGTCTCATGTATCTCACCCTCCTGAAGATTGTTGGGCCCCTAGGTCTTCCAGCTTTACTGAAGAACTTCAGGCCTGATCAAAACCCGTTGCCTCTTTTGCAGCAACTGGATCCTGAAATGTGGAATCCTCAGGCCTGTGATTGCTGGTTCCGCTGCTCTCTGCAGCTGTAACTCTAGTAGAGATTTCATCTGTGATCCTATGGTGACCTCCAGTAGCCACAGACAGAACTGCAGTATCACTGGCTGCTTGAGCTAATGAAGACGGCCCACGTGGCCCAGATGATTCGGCTGGAGCTTGAGGATGAAGTATCTCTGGCTCCAGAGATAATGGCAGAAAGGTCTTGTTTTGACAGGGGTCATCAGCATAGGCCAACACATATGCAGGGATTCTATGATCCTGGCCTACCTCCATAGGCGCTGCTCCAGCTGCATCCACCGCACCGGCTGGTGCAAGGTGTGATGAAGTCGATGAGAGCTGTGGCTTCTTCCTGGCAGTCTGTATTTCCCAGACAATCTCCTGCACCTTGGGCTTGTTGCCTCATATTATGGCTCCCCAATCTGAGTTCTTCTTGGCCATCTCTGGCAGTACTTAGTCTGTGGAATCATCATTTCCCACTCTGAAGGTGGGGCAGCAGCACACAAGGCACAATTTCAACATTAACTCCTATTATGCCGGAGTGCCGCTTGTGGTGCCAGTTTCCACAGTTCAACAGCAATAAAGTCATTTTAGGGAGTTTCAAACATCAATTTAGGCCAATAATAATAAGACATGGAGGCCCAATCCTGTTTGTGCCTCCATTTATGCAGTGAGCCCCCAAATGTGCAGCATCCTGCTCCAAGAATCGCATTATACTAGAAAGTGCACAAACATAATTGTCATGTCATGAATGCATTTAATGTGTATTCCTGTAAGCATATGACAATTACAGGCCATATCTCTTATCCACTACTAGATGGGGATGTTAGGAACATTCTAGAGTCAGTCTAAGCCAGTTTAGCAGGTCCAAACTACCTCAGTCAGAGAGTGAGAGAGTATAGTGAGAGAAAAGGAAGCATAAAGATGTGAGGCTGACAAGCCTGCTCATCCTGGACTTGTATCCACACAGGAATGAACCATAACATATCCAAAGCAGACCGGATGATAAAGAGGTGAAGAGAAAGACCTGTAGAGGTGAGCAGTCTATAAAGGACGTATTTGACTGTACGGCACTCGTGTTCAGGAGGAGGCTCTAGTGCCTGAGCACACACCACACAGTTTGGCGCACCTGTGTATACCCACACATCCCAAAGTGGAAAGGTGGATAAGCAACCTGTCAAAGAATGTAACAGAAGAGTTTAGCTGCCATGGAGGAGAATACCCTTTTTGGCCGCGAGAGAGATATTGCCTAAAGTGAAGTTTTACATCCCACATCTGAAAGCTAAAGTCAGGTAGTAAAGTGCAGAGTAATGAAGATTACTTAAATCATCTAAGAGACACCTTTCCTGCCTATGATTAACTGTGCAGCTTTGAGACCTGTAACATCTGAGGATACTGCATTCCTGTGTAACATCAGCCGGTCCATTACAAATAAGACCTGCCCTGAATTGTCTGTATTTGAATCCTTCAGTAAAGAAACTGTTTTGCTGCACGACTGTCTCCTTATCATTGCTTCTTATAC
Organism: Rhinella marina; assembly: GCA_900303285.1. NCBI lineage: Eukaryota > Metazoa > Chordata > Amphibia > Anura > Bufonidae > Rhinella > Rhinella marina. The sequence continues at coordinate 26,440 of ONZH01015200.1, forward strand.
TACATTTTGCACTGCAAACATAAAGGAATCCCCATCAGGCAGGAGAATCACAAAAACCAGAGTGTACCCCGAAGGAAAGAACTGGTGCACCCTTCCTGTGACTGCACGTCGGCCCAGGGAGCTTCAGAAAACCGTGAGTAAGACTACTGCACCCATTTGGCCACCCATACTCATGCTTTGCCTTGCGGCCCAGTCGGTGCAGATGGGAGTGGTTTTGGCCCTGATATAGTGTGGCTGTAGCGTCACAGTATTCTTCCTCAGGTCATCACTCCCTGGCGTCCATTGCATTGAAAGTTGTAGGAAGGAGGCCAGAGCTGAACATGCTTTTTCCTAAGTGCAACATAGAACTTGAAATACATACAGTAGCCGCAGGCTTTAGTGTAATTCTTCTCTGGCACCAGCTGAGGAGGTATGGTGGCAGATTGGATGGCTGCAGTTCTGCACTTAGTTGTTGGCCTAGTGGTTGTCTGGTGATGAGGTGACTTTAGCCATAGTCCCTTACCTCACAGCAGTGTCTGTAGAAGTGATATAGCAGTTCACTCTGCTGTCTAGGTTCCAGAGGCTTTACCTTGAGTTCTTTGTTCAGTTCTGGAGAGTTGGTGCTCTATGAGTTGCTTTCTTACTCCTCCACTATCTGGACAGGACCTCTCCCATCCCCTCTCCATCTAACTCTGACCATAGAATCCTGAACTACACTAGACTTCCCCCTCCTGACAGGAAGTCGGACGAACCCACTCTACCTGGAGGGGTGAAACAGGGTGGTTAAATCCCTGCTGTAGCCAGCCACTGCCAACCAATACCTCCCTCTTCTGCATGAAATGACATAATGCAAGTGACATACATTACATTGTAGAGAGGCGCAGCCTGCTGGGATACTCTAGAGGCAGGCCTGAAGAAGGGACTGGCAGATGAAGCAGGAGGAGCACAAGTTCACAGAGTGATTTGGGCATGGCCTTGGTGCACTTGAAGTGTAACTGTCATTCTTTTTTTTTTTTTGTAATGTGTAGGGGCAGTGATGTTCACCATTTTTGTCATATACTTTAAATACTGAAATCATACATTTCTATTAGAAAATAGCTCTAAATTTGAGCCTTAGCAACGCTCCTCTGTCTTCTGTTCACATAACACAGTCAGTGTTGAGCAAGTCTCCACTGTTATGGCTCATGCACACGACTGTGTGCAGGCCGGGCCTGTATTGAGGCCCGTAAACAGCGGGTCCGCAAAATACGGGCCCCGGCCATGTTTGCACCGCATCACAGATGTGGACCCATTCACTTGTATTAGTCCGCAATCCGGGACATACGGAGTGCTTCCATGGGGTTTCTGTCCATGCCTCTACGCTGCAAAAAAAGTAGTGCATGCAGTACTTTTTTGTGATGCGGACCATCGGATGCGGAACGCGGACCCCATTCAAGTGAATGGGTCCGCGATCCACTTGCGGCGGCCCCACGGTTGGTGCCCGTGCACTGTGGACCGCAATTTGCTGGTTGTGCGCATGAGCCCTTATGCCCTTATGGAAGACAGGGAGCGTTACTAAGTCTCAAAATGGGCCACATTATAGCTATTTTTGTAATAGATATGTACGATTTCACTAATTAAAGTAAATTTCAAAAATGGTCAGTATCGCTGCCCTACATATTAAAAAAATTAAAAATAAAAGAATGATAGTTACACTTTAACTGCTCATTTGCATATGAATAATTAAAAGTACTTTTTCTCCAGAATGAAGCAATGGATCACTAAGTGAAAGGTATCATTACATTCAGCTGAGCTAGTCCTATAAGACTATGGGTCTGGTTTATAAGTGAATTTCCTGGGGACTCGCTCCTTTTAATGTTCCTAGCATGTCTGTGTCTAACACCGGGCGATTCGTTTGTAAGCCCCATTTCTCTTTTAGGACAATAAAAGATTTTTAAGATAAAGCTGCCTCTTTAATAGCCAAGGAAACACTTGGTGTGATAAAACCTAAGCATATCTTGTCATACCTAAGGCCTGATGGATATATTCTAGCTGCCAAAATGCGATGATCCCCTACAAGCTTAGTAAAAGGACACCCAAGACAAAGAAATGAAGACAATCCAATGTTCAGATCCAAAGTTTAGGATCTATATAACAGAAGTAGTAAATCAGACCCAAGCCGGAAAGACCAGCAATATACAATAACCAGATAATAACTCAGCAGCAATATGGCCTTTTATAGGCCCGAACGATAACTTGATACAACTTTTACAGCCGTCACAAACACTCGCTTTATGGGTCAATTGTTTCTGAGGCTTGTAAACCTTTTATTCCATCACCGTTCAGATCAGCTTGGATCAATTGTTGCAGTGATACAGAGGCTTTAATAAGCCTGAGATTTCAGGTCAGGAAAATTGGCAGAGCGGAGGCAGCAGTTGCTTCGTTTCTCAAGACAAGTTCTAGGGTTCTGTCTCGAGTAAATGACTTAATTCTGCACCCGTATTGTTCCAGAAATGAGCCATTGTAATATATTCATTTTCCGCATATGCTGCATTTTGTTTTACCTATTACATTTTGTGCTAGTTCTTGTTGACAAAAATGATTGATAGTTCTCATGAACAAGTCCATAATGTGCTCCTCACAACCACCTTTACGTCTATGGGAGTGGGACCTTAAAGGGAGACTAACTTTTGTGGAGCTATGCTCATCAGGAGTAATGTGAATATGAAGTTTTATTCTGCCAAATTCGGTTCCTGTAAGTACCCAAGAGGTGGAGCTTTGCCGTGAAGTGCTCTCTGCATTGAGCTGATTCACCCCCCTCCCTTTTGCTCTGGGTGACAACTGTAGCATCCAACCGCGAGATAACTACAGCTGTCACTCAGACTCTCTTCTAGTAGAATCACATGAACAGACAAGTCATTGTCTCCTACAAGATCTGCACACTTTTTCACATTTTTTCATGTTACGCCCATAAACTTAAAGGGGTTGTCCGAGTTATTTTTTTGTTCTTTGTATGTTACTAACTTGTCAAGTATAACAACTTTCCCATACACTTTGTGCTTCTAAAGCTGCTGGTTTCTCAGATTTCACTGAGGGTCACATGACCTGTGATGTTTCGTGCACAAGCCTCAGAGATCAGATAACAGTCTGTACATGAGACGTCACTGGCCACACCCCCTTCACTGCCGTTGCTATCTGCTCTCTCCCGGGATTGCTTCAGATAAAACATTAACCCCTTCAGCCGGAACACACTGAGGGCTCAAAGCTTTACAACAGGATTTACACTGCAGGCAGTGAGGAGACAAATGCTGGGCACAGGAGCTGTAGAGGAATTGTATTGCACAAGAACAGGTAGGGGGAAGTTCCTGTGTATATCAGCATTGTCATTGTACAGCTGGGACTTGTAGTCCTACACAATGAGGAAATATAGTTTTTTTTTGCCTAAAAGTTGCTTAACTTAGTTATATATTGCTACAAATCAGATTTACAGTGCTATATTTTTTTTTTCATAACTCGGACAACCCCTTTAACCCCTTCAGTCACCATGACATACCAGTACATGGCTGGGAGAATGAATGGAGGGGGCTGCTGCAGTGAACCCCCTCCATACATGGCAGGTGCCGGCTATATAATACAACAGGCTGCTGGACACAATAACGAGGAACAGCGATCGTGCCGAACACCATCATTTAACCCCTCAGATGTTGCGATCAGCAATGATCTTGGCATTTGTGAGGTATGGAAGAGGGATGCGGCTCCCTCTGCCTTTCCATCGGAGGCCCCACAGTCAAATCACAGGGTCCGATCAGTTACCATGACAGCATGGACGTTTCTGAAGCTTGCCATGGTAACCTCACTGCTAAACTGTGCATGAAGCACAGCTCAGCAGGGAGCATGTCAAAATCCCTATCACCTAATAGAATCTCTATTAAGGTAAATGGGACAAAATCAAAAGATCCCAGGTTCTAGCCCTCTAAGGAGGTTAAAAGTTATTATTATTATAAAAGTTAAAAAAAGTTTTTTAAAAATAAAAAACATAAAATTATTAAAAGCTAAATCACCCCACTTTCCCAATTTTACATCTAAAAATATATAAACTGTAAAAAAATAAACATATCAGGTAGTGCTGCATCTGAAAATGTCTGAACTATTAAAATATTTTTAACAATTTCTGCGCAGTGAACTCCATAACAGAAAAAAATAAAAACACACGATTTTCAGTTTTGTTAGTCACCCCCCCCCTAAAAAAAAAAAAAAAATTGAATGACAGTGATCATGAGTCGAACATACTTGTGGTACCAATAAAAACTATAGTGTGTCCTGCAAGCCCTCATAGGTCATCAATGTCAGATCGGCGGGGGTCCGACACCCGGCACCCCGCCGATCAGTTGTTTGAAGAAGAGGCGTCCGCCGTGCCAGTGCTGCCTCCTCGTCATTGTTTACCTGCTCGCCGTCACATCTGTGACGGTGAGCAGATGTAATTACACCCCAGCCGCCCCATTCATTTTAATGGGACAGCTCGTTCCTATACAGCTCGTTCCTACTGATGTTACGGCGAGCAGGTAAACAATGAACAAGAGGCAACGCTGGAACGGCGCTCGCCTCCTCTTCAAACAACTGATTAGCAGGGGTACCGGGTGTTGGATCCCCGCCAATCTGATCCTGAGGATAGGTCATCAATAAATATAACTTGGAGAACCCCTTTAAGCCACTGAATAAGGATATCATTTTTAGCACACAGTGCCATAATGTCAAAACCCCAAAAACCTTGGTGGAATTGTGTTTTTTTTTTGTTTTGTTTTTTTTTTCCCCGTCAATTTAACCTTACAAAAGCATTTTTTCCCCCCATTTTCCCATAACAGACATGGTAAGTTAAAAGAGAATGCCAAGAGTGTGCAAGGCAGTAATCAAAGCAAAACGTGGCCACTTTGAAGAACCTAGAATATAAGACATATTTTCAGTTGTTTCACACTTTTTTGTTAAGTATATAATTCCACATGTGTTAATTCATAGTTTTGATGCCTTCAGTGTGAATCTACAATTTTCATAGTCATGAAAATACAGAAAACTCTTTGAATGAGAAGGTGTGTCCAAACTTTTGGTCTGTACTGTATAGGAACATGGGGAGGAGAAAATGAAAATGCAAAAACAAAAATGCTCCCAATACCTAAGGGATTAAAAAGAAAATGTCTAATAAAGAGAGAAAGGCAAGAGAGAAAAGTTCTAGATCTCAGAGTGTCAGACACAACTTTTCAGGGCAATCTGCCCCCTTTGATTTGGGTCAAATGTATTCATACCCAAATCAAATCTTCCAACAGTTTACTTAGAGTCAGATCCAAAATGAATCTCAAGAAATTCACTCATCTCTATAGTAGTAACTATATAACTTAGGTCTAAAATGTTTCAAACAAAAACATTTACTCTAATATAAACATTAAATATTGGCATTTACACAGGATTCACACCCACAGGTCATAAAGCAAAAGGAAATGGAAGCATTAAAGTAAAACACAAAATGCTACTGGATAGGAAATCACAACAGAATGTACATAAATGATCAGAGGACTAATATTTCAGGCTATTAAAGGCTCCGAGATAAATTGGATTTTTTTTTTTTTTTTTTGGTGCGGAACATCTGTCCACATTACAAAGATTAGAAGACTAATTTTATAGATGTACTGCGGCTGTGTTCTGCTTAATAAGTGATCAGTGCCAACTAACAGATTCAATAGCTGGATTTCTAAATCTGGGGAGATTTATGAAGATAATCATAAATGTTAATGGATGCAAATGTTTTTCACCAGATTGCACAGAATGAAAAGAAACTGTTTAATTATTAATGGAAATGTAAGGGAAATGGGAATATATGATGCAGAGAAAAACATCTATACTATTAATATCACAGTAAATAAAATGTGTTAAAAAATTATGTCTACCATATTTTTTGCTCCATTAGATGCACCAGGCCATAAGACGCACCTAGGATTTAGAGGAAGAAAATAAGAAAAAAATATTTTTCATCAGACCCCCAATCCTCATCAGACCTCAGATCAAACCCCCGAATCAGACCTTGAATCTCCATCAGACCTCAGATCTGACCCCCATTCCTCAGACCTCAGATCAGAACCCTATTCCTTAGATCTCAGATCAGACCACCACTTCTCATTAGACATCAGATCAGACCCCCATTAGACATCAGACCCCCAATCAGAACTTGGGGTCTGACTCCTACCGATTATTAGACCTCATATCAGACCCCCATCAGACCTCAGATCAAACCCTAATTCAGAACCTTATTAATTATTAAACCTCAGACTTCCATCAGACCTCAGATCAGACACACATTCCTCATAAGACCTCAGATCAGACCACCATTTCTCATTAGACCTCAGATCAGACCTCAATCAGACCTTAGATCAGACCCTTATTGATTATTAAACATTATATCAGACCCCTATTAGACCTCAGATCAAACCTCCAATTCAGACCCCCATTGTTTATTAGACCTCAGACTCCCATGAGTTATCAGAACACAGATCAGACTCCCATCAGACCCCCAGTCTGCATTAGACCACAGATTAGACCCCCATGAGACAGTAAAATAAATAAACTAACCTCTCCAGCTCTGGACTGTGCTGCCAACTCTGCAGATCCAGTACTCCTTCCTGCACTTACCACTCCCTGGAGAAGGACCAGGGAGTGGTAAGTACAGCCAGTAGCAGAAGCGCTGTATTCACCAGTGAGTGAAAGGGCTCACTAGTATTTGCTCCATAAGACGCTCTGAAATTTTATGGAGTGAAAAATAGGGTGTATATATATATATACTGTATATATATCTGTGCACTTGTGGTGGGTTCAGCAATGACAGACTCTCAGACTTCAGTGCTTTATTTTTCATCCCACACATGCATTCAGGTATACAGTATACAGAGATCTGGACTCCACTGCAGGGGAACTACCAGGTCACTACTTCTTGCAGTAGTCTTTGTTCAAGAAGTTGGTACATGGGCAGATAAAGAAATGGCACACCTTTGCAGGACAATAAGAACAAGAACCTATTGTGTGTTCCCTAACAGCATAGCAGGTGCAGGTCTTGCATGAATGTGCGGAAGAACTGGAGCTATTCCAGTGTCTATGCCCGCCAGGTAGAAGAGGAGAGACACAAGCAGGTCTACTCCGCCAGGACCCATGAGTGGGGGAATAGGTGAGCAAAGCCACTACCATGCCCAGGAGCAGAGCAGTGCTATAACAGTATCCCTACCCCATTATGCCCTGTATTTTTTGGCCCAGACAGCTACAAAAATTTCTTTAGTAGGGTCGGTGCAGACTTCCAGGATCTCTCTTCTGGAACAAAAACCTTTCCAGTTCAACAAAACGAAAGTTTTGCCTCGGACTTTCTTCATATCCAGAGCCAACTGGAGAAAGAGCAGCAACAGAAGAAATGGAGTAACTGTTCAATACAGCTTGAGGAGGGAAACATGAAAATAATTAAAGGGGTATTCCCATCACAGACAATGGGGGCATATCGCTAGGATGTGTCCCCATTGTCTGATAGGTGCAGCTCCCAGCTCTGGGACCTGTACCTACAACTAGAACGGAGCGGGGAGAGTTGTGGCCTGAGGACCCCGGGTTTCCCGAGGTCCAGCTACCACCAGGTGCAGCTCCCCGCTGCTCCCATAGAAGTGAATGGGAGCGCCCAGCACATGAGCAGCCGCCGTTCCCATTCAGTTCTAAGGGGCCAAATAGCTGAGCCAGTGCTCCTCAACTTTCCCCGCTCCGTTTTCCACGTAGGTGCAGGCCTTAGAGGTGGGACCCGCACCTGTCAGACAATGGGGTCATATCCTAGCGATATGCCCCCATTGTCTATGATGGGACAACCCCTTTAAGAGGATCTAAAGATGAAGGAAGACACAACTAAAATAGCACACTGGATTCATCTGTATCAACACCTCAAAAGGACCAATGAAATGGGGTGCCAACTTGTATGAGAATATCTTGAGTCTGATATTTGGGGAAGATAGCCACACCTTATCCCCAGGAGAAAATTGAGTTGGAATCCTGCACCTGCAATATGCGGACCACTTCAAGCAAGAAGAGAAGCTTGTAATAGGGAAGCTTTACTCTCTTGCCAGTTCTGGAAGAAACTACTGACAGTGAGTTTGGCTGCTGGAACTTCAGAAGAGACAAATAGTAGAAGAGGAGCCCACAGCTGACGGCCATACACAACAAAGAAAGGGTTCATCTTCCCATTCACCTCCCTGGGATGTTTATTGTAGGAAATCTCTGCCCAGGGGAGAAAAATAACCCAGTTGTCATGACATGCACATATGAAGTGTTGCAAATAGTTTACCAGAACCTGATTAATGTGTTCCATCTGCCAATTGATCTGCGGATGATAAGCAGAGGAAAAGTCCTATTTGATGTCCAGCTGCTTACAGATAGCTCTCCAGAATTTAGAAGTAAACTGCACTCTCCAGTCAGACAATAAGGGATTAGGCAAAACCAGTCTAAAGAAAATTGGTTAGGTTGCCAATGGCAACCAATCAGATTCCACCTTGTATTTTCCAAAGGAGCTCTGAACAATGAAAGGTGAAATAGGATTGGTTTCTATGGGCAACTAAGCCAGTCCTACTTTACACCAGTTTTGATGAATCTCCCCAAATGTGTTTGGTCAAAACATGTTACCGAAAAATGTGTTTCAGGAACAAGTTGGCTAATGGGCTTGCAGAAGGAAGGCCAGATAGAGGCACAAAGTGATCAATTTTAGAAAACCAGTTGGCTACTACCCAAACTACAGTGCATTGGAGAAAGGCGGATGATTGGTGATAAAATCCATGGCTAGATGGCACTGGTAAGAGTAGTAAGAGCCCTGCAGGCCTTTGCTTTGGAGTCTTGTTCTAGGCGTAAGTAGAACAAGAGGCTACATAACCCCAGATATGTAGGCCTCCAGTAATGTTGGGTAATCAGGCTAGCAGTTTTGCGAAGACCTGGCTGACCAGCAATTTTAGCATGATGTTCCCAAGCCAAAACCAGCTTCCTCTTGGCCTTGGGGGACATACCGTATTTTTAGCTTTATAAGGCCCCTTTCACACGGGCGAGATTTCCGTGCGGGTGCAATGCGTGATGCGAACGCATTGCACCCGCACTGAATCCTGACCCATTCATTTTAATGGGGCTTTTCACATGAGCGTTTTTTTTTCACGCATCACTTCTGCATTGCGTGAAAAACGCAGCATGTTCTATATTCTGCGTTTTTCACGCAGCCCAGGCTCCATAGAAATGAATGGGGGTGCGTTAAAAACGCAACGCATTGCATCCGCATGTAATCCGCGCGTTTTTAACGCAACGCATCCTGAACAAATCCGCGACGCTCGTGTGAAAGAGGCCTAAGACACACTTTTTTCCCCCAAAAGTAGGGGGAAAATGGCCGTGCGTCTTATAAAGCGAATACTAGTGAACACTTCCATTATGGAAGCGCTCACTAGTATGTAATAAGTGCCGGGAGCGGGTAAACTTACTCACCCTACTGCGCTGCAGCTCCGGTCCGGGTCCTGCGCTCCTCTGTCTTCTCTTGCCGGCGCTGCACTGTCCTGACCGCGTACAGCACCAGACGGTAGTGCGCACACTATGACCTGACGCTGCACGCAGTCCGGTGACAGTGCAATGCCGGCAAGAGAAGACAGAGGATCGCCGGACCCAGAGCGGAGCCGTGGCGCAGGAGAGGTGAGAGAGGTTTTTTTTATTTTATCCTTAAGGGGCTGATCTGAGGTCTGATGGGGGCACAGTGGGCTGATCTGAGGTCTGATTGGGGTAGAGTGGGTTGATATGGGGGCACAGTGGGCTGATATGGGGGCTGATGGGCTGATCGTTGGTCTGATGGGGACACAGTGGTCTGATATGGGGGCACAGTGGGCTGATCTGAGGTCTGATGGGGGCACAGTGGGCTGATATGGGGGCGGATGGGCTGATCTGAGGTCTGATGGGGGTCTTCTGACATGGAGGGCTGATGGGGTTCTGACATGGAGGGCTGATATGGGGGTCTGATGTGATGTCCTGAAATTTATGGGGGGTCTGATATGAGGTGTGATGAAAAATATTTTTTTCTTATTTTCCTACTCTAAAATCTGGGGTCTTATCATCGGGTGCGTCTTATAAAGCGAAAAATATGGTACGTCTTTCCAGGTGGAATGTCCTTAAGTCGAAGTGGAGCGATCAAGACAATTCAGGTATCCGCTTTGGTATTCTTCTCGGCTAGGCAGAAATGTAGAATAAAATCAAATCAAGCAATGTCCACCAGGACACTGTAGACTGAATTGCAGGGGTCCTCCAGAAGGTGACTTCACACCTTCATTGCCAGCTTAATAACAAGCAGTTCTCAGCCCCCTATCTAATAATTTTGATCTGCAGGTGAGAAGGACTTTGAGAAAAATCTGCAGTTAACCATCTAGATGAAGGTTCCCTTCTAAGTAATGACAGCATCGGCCCCCATGGAGGTTGGGTCGTTCTCCAGGAAGAACTGCTCGGAGACATCCAGACAGTGGAAAATTGACACAGAAAAGAAGGCCCACTTGAGGGACTGAAAGACAGACCAGGCCTCTGGTGGCCATTCGTTAGCGTTCACATCCTTCTGGGTAAGAGCAGGGGTGGGGAGGGTGGAAAAGTCCGGAACGAATTACCGATTATAATTGCTGAAGACTAAGAACTGTTGGTTGGCTCTGGATTTATAGACAAGGTGTTTCTATGATAAGTGACTTGATATGACACAATAAACAGCATGATTACCCGTACCAGGTAATCTACTTTGTTTAATAGAGTTGATCCTGTTGATAGGTCTTCTTTAAAAAATATTCATAAAGGAAATGATCCATGTGAGATACGTGAAGGCTTCTGTGTGTGTGCTTTTCAGGTACACGGAAGAAAATGTAATAACTGCATCGAGAAGGTCCTTTGGGCATAAAACGTACACACTCTGCTGGAGCAAATATTAATAAAAGCGACGTCTGCGCCATGTGCCCTGCAGAACGTGGTAAAGTGTTGAATTTTAAATTGCTCGTCAATCGGCAATGATTTATTCTTTTTTTTATCTGAAGCGTTGAATAATTGTAACGGTACAGTAGGTGCGTCCTCCTTATTTAAGCATGATCTTCATGCGGCTGCGGTGGGAATATTCTACATCACAGGTGATTTCATTAGAAATATATCCCCCTCAAAATTACATTTTTTGTGTTGCTATTCCTGTGAGCACCCCAGGGCTATGAAGGGGAATGGATGCAATTTTCAATTTCTTAGAATCACAGTGGCTCGAGGCTACAGAGACACGTTTTTTTTTTCTTTCAATATTTGAGAAAAAAAGAAAATTAATAAAAATCCTACACCTTAAACATTATCTTCTTCACCCTTGGTTTGCTCTAAATAAACATTTTGAAGTGAATGAGATATTAGTATCACGTCTCGGCGGCGAATAGGCCACGCTGCGCGGCAGGGTACGCTCCTGCTAATCTATTAGAACTGACTGCAGGGGAAGGGAATGAAATATTAAGTAAGGTCAGTATCAGCCATAGGTTACCATCTACAGCACACGACACAGGTAAAATTTACGGACAGCTAAAACATATGCTTATGTACATATATACTTGTCATTTTCATGTATTAGCTGCACAGGCAGGATTTAGTCAAAGGGGATGTTCACAGGTTAAAGGTGTATTCATGCGATTTGTATCCGTTTTGCAGTCCGTAAATCGTGGATCTGAAAAAAACGGATGCGGTCTGTGTGCATCCTAAACTTTTTGCGGACCCCATTGAAAAAAATGACATTTCTATAATTGAGATAGTCTATAATTTGAAGAATAGTGGACAGAACATGGATCACATGCGTGTGCTGTCCATAGAAACTAACGGGTCCGATTGCGACCTGCAGAAAACACGGAACGGACGTGAAACAAAAATACATAACCTTAGGGGTCATGCACAAGACCGTTGTGTGGGTCAGAATCCGAGCTGCACGTTTTGCGGCTTGGATGCGGATCCATTCACTTCAATGGGGTTGCAAAAGATGCGGACAGGACATCCGTTGCTCCGTTTCGCAAAAAAAATAAAATAGAACATGTCCTAGTCTTGTCCGTTTTGCAAACAAGAATAGGCATTTCTATTATAGGCAGCCGGTTCCGTTCCGCAAGTTGCGGAACACACACGGACAGGATCTGCCTTTTACGGTTCCGCAATTTTCAGACCGTAAAACATGTTGCGGTTGTGTGCATGAGCCCTTATACTGAGTGGACAAAGTCAGCGCCCTCATTATAAGGGTTCATTCACAAGACCACATTTTCGGACGGCATCCGATCCACATTTTTTACAAATCGGATGTGGACCCATTCATTTCAATGGGGCCGCAAAAGATACAGACAGAACGTGTGCTGTCCACATTTGCACATCCATTCCGCGGCCCCGGAATCTGCCCTATTATTGTCAGTTTTTATTGTCATAGGGCAGAATGTGCTGAAATGCAGAAATGCGGGACGCATACAGCTGGTGTCCGTGTTTTGCGGACCGCAAAATAGATATGGTCATGTAAATGGGTCCTAAAGCAGATGAAAATGTTTCTGTACAGTGTCATGCCGTATACATTATATGAGGTGCAAATAAGTAACACTATCATACTGCAAAAATAAATAATGCTGCTATATGGTAATTTCCAGAGCTCTCCCTATGATATTGTCATCAGAAAAACACCATCAAAAGCACCGTCATTACCAGCAGAGTGCCCCCAATAAACAATACTGCCAGTAAAGTGTCTCCTAAAAACAGTATCAGCAGAGCACCCCCATAAACTACAAATTGTTCTGCAAGAAAACTTACTATAATACTTAGATAGATACCATACTTAATAGATTATCTATAGTGTTGAGCGAGCATGCTCGGCCGAACTCGCTGTTCGGCTGAGCATGCCTACGCTCGGGTCCGCTCGGTGTTTGGCCAAACACCGAGTGTACTAGAGCGCAATGCTCGAGTCTCTTCCCCGCACTGTAATGTACGCTAATGCTTACAAATTCAGTTAATTAGCATACTTTTACAAGTAAAAGAGGAGAATTCGCGATTGTAACCTTTTTCTATTAACCAGACACCCTCCCCTCTTCTGAGCGGGGTTGCCTGGTTTAGTCCCATTGACTAACATTATGCTGGGGTGCTCGGCCGAGCACTCGAGAAACCCCTAGTGCTCGGCCAGAGCACCCGAGCATACGAGCTCAACACTAATTATCTACCCTAGATAGATACTGCTGCCATACTGTAAACATACCGTAATATGAAGTGCAAATAAATAACACTGCCATACTGCACAAGTAAATAATCTATGATATCGCTATCAGAAGGACAACATTAAATGCACAATCATTAAAGGGCATCTGTCAGCAGTTTTATACCTATGACACTGGCTGACCTGTTACATGTGCACTTCGAAGCTGAAGGCATCTGTGTTGGTCCCATGTTGATATGTGCCCGCATTACTGAGAAAAATTATGCTTTACTATATGCAAATGAGCCTCAAGGAGCAATGGGGGCGTTGCCATTACACCTAGAGGCTCTGCTCTCTCTGACACTGCTGTGCCCTCTGCACATTGATAGACAGGACCAGGTAGTGGTGATGTTTTCACTGCCTGGCCCTGTCAATCTAAGTGTAGAGGGCACGGCAGTTGCAGAAAGAGCGGAGTCTCTAGGTGTAATGACAACGCACACATTGTTTCCTAGAGGCTCATTTGCATATAATAAAACATAATTTTTCTCAGCAATGCCGGCACATATGAACATGGGACCAACACAGATGTCTTCAGCTGCCAAGCGCACATGTAACAGGTCAGCCAGTGTCATAGGTACAAATCTGCTGACAGATGCCCTTTAAGGTCCCTCAACAACTTTTTTTGCAAACTTACTATAATACAACTCATATGTGTAAGGGGAAACTGGCTTAGTTTCCCACAGCAACAAATCGGATTTCACCTTGACAGTGAAAATGAAAGGTGGAATCGGCTTACTCTCACCAACTTACCTGTCCAGACTCCAGCACTTCAGTCTGGGGCTGCGGTGTGTCAAACACAGTGCCCAGCCACACCCACTGGTAAGGAAAGCGTGTCCATAGCAATGGAGCACTCGTGTGTTTCTCCCTGCAGCGCATGCACGCTGGAGGAGGTTTAGTGTTTCATGTGCTTTAGGTGTGTGGGCTATGATGCAGTCTAAGTGACTACTCAGCCTGCCTATGTCTGTGCTACTGTGTTCTGGTCCAGTGTATTGGATTGCAGTTTGTTTTGACCTTGGCTTGCCTTTGACCACTCTCTCTGCCTCGTGATTTGGAACTTTGACTCCCATCTGGTTCTGACTTCCACTTGGCTATTCTGACTCCCCTTTGTCTTCTGATTTGGTACTGGATTGTCCATCCAGTTCCAACTCATTCCCATACAACCACGTTTTTGTGTTTTCTCTGCTGTGTGTGTGTTTGTCTTGTACTTAGCAGTACAGGGAACGTTGACCAGTTGCGAACTTGCTGCTTAGGGCTTGCACTGCAAGTAGGCAGGGATAGCGGGCTGGGTTCCAGTCAGGGCTCAGTTTCTGTGTGATTTTCCTTGCGTACTGTGCTGACAGGTTACTATGGGCAACTAAGCCAGTTTTCCTCCCAAAATGATAAATCTCCCCCATCATGTCTACAGTGTAGAGTATTTTCATATAAATATATTAAAACTAACCATAAGAAATTTAGCAGGCTGAGGGGGGATGAAATAACAAGGTCAGTATTGGCCATTTTTGGTTTATATGCATAGTACTACTTTATCTTTATAAAGCAAACCATGGAAATGAGGTTTCTACATTACCATTGTAAAGCAGCTGACTGGCATTGAGTATAATATATAGCGATATACCTATATTGTGGCTGCCACCACTAAAGTGGCAAAGACTAATACATTGTGGTTCATGGTATAGCGGGGGCAAAGCTTTTCACAAATGGATACTGTAATCAGTACTATTATGTGGGATCTCTGTATGACACTGTTTTATTGGTTGTTTCAGCTATTGGTGCACTGCACTATTTGAATCACAGAAAATAGCATTCTAAAACTGGCACTGTACAAAACAAAAACAAAAAACAAATCTACGTAGTTTCTGATAAATTAGGAAACAGGGATTGCTCGTCTCCAGAGAGGGCGGAAGCATACGATGTTGAAGTGCTGTCCCTAATGTAACCCTGTTCTGGTACACCCTTCCCCGACAGGGGCGATCCCGTACCAGGAACCTCTGCCCTAGTACAGAAAGGACCACCACCAAATTCTTCCTATCGAATAATATGTAAATAATAAACAACAGAACACTGTATAGTGCTAATCCATATAGTCACAACATAGATAATTGATGTCCAGTTACAGATGACCAAAAGAGTGCTCTGCAGGAAAGATATCAAAAGGATCTATTTGGCAGATAAGTAGTCATATAATGAAGTCTATCCACCAAACAAGCAGGTAAGTATATGACATAATAAATACTTAATTTGAGCTTCTGTAAAAAAAAGAGGCTGGACTATAAAGGCGATATTGGTCTGACATACAGAGATATAATTGCTAAATGCAGCACATAGCACAATATAGTCAATGGCAGTGCGCCACATAGATAATGGCAGTTAGCAATATAAGGGATAGTGCATGCCCAGCAAACATATACGGAAGCCCACCAGATTAGGCGATCCACATTTTCAGTGGAGAATAGTCATATACAGTACTTGCGCGCTGCCCAGGGTGACCCGATGCGCTGATGATTCATAGGGCCGGCGTGTAAGCTGTTGTGTGAAAGATGAATGGCGCAGCACTTACCTAGTAACTTCCGCCTTATAAAGCGGCCGGACCGGACGCACCATGTGACTAGTGGTAGGTGTGTACGCATCCAACGCGCGCCAGAACGAAAGCTGGTCACGTGATCGTGATCTAGGTCACATGAGCGGATCAATGAAACCCTGGCAACTAGGTAAACAATACAGCTGCAGCGTAGCAGCGCGCCATAGCGCTCAAAGTAACCATTAGAGATGAGCGAATCATGCAAAATTTTATTCGCCGAACTTTTCCTAAGATTCGTATATTCAACGAATAGATTCGTTGAATTTGCGTATGAAATATATGTAATTATATGGCTTTTAGCGAACATTCGCAAACTAATAATGAACGTTCAGGTAAAAAGGTACACAACCTCTTTGACCACTTACGCATAAGTGTACAAAGTGCATACGAAAATGACAGGCTTTGCTGGAGAGGAATGGTGGAGCAGGAGGAACTCTCTGAGTCTGATCCCTGGCTACATATGGATACTGTATCAGCAGATGACAGCAGATCATCCGGCTGAGACTGAGATGAACGTGCCATCCACTCCACTAACTCATCCACTTTCTCCTCCACTACAATTTTGCGCCTTGGTGGGTTAGCCTGGTGGAACAACGGCCAAGTATTGCAAATACTACTAGTAGAAGCTCCAGCTACAGGTCCTTTCGCACTTCTGCCCTGTGCCACCTTCTCCTTTTTTTAGAGGTCAAGGTCTGGCTGGAACTGGATCTCTTTTGCTTATCCATTCCAGACATTTTTCAATTCACTCTGTGGCCCTGCAGCTGGTCTTTGTCCCTGTATCTCCCTGTCTCTCCCTATCTCTCTTCCTGTCTCTCTCTCTCTGCCTGATTAATCACTTGCCCTGCAGTATCCCTGATATGTGTAATATGGATTCCCAGAGCAATTACACCCCAATTTTCACAAAACAGGTCTCAGAGTCTCAGAACTTCACACACAGTGCTTCTGCTCGTCTCAGCAGTCGCAGCAGAAGTGATGCGTCACTGGCTTACCGAGCCTGAGCCAATCAGAGCAAGCCCTGCCCACTAGGTCAGGTGACCGCTTTCTTCCCGGGCTTTTGAACACGATAAACGAACTAACAGTAAAATTTCTCTAATGAATTGAATCCGTACGCAACAGTAACTTATACGTAGCAATAGCGTATAATTTATAGGACAAACTATGTAGCGAATGCGTACAAAGCCGAAGCGAATCACCTAATATTCGGATTCGCTTCGCAGCTATAAATTTTCAAGATTCGATACGAATCTGCGAATAGATTTGCTCATCTCTAGTAACCATATGGAAGACCTCTATATAACTAGAAAGAAAAATTAACAAAGTCAATCCCTAAAAATAGAATATGCCAGTGTTAGAAAAATAGGGAGCATATAAGGGATGGCTATCCCCCCAGTAAGTATAATTGAGATATCTAGGATACATGATATTTGGCACCCAACTCGATATATAGTAAGTATGGCTGATTAATCAATATTTAAATAAAGCAAGCAAATTCTATTGCCTCATTGAGGCCATGAGGTGTGATTGTCTTTCAAACATAAATCCAGCGGGATTCCTTTTGTCTCAAGAGTTTGTCAATATCCCCTCCTCTGAGGGTTTTATCACTTTAATGAGCCCAAAATCAATCTTACTCTGTTAATCTCTATGTTGGATATGTTGTGTCTAGCCAGTGGTTTATCCCAATTGTTCCTAATATCCCCAACATGTTCTAAAATGCGGTTTTTAAAAGCTCTATATGTTTTGCAACGTATTTTAGGCCACACGAGCATTGAGCCAAATAGATCACTCCTGTGGTATTACAGTTAATTTCTATACTGCTTTGACCAGCCCTGAATAACAATAGATCTTTTTATTGTTTTTTGTAATTTATTCTCATTCACTGGTGTGGTGTTTATTCGATAGGAAAAATTTGGTGGTGGTCCTTTCTGTACTAGGGCCTCATTATGGACTTTAGGAGGTTCCTGGTACGAGATCGCCCCTGTCGGGGTGGCTATTCCGTCTTAGGCAGGGTGTACCAGAACAGGGTTAAATTAGGGACAGCACTTTAACATCGTATGCTTCCCCCCTCTCTGGAGACGAGCAATCCCTGTTTCCTAATTTATCAGAAACTACGTAGATTTGTTTTTTGCTTTTGTTTTGTACAGTGCCAGTTCTTTTTTAATGAGATGTAATAAAGGAAAAGTTTTAGAATGGTATTTTCTGTGATTCACTTGTGACTACAGTACCATTAATTATTGGTCAATCTGGTCTGTGACTGACCAGAACTGTTATTTGCACTGCACTATTTGCAGTATATAGTATTTTACTTTATTTTAATTTGTTTCCACAGTTTTACTATACATTATTAAATGTTACAAGTAGAAATCTATAAGACGTTTGGATTTGATGTCTTTCTTCCTTTGCTCACAGCAACAAGGACATCAAACTTTTAAGAAATAACATTTTTGGACTATGAATAAAACGCAATTTGTTGTAGACATCAGGACTAAAAAGTATTGTATGTACAAAACAAACAAAAAAAAAATCAGACTAAAGTGGCTTGGCTCTGCAGCCGAGGGAAATAACATTACTTTGATTTATCTGCATTTATGTGAAAATATAAAAGAGTCCAAATGCATAAGGAAGGTCACTGAGGGAAAACACATTCATTTTAAGGCACTTAGAGAGTTTCCACAATTCAGTCAAACAGCAGATAAAACCAAAGCATCTTTTCTTTGAGTCTTTATTGGTCTGATTACAAAATTCAACATTCTAGATGCTAAAAGGTGGATAGATGCAAGGAAATACTATGGTCACCATCCAGTACCACAGCTGGCAAACTCAGAAAACGGCTTCCAGTTTTCCTTACCCACTACAGTTGGTGGAAAGCTAAGGCTACCCCTAGGATCTCCACCAGGCTGGACAGACTTGGCTGCTCGGGATCCAGAGTACAGTAGTAGAAAACGCAATAATTCACTAGAAGCAGACCTACATGAAGGAATGGGTGTGAAAGGTGGTGAACAAGCAGTGTCAGAACAAAGAGAGATGGATAGAGCCAAAACAGCAGACAAGGAGTTAGTCCAGAAACTAGCCAAAGTCAGACCAGCAGGGGAATCAGTAGAAACCAAATCAGCAGAAAAGGGCTTAATCCGGAAAACAAGCCACAGCCAGGATACCAGGAAGATCAGTGGAAGACAAATCAAATCCAGAAAATGAGTCAGTGTCAGCACACAGAGGGTAATCCAGAAGATCAAGATTTCAGGTACAAAAGCCAAAAAACTACAAAAGAGCCGGGAGACCTTACACATTAACAGGCAGCTGGCAATGACTGAGTAGCAGAATTAAATCCCCCCGCCTAGCTCTGGGATTAGACACTGAGCCAAGAACCTGATTGACTAGGCTTCCAACCTCATTAATAGGTTAACCAACCGGGGCTTGACTGGTCATCATGACAACCCTCTCAGCACAGTCATGCATGGTAACTTGAGTGAACTCCTTACAACATATAGGATTTTTTCAATGGGGGTGTCCACATTTTCATTTATGCTCATGCAGCACTTGCATACATACAAGTAGATCTACCTGATAGAAATAGCGCTCTCATTAGAAAATAAAAAAATGATGTAACCATACAGTGTATGTAAATAATGCTGTTATACTATATGCATAAATAATATCACCATACAGTACACAAAATAACATACACATACCATACTGTACAAATAAATAATCCCATTATATAATACTCAGAGAATACTCTTCTATACCACAAGGCAGAGCTCCTAAAACAATATCACCATCAGAGAGATTCAGAGAGTGCTTCCCAGCACTTTAGTTAGAGTGTCCACATAAAACAATACTGCCAACAGAGTACATGCTAGAACCAATGCCAGTTGAGTTACCTAACAAACAATAATGCCAGCTTGGTGACCCATACACAATGTCATCATCAGAATGGTACCATAAGCAGTAGTGCTAACAGAGTGTTTGCAGAGTTTTCAACCGCCCATAAACTTGGTGTGATTTTTGTGAAGTTGCAGAATCTTGTACAGATTATTGTGATTTTAATAGTGTAGTCAGTCTTCATTGTTAATGGCCCCACGGAACCTTTAATGCACCTTTAAATAGGGGCTATACCCACTTCTCCAACCCCAGCACTCTCCTGCTGTACAGGTGGGAGCCCTTCTTCTGCCATCTGCTTTACTCCTTTTCCACATCATCTACTACTATCGATGAGAATACGTCACCAGGAACATCCAGCTCCTCTTCTCTCCGCATCTTGCTGACTTTTCTAGGACATGGAGACTTTGAAGGTTGATTTGGAAGAAGTAAAGCCAGCAAAAGATGAGGATGGTCATCATTAAGACCTGGCCGCCCTAAGGGGTGCAGACTGGATGGTATTGGTTGGCACTGGAATAATAAAAGCTTCCGTCTAATTGGTATTGAATTACTGTACATATCTTAGTTTACGGCTGATATAGGAGTAAGTAAATATAGGAATAAATAAGTAAAATTAATGCAGAACAAGTCTACCTATACTCTCCCTGCAGTCTTCCTGCACTGTCCATGCAGTCTCCCTGCACTGTCCCTGCAGTATCCATCTCCCAAATTTTTATATTAATCATTTTCAGCAACACTGTCCCTAGCGCATGAGCGCTTGCCACGTCTCTCCTTATGCTCAGCTCACAGGACAATGGCAGAGGCAGCGTGGGATGAGGCTTTTATAGGGCTGTGACTTCACAGGGGATGGCTATCTGCGGATTGGCTGGCTACACGGTATTATAGGTGATCTTGCATTCCTGGGCTTCTTATTTTCACTTTGTAACACATGTAGCCACCATTTTAGAAAAACCTGATTCATTACCAAACACAAGGAAATTCTGATTTGTTGTGAATAGAAGTTTTCCTAAACTTCAGACCGAATTCCGCTTCAAATTATTTGCTTCACTCAACACTAATTGCCGTAATCACACTGCCTTGCTGAATAAGGTTATTACTATACGTCATTTTTAACAAACTGTAAAAATGAAACCCAGAAAACAACTGCAAATTTCATTTTTTATCTATTCCAGCATACATAAAATACAACTTCATCCTGCAAGAAACAAGCCCTCCAAAATAAAAATTAAAATTAAAAAAAATTGGGATTCGGGATGAAAAAGGATGAGAAGAGGATGGTCTTTAAGGGGTTAAACAAATGGACAGTACCAATATAGTATACGCATCGGACCTGCATACATCTCAATAAATATGAATGGCATCAAAAAGTTAATTTATTTTTGTAATTCAATTCAAAAAGTGAAATGTATATATCATATACACTGTAGATTTATTACACAGAGAGAGATCTATTTCGGGCATTTATCTCTATTAATGTTGATTATTCTGGCTTACAGATTAGAATATTGAGTTCAGTATTGTAGACTCTATTCAGCTAATCAACACAAAACACCTGCAAAGGTTTCCTAAGCATTTAAAAGGTTCCCCAGTCTAGTTCAGTAGGCTACAAAATCACGAGAAAGACTGCTGACTTGACAGTTGTCCAGAAGACAGTTGTCCAGGAGAAGCCACAAAAGGTCATTGCTAAAGAAGCTGACTGTTCGCAGAGTGCTATATACAAGCATAATAATGGAAAGTTGAGTAGAAGGACAAAGTGTGGTAAAAAAAGGTGCATAAGCAACAGGAATATCCACAGCCTTGAGAGGATTGTCAGGAAAAGGCCATTCAAGAATTTGGTGGAGATACACAAGGAATGGACTGTAGCTAGAGTCAGTGCTTCAAGAGCCACCACACACAGACGTATCCAGGACATGGGCTACAAGTGTCGCATTCCATGTGTCAAGCCGCTCATGACCAATAGACAACGCCATAAGCGTCTTACCTGGGCTAGGGAGAAAAGGGACTGTTTTATCGCTCAGTGGTCCAAATTCCTGTTTTCACATTAAAGTAAATTTTGAATTTCATTTGAAAATCAGAGTCTGGAGGAAGAGTGGAGAGGCCTCAATCCAAGTTGCTTCATGTCCAGTGTGACGTTTCCACAATCAGTCATGGTTTGTGGAGCCATGTCATCTGCTGGTGTAGGTCCACTGTGTTTTATCAAGATCAAAGTCAGTGCAGCCGTCTACCAGGAAATTTTAGAGCACTTGATGCTTCCCTCTGCTGACAGCTTTATGGAGATGCTGATTTCATTTTCCAGCAGGACTTGGCTCCTGTCCACACTGTCAAGTACCAGTACCTGGTTTAGTAACCACAGTATCACTGTGCTTGATTGGCCAGCAAACTCGCCTGAGCTTAGCCCCATAGAGAATCTATGAGAGACACCAGACCCAACAATGCAGACGTGCTGTAGGCTGCTATCAAAGCAACCTTGCTGTCCCTTGTTCTTCTCCGGGGGGTTTTATAAAACCGTCTCCTGCTCTATCTTTTTGCACTATAGCTCTGCCTGATAATATTGACTCCTGTGTATAAGCACGAGCCCTGCACTCAGGGCCTTAGCTATAGGGGGTGCAGAGGTTGCAGTCACTACTGGGCCCAGAAGCCTGAGGGGGCCCAAAGACCCTTGAGCTGCATAAGCAGGCACTAGTATTCTAGAAAGTGCTGATCAAGTTACACCTCTAGCTGGAGGGAAGGGATTAGGTCAAGAATTTGGCATGGGGTGGGCCCCTGGCCACTAAGCACTGAGGGAAGGGGAGTCCAAGCTGAACTCTTGTACCAGGGCCCATGAGCCTTTAGCTACGCCCCTGCCTGCACCAGCTTATAGGAAAGTCCACGCATGGAGAACTATGCTTTGTTTCCCCATCACCAGATCTTTCTCTGCTTCCAGGTGATCTCTTTTTCTGCTATGCCGGCCGTAGTTACCGCCCCCTTAAGATTCATCGCAACATTTTATCTGATGAAAAGCAAAACCAATCTAAAATAATTAAACATTCAATTGAAGTTATTGCAGCAAAAACAACACAGGGAATATTAAAAAATCTCAATAATAATGGTGGATGCTGTCCCTCGTTCTGCTCTGGGAGGTTTTTATAAGACCGTCTCCTGATAACAGGTCTGGCATCCGCATAGCATGAGCTAATCTCTGCAAATTTTAATCACAAAGTATGGTTTTCCTGTATGAAGCCGATATATCATGGCTGAAATGATGTTGTCTACATGCAGAGAGTGAGCAGTGGGAAGGTGCTAAAGGATGATTGTATGCCACTTTCTTAATTGAACAGCATGAATCCCATAGATGCTGACAGGGCGGATATCATCTTTCATTTCCTCAGTCCCTCATCCCCAGATATTAAAAAGAAACCTCAGCTTATTTCACAACCACTTTGACAACAGTTTTGTCATTGTCTCAACCTTTTTTTTAGATAAAGCCATGAAATGCATTAATCTTTACCTGTTTCCACCGTTCTAATGCCCTTATGGCTAAAATACATACCGTATTTTTAACTTTCTAAGACGCACCCGATGATAAGACGCACCCCAGATTTTAGAGGAGGAAAATAAGAAAAAAATATTTTTCACCGGACCTCATATCAGATCCTCATGTCAGACCCCTCATAAATATCAGGACATCACATCAGACCCCCATATCAGCCCTGAATATCAGACCCCCATCAGACCTCAGATCAGCCCACTCAGCCCCCATCAGACCTCAGATCAGCCCTGAATATCAGACCCCCATCAGACCTCAGATCAGCCCTTTCAGACCCCCATCAGACCTCAGATCAGCCCTTTCAGACCCCCATCAGACCTCAGATCAGCCCTTTCAGACCCCCATCAGACCTCAGATCAGCCCACTCAGCCCCCATCAGACCTCAGATCAGCCCATTCAGAGCCCCATCAGACCTCAGATCAGCCCTTTTAGACCCCATCAGACCTCAGATCAGCCCTTTCAGACCCCCATCAGTCCTCAGATCAGCCCTTTCAGACCCCCATCAGTCCTCAGATCAGCCCTTTCAGACCCCCATCAGTCCTCAGATCAGCCCTTTCAGGCCCCCATCAGACCTCAGATTAGCCCTTTCAGACCCCCATCAGACCTCAGATCAGCCCTTTCAGACCCCCATCAGTCCTCAGATCAGCCCTTTCAGACCCCCATCAGTCCTCAGATCAGCCCTTTCAGACCCCCATCAGTCCTCAGATCAGCCCTTTCAGGCCCCATCAGACCTCAGATTAGCCCTTTCAGACCCCCATCAGTCCTCAGATCAGCGCTTTCAGACCCCCATCAGACCTCAGATCAGCCAACTCAGCCTCCATCAGACTTCAGATCAGCCCATTCAGAGCCCCATCAGACCTCAGATCAGCCCATTCAGAGCCCCATCAGACCTCAGATCAGTCCTTTCAGACCCCCATCAGACCTCAGATCAGCCCTTTCAGACCCCCATCAGACCTCAGATCAGCCCTTTCAGACCCCCATCAGACCTCAGATCAGCCCTTTCAGACCCCCATCAGACCTCATATCAGCCCTTTCAGACCCCCATCAGTCCTCAGATCAGCCCTTTCAGACCCCCATCAGACCTCAGATCAGCCCTTTCAGACCCCCATCAGACCTCAGATCAGCCCTTTCAGACCTCCATCAGACCTCAGATCAGCCCTTTCAGACCCCCATCAGACCTCAGATCAGCCCTTTCAGACCCCCATTAACCCTCAGATCAGCCCACTCAGCCCCATAAGACTAAAATAAAAAACCTCTCTTACCTCTCCTGCGCCGCGGCTCCGCTCCGGGTCCGGTGCTCCCCTGTCTTCTCCGGCTGGCGCCGCAGTGTCACCTGACTGGGTCATGGTGCGCACACTACGTACTGACACTGTACAGGGTCAGGTCAGTGCAGCGCCGGCAGCAGAAGACAAGGGAGCACTGGACACGAAGCGGACACATGGCGCAGGAGGGTGAGAATCGGAAGCGCTTGCAGCGCTTCTTCCCCGCTCACCCTCCACTAGTATTCACTTTATAAGATGCACGGTCATTTCCCTGCGTCTTATAAAGCGAAAAATAATGTATATGTAATGTAAAGGGTGATTGCAGTTCATTTGCTGATCCATAGGGACAGTGTTATTTTATTATGTTCCCAGAACCCCTGCCGATCAGCTGTTTGAAGAGGCTGCAGCGCTTCTGTGAGGCTTGCAACCTCTTTCTTGGCCAGTGATGTCACATTCATCTGTCACACGGCCTAGGTGCAGCTCAGACCCAGGGGCGTAACTACCATAGCAGCAGACCATGCGACTGCTATGGGGCCCAGGGCAAGAGGGAACCCAATCTTAGTTGGGATTATCTCCTCTTCTACTGGAGGTGAAAACTTGGTCAGGACTCTACTCTCTAAAGGAACAACTTTTAGCAAATAAAGCAGTGGAAAAATGGCCCAAGGGTCAATAAAAAGGGTTTAGGTAGAAGCCCTTCTGTCCTGTGGGGGGGGCTGGTTTATTCCCAGCTATGGGTCCCTTACTTCTCTATGTTTGCCACTGCTCAGACCCATTCAAAAGAATGGGTCTGAGCTGCAATACCTAGCACAGCCACTATACACTGTACGGCGCTGTGAGGAGCTCACATGAGCACCACGGCCTCTTCAAACTGGTGATCAGCAGCGGTCCCTGGAGTCAGACCACCATGAATGAGATATTGATGACCTATCCTGAGGATAGGGTATCAATATCAGAAACTCAGACAAACCCTTTAATTTACCCTCATACACTAAACAGTGTACAATGAAGTCAACTTTTCCAATCAGAACACTTTTGAAGAAACCTATACAAACATGGAGAGAACATACAAACTGCATGCAGATCCTACTGGTGGTCATATATGAACCCAGGATCCAGTGCTGCAAGGCATCATACTAACCACTGAAGTACAGTGGTGCACATGTTGGTTAGCAGTTGTCCATGGTCAGTGAATGAATGGACTTGACAACTATTTGAGCCGAAAGTATGTCTACTACATACCTGCCAACTCTCATCCAGGAGGTAGGGGAGTGCTGAGGCACGAACAAGCCCTTTTTATCAAGGCCACACCCCTACTGTTGTCAGACACACCCCTTTTCATGACACTTCTGCAGTCAACCCCTGAGGAGCCGGTGCTGAGGTTGGGAGTAGTAGTGGCCCTGATGAGATATTAATTCACAGTGTAATGCTTCAGGGTGTCGCTCCCTGGGGTTCATTGCAGTGAAATGGTGGTGTGAAGGAATCAGGCAGACACAGAAGAATAACAAATGTTTTTCTTTACTGAGTACAAAGGATGAGTTACAGAGCATCCAGCTGTCGTCTGTACAAGGTGCAATGTCTCTATCCTCAGAGAATGAAGTATGATGTCAGGCAAGATGGCAGACAAGAGCACTATAGATTAGTCCTTCTTTATCTCTCCTGATTTTCCTTCTCTTACAGCAATAAGTTACCAAGTGTGGCTATAGGTGTCCACTTGTGATCTGCATGCTTTTAAGTGCATGTCCTAAACTGTGGTGGTATCCCCTCACCTGCAGCAGAGTCTGTATAGCTGTAGTGATGATTACTCTGCTGGCTGTAAACACTGTAGCTTGCAGATCTTATGTGGCCTGGGACCCTGCAGCCTTCCTGGAGTAGTGGTCTTTAAAGACAAGTTGTTTTTGTAGTACCAGTGACCTCAGAGCAGGAGATGATGGATGTGTTCCCTCACTCCAGGCTTGCACAACTAACTCTCACTTGAACTCCTTAGAGCTCTCCCTCCTGGTAGGAAGTAGGACCAGCCCACTTTTACCAAGAGGGAATGAAAGGAATATTCCATTCCTAATGCCAACCATACCTTATTATTGCTGAAGTATACTGCAGATACATAACATGACATGGATACAAAATATAAGAAACAGTTGCTGATACCCCATCTGGGATATTGCATATCCACCCTCCTCAATGAACATTTGATTTTCCATGCAGCACCCTGGAGATTTATATGGTCTTTAAGACTCCTCATTCTTACCAGGTGATATCTACAAGGAGATATAGTATTCCCCGGATATGTACAGAACTGTTATCTGGCCACCAGATATTGGTGTAAGTTGAGTAATTTACAGAGGTATTCAGAGGTATCGTTCTTTACCTTTCCTCTCAGCTCAACAAATCCAGCTATGAGTGTCTCGAGATGACCAGCTCTGAAAAAAACAACATGATTTTGTGATACTCTGTCACAAGATGGCTATCCTGTATTTGTCTATGTATGGCCACCCAGTGGTTATGATGTGAATTACAGCCAATCGAGGGATTTACTAGCATGTTGTAATATTCTGCAGGATTTGTATTGTGAGAAACTTGCATCCTTAACCAAATGAGAAACAAGTTAAAGACTATCTACACCTTTGGGGGTAATTTTGTATTATTGCATTGTACTCATTTTGAGCTAAAATCATTTTTTAAATTGGTCTTTATTACAAATATGGAGCCCTTTTTTCTGTACAGAGCTGAGATGCTCTAGAAGCACCCTTTGGAATTTCTGTCTTTTCCGTCAGACCAGGAGCAGACTGACTCCTTATTTCTGCTCTCTTACCTTATAACCACTCATTATAGCTCAGTTCTTATCTTATTGATAAAAATGTGGCTTAAATAAGTGTTTATGACCTTTTAGTAATTTAGACATAAAGGTTATTAGATGAACCACAAAGTGAAAGTACCAGTCACACAGCTAGAAAAACTGTTAAAGGGGTATTCCCATCACAAACAATGGGGGTATATCGCTAGGATATGCCCCCATTGTCCGATAGGTGTGGGAGGTGGGTCCCCTATGCCGAGAATGGAGGGGAGTGGTGACTGGAGGTCCCTGGGAAGGTCCCCCCCCCCCGTAGTAGTGAATGGGAGCGCACCAAGCTTGCGCGGCCACTGCTCCTATTCATTTCTATAGCCCATACTCGGCTATTTTTGGCGACACCATAGAAATGAATGGAGGGCGGCAACACATGCGTCGTGCGACCTCTGCCACCTGCCCTGCTCCATTCTCAGTGTAGTTGTGGGTCCCAGAGGTGGGACCCACACCTATCAGACAATGGGGGAATATCCTAGCAATGTGCCCCCATTGTCTGAGATGGGAAAACGCCTTTAACCCTTTGTGACAGAACGGTTCAATATTTTTAATAAAGGCCAATTGAAAAAATTATTTTTAGCCAAAAATGAGTAAAATGCAGTTATAAAAAAAATTGCCTTTTAAGCCTTTAAGAACGGACACATCTGTACTTAGGAAATAAGTGTTAATATACTGTAACACAGGTACACTGTACGGTATATTATTTTAGCAGCACTGTATAGCATTGTTATTTAGACTGTAGCTGTATGGAAGTGTTATGTGGTTAATATACTATATAGCTCTTTTAAGTAGGCACTGTATGTCTCTTCCTACACAGTACACCAGGGGTAAGTAACCTCCAGCTATTGTTAAACTACAACTCCCAGCATGCTCCATTCAATTCTATGAATGCGAAAGTGAATGCTGGGAACTGTAGTTTCACCACTGTTGGCGGCTATTTACCCCTGCAGTACACCATAGAAAGTCCCCAACACAAAGCACATCTCATAACATCATGCTGGCGCTCACCCTGCAGTTGCACGACACATTCAGCACTGCTACATCTGTACATTTCCATTTTCATACCACATATTGTCTGAATTTTTGTTACTATTTTTCTGGAATTATCCGAATTTCCTTTTTCTGCCCCTTTCATCTGTTATAAGAAGCCGACTTTGTTTTTTTTTTTTAAACAAAACTACTACACATTGCTTTAGATCTCAGCCCGAAAGCCCGGAAACATCAGCGATTTCAATCCGAGCCTTGTTGTGTAAAAACCGCCATTTGGAGTTTCAGAAAAGACTTTGATAAAGTCCCACTCGACAGGCCTTTTTTTTGTGTCTGAGGATTTTGCTGCTGAGACGTACTTAAAAAAAAAAAACGCGTAAGAAATACATAATAGAATATAATTCAAGGCAAAGAAAAGTGACGGATGAATCTTTAGAAAGCGACGGAAAGGTGCCTTTGAATAGAGGTAGGCGCTACCAGTGTATTTGCATTAATGATGCGGGTTTTGAAAAAGCAATCAATGCGAGCACAAAAGAAATGCACAAAATAAATCATACAAAAGTATCAGGACTTCAGCGCTTATAAATAATTAATTCGGGATCTGAGATGGTTAGAAATGAGCGCGTAATCATTATTCACTCGTCTGTGCCGCTCAAATTAGCTGCATTTCACAACCGGTTTGGGGCTCCATTGTGGCGCACGGAGGTTCTTGACGGCGCCTCGAAATCAAGGACTTCTCTTTCGCATAAATTATAACTTGTGTGTGAATGTTGTCTGCGCCAAGGCTGATTAACTTCACTAGAGAAAGTCACCAGGTCCTTGTCGGGAGTGAGATCTGTACGTGTAGAAATGTCGGCCCGGCAGGATGAGATTACGTTTTAACCCATTAGTGACCACCAATACGCCTTTTTACGGCGGTCACTAAGGGGCCTTAGCGGGGGTTGACTGGGAACTTAAAGTGACCCTGGAAAAAAAATAGTAAAAGTGGGGCCAGCATAAGTAGGCGGGCCAGCAATGCTGTAGTGCAGCACAGAATACCGCCCAGTCCAGCATAAAATACTGCACCATTCAATTGTATCACAGTCCTGAGGATGGCAATACAGTTGAATGCAGGAGAGCACTTTCCGCCACTGGTCAGGTGCATAAGTAGCTGATGTAGCTAGCATTAAACAATGCTGAGATATTCAGATTGCTATGTACCCGGCCAGCGGCAGTGAGGAGGGCTTGGGCAGCCGCCTGAACATTGGCCCACCAGAAAATTTCCACTGTACGGTCTATGGCCAGTCCACCCCTGGGCCTTAGGCTGGACCACCATGCAGCGGAGAGCAAGGGCTCAGTTCTCACATGAGAGCTTCGTTCCTGCTCTAATAACATGGACCGGTAGGAGTGCCGATCTGGGCTGCTTAACTCCTTACATGTTGCGGGCAATGGTGTCGCAGCATGCAAATTGGTGATAGAGGGAGCGGACTCCCTCTGTCTCCCATTGGCTGGCTACAAATGCAATCGCAGGGTGCCGATGTGTGTAAAGGCTGGATGGGGCCTGGTATAGGCCCCAAGCTTGCTTTGTGTGCTTTCCAGCAGGTTGCATCTCTCTGGCGCATCCTGCTGGTAAATATCAGTATAGCACTGACATTAAAGGGAACCTGTCACCTAAAACACGCCTCCCAAGCCACTCACATTACCTTAAAGTAGCCAGCAGAATGTTTCTAAATATGCTCTTCTTCCTCCGGTCACATCGAGACGTTCGCAAGAATAGAGACGTCGGGCACATGCGCGAGCCGGCTTTGCTGAACAACCAAAAATTATTGGCTGTCAATCAGAGGCAAAGAGGCAGGGAAAGGGGGCGTGGTTATCCTGACTTGAAGTGAGGAGACTGCTGCCACCTTGACTTCAAGCTCTGCTGTTACATAGTGCCTGAAGGGATTAAAGTTTATTTTACAAAATTTTGGAGCAGTTGACCGGAGGAAGAATAGCATCTTTAGAAACATACTGGAGGCTACTTTCAGGTAATATGGGTAGATTGGGAGGTGTTTTTAGGTGCCAGGTTCCCTTTAAAATGCAATGAACTATAGAGAAAGTGCATTTCATTTTAAAAGCAATCAAAATAAATCCTGGTATAGTCCCCTTGTGGGAAGATTAAAGGGGTATTCCCATCTCACAAATGTAGTTTGTATAGTTAGATATAGCCATACCAATATTATTACTAATAGAATGTATTTA
Source organism: Rhinella marina (assembly GCA_900303285.1). Taxonomy (NCBI): domain Eukaryota; kingdom Metazoa; phylum Chordata; class Amphibia; order Anura; family Bufonidae; genus Rhinella; species Rhinella marina. Next base: position 56,977 of record ONZH01015200.1, read on the forward strand.
TATAAAATGTACCGTTTAGAAGATTTTCCTATTTCTATATCCATTGTCCCACACACATGAGTCAGGCCGTTGCCCCTAGTTACGACCACCGCGGCCATGTAGTAGTGGTGGCCGGCTTGTTCCTTTTCAAACCCGCTCTGAGGTAACTGTTGTATTGTGAACGCACATTACATGAGCATGAGGAGACACAGCTTAGGGTACTTTCACATCTGTGCTTTGGATGCTACCAGTCCATAACGCAATGGTCAGGATCCGTCCAAAACGCAGACTTTATAAACGGATCCTGCTCCATAGAGATGAATTGATCTTGGAACAGGATCCGTTTCTCTGCGTTTTGGAAGTGCAGACAAAAATGCTACAACTCTAAGATGTGTCTCCGCATGTTCATGCAATGTGCATCCACAATACAGCAGTTACCTCAGAGCGGGTCTGAACAAGAGCAAGATGGCCACCACTACTACATGGCCGCAGTGGTCGTAATCAGGGGCAACGGCCTGACTGATGTGTGTGGGACAATGGATATAAAATAGGAAAATCTTCTAAACGGTACATTTTATATAAATACATTCTATTAGTAATAATATTGGTATGGCTATATCTAACTATACAAACTACATTTGTGAGATGGGAATACCCCTTTAAGTGGTAAAAAAAAACAAAAAAAAAACATTTATTAAATAAAAAAAATTCCAATACAAATATGTATATTTTTTTCCATTGAAAATAGGCTTTTCGATGAAAAAAAATGAGATAGATGAAAGATAGATAGATAGATAGATAGCACCCTTTGGAATTTCTGTCTTTTCTGTCAGACCAGGAGCAGACGGACTCCTTATTTCTGCTCTCTGACCTTATAAACACTCATTATAGCTCATTTCTTATCTTATTGATAAAAATGTGGCTTAAATAAGTGTTTATGACCTTTTAGTAATTTAGACATAAAGGTTATTTAGATGAACCACAAAGTGAAAGTACCAGTCACACAGCTAGAAAAACAGTTAAAGGGGTATTCCTATCACAAACAATACATTTTATATAAATACATTCTATTAGTAATAATATTGGTATGGCTATATCTAACTATACAAACTACATTTGTGAGATGGGAATACCCCTTTAAGTGGTAAAAAAAAAAAAAAAAAAAAAAACATTAAATAAAAAAATTCCAATACAAATATGTATGTTTTTTTCCATTGAAAATAGGCTTTTCGATGAAAAAAAATGAGATAGATGAAAGATAGATAGATAGATAGATAGATAGATAGATAGATATGAACATGGATGCTTGAGAAAAGTCCCAGTGTGAGGACTGAAACGTCGCTTTTGGGGAAATAAATCACCATTTGATTTAACACACCTTCGGTAGTGCTGCGGAATTATTTACTATTATTAGATAGATAGATAGATAGATAGATAGATAGATAGATAGATAGATAGATAGATATAGTTGTGCCCCTTTGTAGTCTGGCACTGGTATTGTTTTATGGCTGTCACTTGTTCCTGCTCTTCTGCCGCCTATTGGGGATTAATCTGGAGTAATAATTACATTTTTAGGATTGTTACTACTTTTTCCTCTTTCGATGTCTATAATTATAACTTTGACTTCAGGATTTTGTAACATAACCTGAAAAATCTTTCTTATTCAGTCAGCATAAATGTAAAGCCGTGTCCTGTTTCCAATACTGAGCGGCACAACCAATTTCAATTAGTGACAAATCTGCAAGACCGCAGCAAGGTTAAGTGAAGAATATGATTACATTTTCATTTGCCGTCGAATGCTGCGATATTGACATTACTGCTCAAACGAGATTACCATGTGGAATGTGCAGAAAAACAGTAAACACACAACTAAGCGCATTACCGGCAAGCCGGACTTATTAGGGGGATCTCATTATGAGTTTGGTTCAGACTGCAGAAAAGTAAACTACTGCCATAAATCTGTGGGGATCTTCATAAACAAATGTTAGAAAGGAGCACCTGACAAGGACAGTCCCCGTCCATACACTCTATGAGGGCATTTGGATAAAATAGAGCTTTGGATATATACAGTACATTAGATATTTGGTCATTTATATGGCAGCATGTAATATGTGAATATAGGCAAGGAAATAGTTGATCTGGCAGCCTTGGTGTAGTTGCTAGGGTGATGTTGTAGTCACGCCCCTCTCCAGTTAGTTTTATGCTAGTTTAGAGTCAGTCTGGCTCTGCCTGTTGTTGGTGATAGATGCCGTATGAAACTTGTGTGAAGGAAGAGAATATGTTCCCCAGGAAAACGTCATTCATGTGGAGTGTAGAAACTTCCAGAGCAAAGCAATTGTTCCAGGAGACTAACCCTGAGAGAAAGCAGTAAAGATATCCACAGACTGTTTAGGACCAGGTGGGTGCGTGTGCAGGGACTGTAAAGATACGTAACGGACTTTACTGCATGTGGAATGGGTTGTAGTCTACAGTGCCTAACACATTTTTGAAAGACGGATAGATAGGTAGATAGATATTAAATTTGGATAAATAGATAGATAGATAGATAGATAGACAGATAGATAGATAGATAGATAGATAGATAGATAGATAGATAGATAGATAGATAGATAAGGAAATAGTTATCTGAAACTACAACTCGCAGAATCCTCTTTTCGCTTCTCTGGAAGTTACAAGAATAGCAGAGTGCATGATAGGAGTTGTAGTTTCACAGCAGCTGGGGTGCCGAAGGTTGCCGATCCCTGGTTTATACAATACAGGACTCAAATGTGACTCCCTTTACATTGCCAGGCCTTTTCCTTTCAAGGATGAAACAACTTCCCCAGCAGTCTCCTGAACTTGGATTCCACCTCCATCTGCTGCACGCAGCACTTAGGGTATGAATACACAGTGGCGTGTCGCACGACAGAGAAATATGTACAATTTGTCAGCAACTTGCTATTGCACAACTATGTTAGAAGCGTGATTGGGCTGTGAAAAAAACAGTCACAAGCAAGTCTCGTGTTGGGCGTCACTTTCATGAAAGTCAACGGAGGAAAAGTCATATGCAACATGTGACACAAAGTCCGACATGTCTGGATTTTTTGACACTGTCTTGTTGCTGTCTCAGCATGTCACATGTCACATTCTGACATCATTGACAAACATTACGTGAAATGTCGCATGACAGGTGGCCAACGATCTTTCAGTCAACAGTTATCTCTTGTGCCGCCCTCAGGCCACATGTACGTTCAGTTCAGCAGAACGTGTATGTGTATTCTATAGGGAGAGTGGAGAAAGCCATCATCAGACACTTCTGGTGGCAGCATATCTCTAGGTGGACCAAAAGAATCGGGCAAAAATGTTAATTTTACCCAATCCTTCTCTTCTCTGTCATCTGTAAGGAGCTCTCCATACACATTAGACTGTCGGCTGAACTCTCTATTCTTGGAGGGTTTGGCTGAAAATACACTGATGTGTATAGGGGACTTTAGACACTGACAGTGAGTTCAGCCTCTCTTTGTATTACATCTGCATGTCTGTCTATACAGATCACAGGAAAAAGTGATCTACGGTATGGATGTTATCAGTTATCTGACTATGAGGACAGCCAGGTAGACATAATAGCAAGAAAATAATTATTAAATACAGTAATGTGAAAATAAACAAATAAATAAAAATAAAGAAAATGTGAAAATATATAAAAAAAAATACATAAGTAAAAAAGGAGCACTCTCTAGCCTACAATAGTCATCACGTATATCAACTGGTTTCCATAATAGAAATAGTACCCATCCAGAGGGTCCCCCCAAGGCCTTGCAGTTAGAAAAGCTGTTTCTATCTGCTTGTTCTGATAAAGGGCTTTTGTCCTGACAGAGCTAGTTGCAGATATGAAGCCAGCTTATTAGCTATTTTCCTAGTTTTGCAACATAAGCTTGTTAAAAAGGCTGGAAGGCACCCCTGCTGATGAGCTGTGTGAAGATAATGCAGTGCTCATATGAGTGCTGTCTTCACCTTACTGTTTACCTGCTCACCCGTGAGGAGGTATAATTCACTTCAATGGAACAGCTCCTTCCTATTTAACTGAGAATAAGTCATCAGAATAGCAAAAGCAGACAACCCACTCTGCAAAGGGAGTGAATACAAGAGCTGCCCTGATTGAAATGTCTGCCTGCTGGGATACTCAGCAGCATGTTGTATGTGTAGGACTACAAGTCCCAGCTGTACAATGACACTGCTGATACGCACGGGATCTCCCCCCTACCTGTTCATGTGCAATACTCTACAGATCTTCTTTAGTCTGTCAGCTCATGTGCCCAGCATTTGTCTCCTCACTGCCTGCAGCTTTCAGCCCTGAATCTGTGCTGGCTGAAAGGGTTAAAATCTTATCTGAAAGAATCCAGGGACAGAGCAGCAGCAGCCTGCAGTGGAGGAGGACGTGGCCAGCACAGTGACGTTTTGTGTACAGACTCTTATCTGCTCCTCAGGCTTTCGCACAAAACTTCAGCAGAGCAAGGAGAGAAGCTAACATTACTGGTCATGTGACCCTCCAGGAAATCTGAGAAAGGGGCCACGGAAGTTAAAGTGCATTGAAAAAACATTACATTTACCAAGTTAGAAACATACAAAAGACAAAAAAAAAATAACTTAGACAACCCATTTAAGAATTAACAATTCCACTTTACCATTTTGGGATTAATTTAGAATGAAACAAAAGTGAGACAAGAGTACTAGAACATTCCACCATGCTTACACTTCTTTCAAAGAAATATGCAAGCTAGCTCTTTCAGGAGGGACATGAGAACCAGAGTATCTAAAAAATAAATAAATAAATAAATAAAAAATAATAATTGCTTTTCTTGGTTGACTGGCCTTGTGGGGTACTCTACTGGGTGCTCTTTATCATTAGGGAGACCAAAAAATTATACATGAGTATTGTCTGCCAGACTACACTAATCTTGGTTTCTAGGAAGAATATTCACAAATTCTCATATCCGGGTCCCTCAGACACCATTGAGGTGTTACCATATGTTGCTGCTCTTTGTAAGGGTTGATAAAGCGTGGTGCACCCCAATCGGAAATAAGTCCAAAGAGTTGGGGTTTGCAGTAAACCAGTTTGCTTCTCTAGTGAAGGAACTCAAGTGCAAAACTATACAGGCAATGCACTAAGCCTCCTGGGCAGAAGGGCAGTCTCCTCCTGGGCAGAAGAAGGTTCTGTGCTAAAGAAAGGTCTGGGCTAGCTGTTCCTCTTGCTATCTCAGAAGTCTGGTACCTTGGTTCCCTGGGCTTGTGGTTCATTCATATGACCGGCAGTCTGATCAAAGGGCTGGTGACCCAGGATATTTGGCAGAGTATCCCCGTCTTAGTGTCTTCTTTTGGTCACTTATGCAGTCTGGCAGAGTTTATTCTACTCAACATATGCAGGAACAACATACTGTATGTTCCTATATGCAGACAACTAGGGGTTCTAGCTGCTGTCCATATATACATATTGTAGCTGAACTAGCTAGAACTTTCTAGTGAGGGAATGGAGAAGCACAGACTAAACTGAAACGATGTTGCAATTTCAGTCTGTCATAGACTTGTATAGAACTTCAATACAAGTCTATGGGAATGACTAAGCTGTTTTTCCAGACATAAATAAGTCTTCAGATGTAAGCAACAGAGCTAAACCAGGCAGCAAAAAGGTCAGTGTGTCTGTTTTTTTCTCTTCAAAACTTTGCATAGTCCTTTATAGTAACTGTGAAAGATTTCTAACTTCTCAGTACGTACGTAGATAGAAAGTCCCAAAGTTTCACAGAGAGAAATACAGTGTGTCACAAGGAAAGGGCACTGTATTGTAAGGGTATTTTTAAGTACTTATTGGTTCTCCCCTTTAATTCTGTTTAATACTCTGTGTAATAGTTTACAAGTTTTCCTTGTAATGAAGTGGGTTAGAGATAGTACCCATCCCCCATTGTGTTGATAAGAACACATTCCTGAGTGATCTCAGAGACATGCGTGCTGCACAATGGAGGAGGGGCTGATGGGAATAAGTGTGCTCCACGCTAACAAATTAATTGGGATTCGACCAGGAACTTTATCCTAGGTAGGATGTAAGCATTGTTTGCCCTGTATCTTGTACATCCTAGGGTGTCGATCATGTGTTATAACGTGGTAGACAGCCATGAGTTATAGCATGGCTGACTGGACCCCTACACCATATTTAGGCTAGTGATGATTATTTACTTGATATTATTCTCTATGTGATTTGTTTGTGTTATCGTATATTTAATCACACTTAGTAAATATATATATTTATTCACTAAGCCTGAGTAAGCTTATTCATTCTCAAATCTTTTGAATTCACGTTATGTTACAGGTACCATTACGGTAAGGGGACAGTATAGTGTGTGCCTGGGGTTTGTAAAGGTAGAGATACTACAATCTGAGATGTGCACCACATAGAGGTGCTGCAGAAGACAGCTGACATCTTCATCTTCAGAGGAGGCTCTGGCCAGAATGTCGAAACCCACAGAAGCTGGTGGCAGGGTCTGTTTCTGCATCTCACCTAACCAAATGCTTGATGCTAGACATTAGATTATAATCATTAAGCCTATTGCCTCTAGGTAGAACTCTGCAACCATCAAGCATGTCGCCTTACAATATTCTTGCTGTAACGTTCTGTGTCCGACTGCTTTCCTTCCGTTTTCCAAGAGCAGGGAGTCACACAGATGACTCCAAGGTCAAAAAGATCCTTCTGAGAGGTCTGCCAAGCCCATGGAGATTGGTTGTCTCTGCAGAAAAGGCTCAGTGCCAATGTGCACTCTAGCTTACATCTGCTATATGATTTTCAGTCTGATAACTATATTTCACCCCCATATTGTTCCATTTCTGCAGATCCATTCCATGGAAAACGCTGCACAGCAATACTTATTGGGATTAATGATGCATTCTCCGAAAGGGGGAAAAAAAAAAAGAGCTCCGCATTTGATCGGAGTGTTGTAATAAAGACAGATTGTACAGCAAATTAAATTTGTAGCTATGTCTCGCATTTGTTTTACATATCTTAAATGGAAACTTCAGCTATCAAATACTTAACGTGATAAATGACGAGACGCTTTATCATAAATCAGTAAACAAACACCCAGCGAGACGGATGATCGCCTGGCCTGGCATATATCACCAAGCCCCAGCAGCACCGGTGAAATCATTTGCAACGTGTAAGATACAGTCATTTAGCAAATATCTCTCTCGTCAATGTTATTGCTGTTTTAGTATTAGATTTTGCAATGGCAGTCTCCATTTGCTGCAAAAATGTACATGAAATGAAGCCGAGTCAGCAGGATCAACCCTGTTCCTCCTGATTACAAGGTTGTCTGTTTTGTGAAAATCAGTTGCAGCATTCCTAAAACAAAAAAAAACGTTTACATTTTATGCAAATTAGGGTTTCAGTGCACTGAGAGGTGTGGCCCAGCCCCATGGTGCACCTGAACTCCGCAGCTTTCCAGTGTTGGCCCCGCCCCTTGTATACTAAAACCCTCATTTGAAAAATGTATTTTTTCCTTTGGAAGGCTGCAACTGATTTTCACAAGGAAGGTATCATATTAGTCAGCAGGGTCAACCCTACCTGGCATTATGCATAGTTTCAGAGGTTTAAATGTAAAAGACTATGGCCCACATTTACTAATGTGAGCACGCCCAGATTATTGTCACAAATCAGCGGGTGTGGGCCTACTGTGCCTCGTGTCCTACCTCCTCTAAGGGCATTGTCTAAGTAAACCCCTCGATCTTCACAATACCCCTGATGGTGGGGATAGACTTTCCGGGGGGAGCACCAGGTCACTACCTCTTCAGGAGGATTGGAACACGAGGCAGCTGGTCTAGGCGGACCAGGAGGTACCTGCGAAGGTACCAGAGGTACAGCGGTGGTCAGAGGGTCGGGTTGTTACCAGGAGCAACAATGCAGGACCGAAGGATGTGGCAGAGGCGAAGTCAGACAGGTAATGGGTCAGGGCAGGCGGCACAAATACAAGTCAGGCAATCCAGGTCAGCAACGAGAGAGAGTCAATGCAGGCAGGGATCAGGCGGGTAGTGGAGTCCAGTAACAAAGGCAGGAGTTAGGAACACTGGAACAAGCACAACTAAAGGCAAGAATCAAGGACATTGACACTGAGGCATCTGGGAAGAGGGCTGAGCCACTTATATATGATCGGGAGGGCCAGGGTTGGTCAACGAGGTCACATGATTCAACCCATATGATCCAACATGGTCACATGATCAACCCACATGATCTAACATGGTCACATGATCAAACCTGCTCCAGCCCAGAGGGAGTGATGCAAGGAACAAGGATGTTGTAGCCAGGGCTGAATAGAAACTCTGGAGCGGATCACAGAGCAGCAGCACTTATACAGACAGAGCCCAGGACTGCAGCGGTGAATGGGAAACACAGGCAGAAGATCACCGCCGAACACGACACCCAGGACCGCGGCGGTAAGCAGGGGAACAGCGGCGCACAGCAGCCGCTGTTACAATTATAGAGAAATGTTATATGTGCACTGTATAGTGGCACTATTTATTTGTACAATATGAGTTATTAAAGTGGGCTGTATGGCGGCATTAGTTAGGTGTCCAGTAAGGCGGTGTTATTTATGGATGCTGCATGGTAGAATTATACATTTGTACAGTATATCAGCATTATTTTTGTGTATACTGTTTGGTGAAATCTTATGGTCACATATCGTACATCAGTATTCTGTAAGTTATAATGCGTTTGTCACTGGCTAGACTGTCTTCACCCCTAACCTTTGCATGGAGATATCAACTTTGCTGCTGGGTGTAGTCCCCAGAGCGATCATAGATTGCCAGAGGTAGCCATGATGCAGTAGTAGAATACTCTGGAGCAAAGTCAAGGGTGGTCAACAGGACGGGACAGGAAAAGACTCCAATCTAAGAATGGATTTAAGAGTCAGTCAGGAGAAAACAACAGGTCCCAGAAGAAAAATCCACAGGCAATGAACTGTAGGGTAATACCGTACATGGAAGGACAACTCTCCTTTAAATACAGTGCCTTGCGAAAGTATTCAGCCCCCTGGAACTTTTCAACCTATTGCCACATTTCAGGCTTCAAACAAAAAGATATAACATTTAAAATTTTTGGTGAAGAGTCAACAACAAGTGGGTCACAATTGTGAAGTGGAACGAAATTTATTGGATCATTTAAACTTTTTTTGTAATAATAAAACTGAAAAGTTGGGCGTGCAAAATTATTCGGCCCATTTACTTTCAGTTCAGAAAACTGACTCCAGAAGTTGATCTCTGATCTCTGAATGATCCAATGTTGTCCTAAATGACTGATGAAGAGAAATAGAATCCACCTGTGTGTAATCAAGTCTCCGTATAAATGCACCTGCTCTGTGATAGTCTCAGGGTTCTGCATCATGAAGACCAAGGAACACACCAGGCAGGTCCCTGATACTGTTGTGGAGAAGTTTAAAGCCGGATTTGGATACCAAAAGATTTCCCAAGCTTTAAACATCCCAAGGAGCACTGTGCAAGCGATCATATTGAAATGGAAGGAGTATCAGACCACTGCAAATCTACCAAGACCCGGCCATCCCTCTAAACTTTCATCTCAAACAAGGAGAAGACTGATCAAAGATGTAGCCAAGAGGCCCATGATCACTCTGGATGAACTGCAGAGATCTACAGCTGAGGTGGGAGAGTCTGTCCATAGGACAACAATCAGTCCAACACTTCACAAATCGGGCCTTTATGGAAGAGTGGCAAGAAGAAAGCCATTTCTCAAAGATATCCATAAAAAGTCTGGTTTACAGTTTGCCACAAGCCACCGGGGAGACACCAAACATGTGGTAGAAGGTGCTCTGCTCAGATGAAACCAAAATCCAACTTTTTGGAAACAATGCAAAATTATATGTTTAGCGTAAAAGCAACACAGCTCATCACCCTAAACACAATCCCCACTGTCAGACATGGTGGTGGCAGCATCATGGTTTGGGCCTGCTTTTCATCAGCAGGGACAGGAAAGATGGTTAAAATTGATGGGAAGATGGATGGAGCCAAATACAGGACCATTCTGGATGAAAACCTGTTGGAGTCTGCAAAAGACCTGAGACTAGGACGGAGATTTATCTTCCAACAAGACAATGATCCCAAACATAAAGCAAAATCTACAATGGAATGGTTCAAAAATAAAGGTATCCAGGTTTTAGAATGGCCAAGTCACAGTCCAGACCTGAATCCAATTGAGAATATGTGGAAAGAGCTGAAAACTGCTGTTCACAAACGCTCTCCATCCAACCTCAAAGAGCTCCAGTTGTTTTGCAAGGAAGAATGGGCAAGAATTTCAGTCTCTAGATGTGTAAAACTGATAGAGACATACCCCAAGAGACCGCAGCTGTAATCGCAGCAAAAGGTGGCGCAACAAAGTATTAATGCAAGCGGGCCGAATAATTTTGCACGCCCCACTTTTCAGTTTTATTATTACAAAAAAAGTTTAAATGATCCAATAAATTTCGTTCCACTTCACAATTGTGACCCACTTGTTGATTCTTCACCAAAAATTTAAAATGTTATATCTTTTTATGTGAAGCCTGAGGGCCGAATACTTTCGCAAGGCACTGTAGGTCTACAGGCCTGATTTGAATGTCAGGTGCATCAGCAGCCTCATTTTGCTGTGCAGTAGAGCTGAGGCCAGAACCAGCAGGGCCATGGCGGAGAGTGAAAACCAGAGCAGGAGTGGAGTGAACGCCAGCTGCAGTCAGTTGGGACCACAGCTTTTTGGCAATGGAACTGGATAAGGTGCATATCGTGACATTACTAGAGATGAGTGACATTCTTGAAAATTTGATTCAGCTGCTTCTCCGAATTTACCAAAAAAAATAAAAAAAATTGCTTGGTGATGAATTACTTTGTAACGAAGCGCATTTCTTTGTAAGTAGTGGGTGCAATGACAAGGAGTTGCGATTGCACTGCTCCCCGTCATTGTGTGATCGCGGCATCTGATAGTAAAAATGCAGCGTAAAATTTACAGAAAAAAAGATTAATCATACTTAATTTGCTTGCGATAGGCCGGCCGCCGCCATCTTGCTTGAAGATCTGGCAAGAAATCTTGTGTGGCCCGGGATGACGTCATCAAGCATGGGATTTTGCCATTGATCTTCAGTCAAGATGGTGGCGGCCGGCCTGTCGCGAGCAAATGGAAGAGGTAAGTATGATTTTTTTTTTTTTTGCTTTTTACATTATTTCAGGATAAATTGATTCGCTACCACTAAGCAAATTCGGCTTCGCTGCAAATCAAATTTATCCTGAAATTCGGATTGAATTCCACTTCACCGGATTCGTTCCGCTCAATACTAGACATGAGTTATGCACAAGAAAAAATATATTTGTATTTTGTTAGATAAGATTTTATCTTTTTTTTACGTAGGTGTACATTATTTGTTACATGTAGTTATTGTATGAAGGCATTAGTTACTGTAGGTGTTCAGTATGGCAGCACTATTTATCTGTACTGCCCAGTGACATTAGTTATGGCTACAGTAGGGCAGAGTTATGAGTACTATATTGTATGGCGGCTTTAGTAATGTGTACAGTATCACAGTAGTCTTTGTGACTTTATTCACTTTGATATTTGAACACTCTGTATATACTGTACATAATCATACCCGAGAACGCTCCCCCTTAAAGGGATTGTGTCCCAAAACATATTCTACATTTTGCAAACCAACATATAATGCTGCACGTAATTCAAAACTTAATATAGAGAGTGAGTTATTAAATGTATCTGTATAGCGCCACCTGCTGTTTGTTCTTTTCCTTATTTTTTTATCCACCTCACTGAGCTAGTTGAACATGTTTAGTTAAACTCTTCAACTGCCACCACCTGTACACTCTCTGAGAAGCCGTGGCAGCTACAGGGAGAGAGCGGCAGCAGAAAGGACACACTCCCTGAGCTACCAGGGTGAAGAGAATCTAGCAGAGGCTTCAAATGGAGCAGTGAATGAGAAACTCTCTGGTGAGGTACAGGGCTGGTTCTAACCTTTTTAGAGAGGTATTATAAACTACCATATGATGTACATTTTTATTTTCAGTCATGGCAATAACCCCTTTAAATCGTTTTTGTACATTCTTAAACCCCAAAACACAGCAGTACGAGGCAGTATGTGGATAACAAAGATACCATTGAAACAGTATTTTTGTAAACTGAAGAAGACATAAATTCTTAATCCGGGCTCCAATAACTACATAACCTGTGTGGGGTGATCAATGGTAACAAATAAAATGAATCAGTGCATAATTTATATGGAAAGAAAATATTTACCAGGCATATTATTGAATAATATTAACCGTCTAAGCTTAAAAAGACGCATTTCAAACTGAAAAAAGCAGCAGAAACTGCAGTAAGATTGCTTGTGAGGAGAAGGCACTGGAAGAGTTTCTCAAGAAATTTGTCTTAAGCACCTGAATATTCCAGCTGGATTAATCGTTTATATTTGCATGACTATCAGCTCCAACCACAAATGGAAATACGAACACTTTAAATAATTAAGACTTTGCATTGTGTGAAGTGCATTTGTCATGTGATTTCATAAACATCAAAATAAATAGCACTCCTATAGCCATGCCTTAATTGCAGCGTATGGCAATAGAGAGATATCGAAGTGGTAAAAGAACCCGTGTCTGTTTGTGAGTGTGCCAAATATACCTTAAAAGGGTTATCCCATGAATAATGTAAAAATTGAAAATCAGACATCATATAGTCCATGACAATACCTTTCTAACAAAGCTAGAACCAGCCCTGTACCTCACATGGATCCATGGATCCAGAGATCTCCACATTCATTGCTCTGATAGATTTATATCAGCCTGACAGCTCAAGGGGAGTGTCTTATCTGCTGCAGCTAAGGGGGCGTGTCCATGCTCTACCTATCACAGCTCAGGAGGCAGTTAAAAGTTGAAACTGAGCATGTGCGGCCTGCTCAGTGAATAGGTCAAAGAAATAAGAAATTAAGTGGTCGTATACAGATACATTTTATTGAATAACTCAATAGCTATAAAAAAAAATTTAATGACATGCAATTACAAAAGTATTCAGAACCAGGTGCTGGTTTGAAAACTGTAGAATATTTTTCGTAGGACAACCCCTTTAAAGGGGATGTGTTGGCAATCCTCTGTGGTGTAGTATAGAGGATCTGTCAGCTCTCCTCTGTGGTGTACTATAGAGGATCTGTCAGCTCTCCTGTGTGGTGTAGTATAGAGGAACTGTCGGCTCTCCTGTGTGGTGTAGTATAGAGGATCTGTCAGCTCTCCTGTGTGGTGTAGCACAGGGGATCTGTCGGCTCTCCTGTGTTATGTAGTATAGAGGATCTGTCGGCTCTCCTGTGTGGTGTAGTATAGAGGATCTGTCAGCTCTCCTCTGTGGTGTAGTATAGAGGATCTGTCAGTTCTCCTGTGTGGTGTAGTATAGAGGATCTATCAGCTCTCATGTGTGGTGTAGTACAGAGGATCTGTCAGCACTCCTCTGTGGTGTAATATAGAGGATCTGTCAGTTCTCCTGTGTGGTGTAGTATAGAGGATCTGTCAGCTCTCCTGTGTGGTGTGGTGTAGTATAGAGTATCTATCAGCTCTCCTGTGTGGTGTAGTATAGAGGATCTGTCGGCTCTTCTGTGTGGTGTAGTATAGAGGATCTGTCTGCTCTCCTGTGTGGTGTAGTACAGAGGATCTGTCAGCTCTCCTGTGTGGTGTAGTATAGAGGATCTGTCAGCTCTCCTGTGTGGTGTAGTATAGAGTATCTATCAGCTCTCCTGTTTGGTGTAGTTACCTAGAGGATCTGTCGGCTTCCTGTGTGGTTGTAGTATAGAAGGATCTGTCAGCTCTCCTGTGTGGTGTAGTATAGAGGATCTGTCAGCTCTCCTGTGTGGTGTAGTATAGAGGATCTGTCAGCTCTCCTGTGTGGTGTAGTATAGAGGATCTGTCGGCTCTCCTGTGTGGTGTAGTATAGAGGATCTGTCAGCTCTCCTGTGTGGTGTAGCATAGGGGATCTGTCGGCTCTCCTGTGTGATGTAGTATAGAGGATCTGTCGGCTCTCCCTGTGTGGTGTAGTATAGAGGATCTGTCAGCTCTCCTGTGTGGTGTAGTATAGAGGATCTATCAGCTCTCCTGTGTGGTGTAGTATAGAGGATCTGTCGGCTCTTCTGTGTTGGTGTAGTATAGAGGATCTGTCTGCTCTCCTGTGTGGTGTAGTATAGAGGATCTGTCAGCTCTCCTGTGTGGTGTGTAGTATAGAGGATCTGTCAGCTCTCCTGTGTGGTGTAGTATAGAGATCTGTCAGCTCTCCTGTGTGGTGTAGTACAGTCTGTCGTCTCCTGTGTGTGTGTAGTATAGAGGATCTGTCAGCTCTCCTGTGTGGTGTAGTATAGAGGATCTGTCAGCTCTCCTGTGTGGTGTAGTATAGAGGATCTGTCAGCTCTCTCTGTGTGGTGTAGTATAGAGGATCTGTCGGCTCTCCTGTGTGGTGTAGTATAGAGGATCTGTCAGCTCTCCTGTGTGGTGTAGTATAGAGGATCTGTCGGCTCTCCTGTGTGATGTAGTATAGAGGATCTGTCGGCTCTCCTGTGTGGTGTAGTATAGAGGATCTGTCAGCTCTCCTCTGTGGTGTAGTATAGAGGATCTGTCAGCTCTCTGTGTGGTGTAGTATAGAGGATCTGTCAGCTCTCCTGTGTGTGTAGTACAGAGGATCTGTCAGCTCTCCTGTGTGGTGTAGTATAGAGGATCTGTCAGCTCTCCTGTGTGGTGTAGTATAGAGGATCTGTCAGTGTCTCCTGTGTGGTGTAGTATAGAGGATCTGTCAGCTCTCCTGTGTGGTGTAGTATAGTCTGTCAGCTCTCCTGTGTGGTGTAGTATAGATCTGTCAGCTCTCCTGTGTGGTGTAGTACAGAGGATCTGTCAGCTCTCCTGTGTGGTGTAGTATAGAGGATCTGTCAGCTTGTCTGTCCTCTGTGTGGTGTAGTATAGAGGATCTGTCAGCTCTCCTGTGTGGTGTAGTATATAGAGTCGATATCTGTCAGCTCTCCCTGTGTGGTGTAGTATAGAGGATCTGTCAGCTCTCCTGTGTGGTGTAGTATAGAGGATCTGTCAGGCTTCTCCTGTGTGGTGTAGTATAGAGGATCTGTCAGCTCTCCTGTGTGGTGTAGTATTAGAGGATCTGTCAGCTCTCCTGTGTGTGTAGTATAGAGGATCTGTAGTATAGAGGATCTGTCAGCTCTCCTGTGTGGATAGAGATCTGTCAGTTCTCCTGTGTG
>ONZH01015202.1:0-195832 GCA_900303285.1 Rhinella marina
CATCACTGTGTTCTATTATCCCTTACTGTGACGATCCACCTGTTGTTTATTTTTCTACAGTAATGACATCGCTGTGTGTATTTAATCTCTGTACGTGACATCACTGTGTTATTATCCCTGGACTGTGACATCACTGTGTGCATTATCTCTGTACTGTGACATCACTGTGTTTATTATCCCTGTACTATGACATCACTGTGTTTATTTTCTCTGTACAGTGACATCGCTGTGTGCATTATCTCTGTACTGTGACATCACTGTGTTTATTATCTCTGTACTGTGACATCACTGTGTTTATTATCCCTGTACAGTGACATCGCTGTGTTTATTATCCCTGTACTGTGACATCACTGTGTTTATTATCTCTGTACAGTGACATTACTGTGTTTATTATCCCTGTACGGTGACAATCTCTGTGTTTATTATCCCTGTACAGTGACAATACTGTGTTTATTATCTCTGTACTGTGACATCACTGTGTTTATTATCCCTGGACTGTGACATCACTGTGTGCATTATCTCTGTACTGTGACATCACTGTGTTTATTATCCCTGTACTGTGACATCACTGTGTTTATTTTCTCTGTACAGTGACATCGCTGTGTGTATTATCTCTGTACTGTGACATCACTGTGTTTATTATCCCTGGACTGTGACATCACTGTGTGCATTATCTCTGTACTGTGACATCACTGTGTTTATTATCCCTGTACTATGACATCACTGTGTTTATTTTCTCTGTACAGTGACATCGCTGTGTGCATTATCTCTGTACTGTGACATCACTGTGTTTATTATCTCTGTACTGTGACATCACTGTGTTTATTATCCCTGTACAGTGACATCGCTGTGTTTATTATCCCAGTGCAGGAAGAGGTAAGTGGTCTGTGTTTGTTTTCTATTTTTCAGGGTCGTGAATGCAGAGGACTACTTCGGATTCGGTGGACTACATCGGGCCAGCTTTTTTTTTTTTTTTTTAATAAAATGATCAAACAGGGGTCTGGGGGAGTGTTTATTTCAATAAAATGTTTTATACTTGTGTGTGTGTATTTTTTTTACAATACTACAGTTTTAGTAATTATGGCTATCTACAGAAGCTGGTCCGACGTAGTCCACCGAATCCGAAGTAGTCCTCTGCATTCACGACCCTGAAAAATAGAAAACAAACACACAAACACAGACCACTTACCTCTTCCTGCAGTGGGATAATACACACAGCGATGTCACTGTACAGGGATAATAAACACAGTGATGTCACTGTACAGGGATAATAAACACAGTGATGTCACAGTACAGAGATAATAAACACAGCGATGTCACAGTACAGGGATAATAAACACAGTGATGTCACAGTACAGAGATAATAAACACAGTGATGTCACCGTACAGGGATAATAAACACAGTGATGTCACTGTACAGACATAATAAACACTGTGATGTCACTGTACAGACATAATAAACACTGTGATGTCACTGTACAGAGATAATAAACACAGTGATGTCACTGTACAGAGATAATAAACACAGTGATGTCACCGTACAGGGATAATAAACACAGTGATGTCACCGTGCAGGGATAATAAACACAGTGATGTCACCGTACAGGGATAATAAACACTGTGATGTCACAGTACAGAGATAATAAACGCAGTGATGTTACAGTACAGAGACAATAGACACAGTGATGTCACTGTACAGGGATAATAAACACAGTGATGTCACAGTACAGAGATAATAGACACAGTGATGTCACCGTACAGGGATAATAAACACAGTGATGTCACAGTACAGGGATAATAAACACAGTGATGTCACAGTACAGGGATCGGCGTCTCGTGCCCCCATCAGACCTCAGGTCGGCGTCTCGTGCCCCCATCAGACCTCAGGTTGGTGTCTTGTGCCCCCATCAGACCTCAGGTCGGCGTCTTGTGCCCCATCAGACCTCAGGTAGGCGTCTTGTGCCCCCATCAGACCTCAGGTCGGCGTCTTGTGCCGCCATCAGACCTCAGGTCGGCATCTTGTGCCCCATCAGACCTCAGGTCGGCGTCTTGTGCCCCCATCAGACCTCAGGTCGGCGTCTTGTGCCGCCATCAGACCTCAGGTCGGCGTCTTGTGCCCCATCAGACCTCAGGTCGGTGTCTTGTGCCCCCATCAGACCTCAGGTCAGCGTCTTGTGCCCCATCAGACCTCAGATCAGGGTCTCCCCCCCCCCCCAGACCTCAGATCAGCCCACCCAGCCACTTAAAAAAAGCATACTTACTTGTCCTGCCGCGCTGCCACTGCAATCAGGTTCCGTGCTCCACTGTCTTCCCTGCCGGCGCGCACTATGACCTGACGCTGCATCAGGTCATAGTGCGCGCCGGAAGGGAAGACAGTGGAGCGTGGGAGCCGAGGACAGCGGCAGCGCGGCAGGACAGGTAAGTATGCTTTTTTTAAGTGGCTGGGTGGCTTGGGGCCTACCGGAGGATCCTCCGGTCCTCTGGTGGGCCAGTCCGACACTGGACACGATGGAGTTTTTTTATTCATGTAAATGAAAGTTACATTTTATTTTAAATTCCAAGGCGCTGGATCTATTGAAAATTTGTCATTGAAGCCTTAAAATGGTTAAGATAAAATACAAAAACACATTTTCACCCTTTCATCATACCCACGGTTACTCCAATGCTGTTCTCTGGAGCAGTGGTCCGGTTCTTCTGAGGCTTTTTTTTTTTTTTTACAAAAAGCAGTGGTGATGTGCCTAGATATGGCATGTGAGTGACCACTGCAGCCAAACACTCTGATAGACCCTCATTGTTTTTGTTTTCCACCAAAAAAATAATACAGAAATAATAATAATATAATAAAATAAATGAGAGATGCTGGTGCATTGAACATTGTAAATATTGCCATGCAAAACAAAAACAACAACAAATGACTTGGTCACTAAATATCTTAAAATCACTTCAATCACATTATTGTAATATGAAAGACTGAAATCTAACATTGTAACGTTCCACACACTCCACCATGAGGTCTTAAGCTCTCCATCATGTGCCAATTTAACTCAGGATATTTATTTTTTGAACTAATGAAAATGATGTCTTTACTATTGTACAGGGGAATTGAAGGATGCAGATACTGAAGATAGAGGTGCAATCGTCTTGTGTAACCTGGCTTCTGCAGAAAAGGAGTCAGAAAATGATGTACCACTAGAGGCGAGCAATGTCGTAGGAGAAATACTGACAGTGAAACAGCTGATCATCAGACGCGGGCTTGCAGTCTTTTTATGTGTAGCCATATTGCTGATTGGGATTGCAATTAATTTATTTGCAACACATAGGTAAGAAAGGGATTATGTCACTGCTGTTATGCTGCTGGGATACCCCAGTTTTAACTGTCTTTAACTTACAAGAGAACTTGCATCATGGCCCTTGCAGTCTCACTATTGCTCTTCATAGGAATAAAGTTGTTCAAGCAGCTGGTGGGAAATGGGAATCTGTTTATCATGAATACATCAGACTGACATCATACACCTGACTGTGTGCTGTGAGGATTAAGATGTGCGTTCTCCAAAACTATTGCACATAAATACATAAGTGACAGACCCTTAAATCAGTAGGTCTGTCACTACTTTTTCAAAGAAGGCACCATAACGGGACTGACAGGTTCCCTTTAAGATATCAGTCCCTAACTTGTACTCTACAAGGTTTTGGATGAAATGGTGAAAATTTAAAAACCTCTTTGTACCAACAACATCTCATCATTATGGATCTAGCTACAGAAACAAAGCAGGACAAAAACAAGTGATCAGGTTTCCAGTCATCTCAGGCCGTGGGGTGGGTAATGAACAAAGTAATAAAAAGTGACAGAATTTCACATTTTTAAAAAAAACTAAGTAAATAAAAAAGTGAAGCCATCAGCTTAACTTTAACTTCATAAAATACAGTACAGCATTACATAAAATGTATTAATTATGGACTGTTTATAATAATGAGAATGAACTGCTTTGCTGGATTATATCAAACTGAAATTTATAGAAAGTTTGAATAAATTTGGGGAAAATGATTGTTTCTTTATCTAGCATTTTTGTAATGCATTTCTCACATTGGTTTCCAAGTTATAGACCAATTTCAAATGAGAGTAATACATAGCTTCGCCCATATTACATCTGCAATTCCCAGCTCAACTACGGGTCTGACCACAGGTCTGTCTGTCACTGATTAGACCACCCATTTGGCTACTGAGCTCAGAAAGAGCAGAGAAAAATTAATAAATTAAAGATTTTACTGAATGGTATATACTGTGGTTTTGTTGGAAATAATCAACCTGTTCATCTCTTCCTGCTCTATAACAAGCTGTGCAAGGAGCAACAGGATAAATTAATTATTTTACCACCAAAAACTGAACTACCCACTGAGCTATCACCGTTCTTACAATTTTCCTATTTTTCTATTTTCTGATAATACAGCACATATGTGATAATTCTGTTGGCGGATTCTCCTGCAGAACACCTAGTAATGTGTTGCCATCCATTCAATTTAATATTCTCCAGCTTCCCACCCAGGGCCGCTTCTAGCTTTTCTGCTGCCTGAGGCGAAAAATGAAATGGCACCCCCTTCCCTTGCCCCCATCAGACCTCAGATCAGCGTCTTTTGTGCCCCCATCAGACCTCAGATCAGCATCTTGTGCCCCCATCAGACCTCAGATCAGCGTCTTGTGCCCCCATCAGACCTCAGATCAGCGTCTTGTGCCCCCATCAGACCTCAGATCAACACAATGTGCCCCCATCAGACCTCAGATCAACACAATGTGCCCCCATCAGACCTCAGATCAACACAATGTGCCCCCATCAGACCTCAGATCAGCGTCTTGTGCCCCCATCAGACCTCAGATCAGCGTCTTGTGCCCCCATCAGACCTCAGATCAGCGTCTTGTGCCCCCATCAGACTTCAGATCAGCGTCTTGTGCCCCCCATCAGACCTCAGATCAGCGTCTTGTGCCCTCATCAGACCTCAGATCAGCGTCTTGTGCCTTGTGCCCCCCTCAGACCTCAGATCAGCCACTTAAAAAAAATATACTTACCTGTTCTGCGCTGCCGCTGCCCTCAGGTTCCGCGCTCCACTGTCTTCCCTTCCGGCGCGCACTATGACCTGACGCTGTGTCAGGTCATAGTGCGCGCCGTAAGGGAAGACAGTGGAGCGCGGAACTTGAGGGCAGCGGCAGCGCAGGACAGGTAAGTATGTTTTTTTTAAGTGGCTGGGTGGGCTGATCTGAGGTCTGAGGGGGGCACAAGAAGCTGATGGGGAGCGCAGCGCATCCACCAGCAGTGTTTAACTGCTGTGTGGATGCCGCCCCTCAGAATTACATAAAACTACCGCCTGAGGCGAGATCCTCATCTCGCCTCATGGCAGAAGCGGCCCTGTTCCCACCGTATAATTTTTCTCACCACAGTTATCCCGAAGGATCTCCTTCCATGTCTGTACCACAGTACAACACAAAATACCTCCCCAGCAGTGCCTAACAAATATCACAGTGCAGCACAGCATACCTCCCCAGCAGTGCCTAACAAATGTCACAATGCAGCACATCATACCTCTCCAGCAGTGCCTAACAAATATCACAATGCAGCACAGCATACCTCTCCAGCAGTGCCTAACAAATATCACAGTGCAGCACAGCATACCTCTCCAGCAGTGCCTAACAAATATCACAGTGCAGCACAGCATACCTCACCAGCAGTGCCTAACAAATATCACAGTGCAGCACAGCATACCTCTCCAGCAGTGACTAACAAATATCACAATGCAGCACAGCATACCTCTCCAGCAGTGACTAACAAATATCACAATGCAGCACAGCATACCTCTCCAGCAGTGACTAACAAATATCACAGTGCAGCACAGCATACCTCACCAGCAGTGCCTAACAAATATCACAATGCAGCACAGCATACCTCTCCAGCAGTGCCTTACAAATATCACAATGCAGCACAGCATACCTCTCCAGCAGTGACTAACAAATATCACAATGCAGCACAGCATACCTCTCCAGCAGTGACTAACAAATATCACAATGCAGCACAGCATACCTCTCCAGCAGTGCCTTACAAATATCACAGTGCAGCACAGCGTACCTCTCATGCAAGGTCAAACACGAAGTTGCAGGAGAAAAACTCCCCAGCAGCGCCACATACCACAGTGCAGCACAAAATATCTTCCAAGCAGTCAAAATAATACCATAATGCTGGGTTTACATACAGTTTTCCCTATCTTTTTAATGTATACAAAGAGCGTATACGTTAAACGGATGCCTCAGACTGATGCCATACAGTGACATCCGTTCACCATAGAGTTCCACTGAAAAAAAAAAAAACATACTTTTTTTCCCGGACTCTGCAGGACACAAGAAACGTGGTTTGCTGCGTTTTTGCATCCTTTTCTTTCTAACGTATAAGTCAAACAAAGGCATAAAACGTGATGTGAACCCACCCGAATAGCGCTGCTGCCCGGCCAATTCTAATTTCTGCAGGCCGGAACGGAGGAGCGCAGGTGCCACTTGCCCACTCTACTCACTGGTGTCTTGTCTGGCCCAGCCATCCACACCACGATCCCGGATCCCACAACTTCTCCCTCTCTGATTGCCAGGCCCAGGCATAGTCAGTCAGCGTCGACTCAGCCTGAGCCAGCCCACTAGGCACAAGGACCTAGGCCCAGGTACTACTGGTATCTTCCGTATATTATTATATATGTACAGCTAGTATCAGTTATACATCTTCTGGCATATTATATAACATACCAGAAGATGTATAACTTATACAAGCTGTACATGAGAGATGCCCATGTTATACCAGCATGGTCCATATCCCTGTATACAAGAAGACGTATAACTTACAGTATACCAGCTGTACATATATAATTATATACATTATACATTATTATATAATTATATACAGGAGATCCCAGGTTATACCAGCATGGTCCATATCATCATATACAAGAAGATGTTATACCGTATAACATCGTCTTGTATATAGTGATATGGAGCATGCTGGTATAACCTGGGCATGTCCTGTATATAATTATATATGTACAGCTAATATAACCTGGGTATCTCCTGTATATAATGCTATATGTACAGCTGGTATAAGTTATACATCTTCTTGTATATAGTGATATTAACCATGCTGGTATAACCTGGGTATCTCCTGTATATAGTTATATATGTACAGCTGGTATAAGTTATACATCTTCTTGTATATAGTGATATGGAGCATGCTGGTATAACCTGGGTATCTCCTGTATATAATTATATATGAACAGCTGGTATAAGTTATACATCTTATTGTATATAGTGATATGGAGCATGCTGGTATAACCTGGGTATCTCCTGTATATAATTATATATGTACAGCTGGTATAAGTTATACATCTTCTTGTATGTAGTGATATGGAGCATGCTGGTATAACCTGGATATCTCCTGTATATAATTATATATGTACAGCTGGTATAAGTTATACATCTTCTTGTATATAGTGATATGGAGCATGCTGGTATAACCTGGGTTTTTCCTGTATATAATGCGCAGTAAGTAAAGCGTAAGTGTAATACGGTACTAGCAGTGTATGAGATTAAACAAATCTTACTTTTATTTTGTTTCATACGGAAATTGACCTGCCATGCGGATTTAGAAATCCTCAGAATGTCAATTTTTGGTACGAGTTTTGTTTTTTTCCCCCCAGTTCTCCAGAGGCAGTTAAAGGGGTTGTCCTGCCATTTATATAGATCAGCTGTCAGAGTGCCGCTTCCTGGTCATTACACTACTTGTCGTCTCATGTGGAGCGATGCAGTAGTGGAATTACAAGCACTAGTACAAGTACAGTATGTATTCTGTCTATTGTATCTCGCATGCTGTAATATTAAAGCATTGTCCGCCACTGTCCCCGATACGATGTCCTCCTTTTTGGGTTGTGATGTCCTCCTTTTTGGGGTTGTGGAAGTGGCCACCCTAAGTACCACTGGCAGTAGCAGTGCCTTTTTGGCCTTCATCGGACATGCATACTTTGGTACCTTATTTAATGGGCAAAAATATATTCTAACTTTAATACTGATGACCTACTGATGACCTCTGGCTATGATGCAGTGTGTGGCAACCTCTGTCCTCTTGAGTGACAAGAGACTGCTGCACATTAGTTCCTATGGATAGCCTGGCTCTGGCAGGGCTCCATAGGAACTTAGGTGGTAATTTATTAAGACTTATATAAGTCTTTATAAGCCCCTGCGCTGGCGTTGGATCCAGCGCTGGCCTCTACATAAATTCAGCGTATCCAGTGTCGGTCTAAATATAAGCCAGCTTCCTTGCTGGCTTATATTTAGACCATTTCCTACACCTAAAACAGACGTAGAAAATGACGAATGCGACTGCTGGCCCGTCCCCTTCCACTCCCACGCCACGCCCACTTTTTTAGACATGGCATGAGCGGGGAAAAAGTTGCATTCTGCGCCTTAAATACGCCTAGTTTAGCCGTATTTCTGATCGTAAATGACCCCCTTAGTGTAATTCTAATTGACTCGAATGCTAATGCATTGGAGGCTATGAAAGAAGCAATCTAATGATTACTTGTTATAGTTTCCTTTGGGAAATATTAAAAAGTGTAAAAAAAGAAAAACATGTTTTTCAAAATACTGTACTTAAAAAAATAAAATTCAAAGCTCCCTTTTCCCAAATTAAAAATACATAAAAAATAAACAAACATCATGGGCATCGCTATGTGTGAAAACGCCCGTACTATTAAAATATAAAAATATTTATCCCATACAGCAAATTGCGAAACATCAAAATGACCAATTTGCCGTTTTTTGGTCGCTTCACCTTCCCACAAAATTTAATAAAATCTCCTACACAACCCAGAATAGTCCGTAAATAAAAAGTACAGATCGCCCCGCCAAAAAATGAGCCCTCACATAGCTCCGTACACATAAATAAAAAAGTTATGGGGCTCAGAATAGGGCAATACAAATAAAAAAATATTTTTTCCAAAGTTTTTTTTTTTCAGTATTAGAATGCAGGAAAAATGACACATATGTGGTATCGTTGTAATCGTACTGACCCATAGAATGAAGGGAACGGGTCAGTTTTACCGCATAAGGAATGCTGTAAAAAAAAAACCTGTAAAACTGTGGCAGTGTTTTATTTATAACTCCACCCTATTTGGAATTTTTTACCACTTTCCACTACATTGTATGCAACAATAAATGGTACCATTAGAAAATAAAAGCCCTCATACGGCTATGTGAATGGAAAAAAACAGGTTATGGCTTTGGGAATGGTGGAAGTAAAAAAACAAAAATGAAAATTGCCTGGTCTTGAATCGGTTAAAGGTTTTTTAATTTTTGCATCAACAGCCTGTAAAATAATCATTTATAAAGGTAGCTGGATCTTTGTAATGTATTACTTTTAACTTTGTTGCTCCTATTTTTTGTTCTGAGCTGTGGTCACATGACCTTATTCACACACCTCTTTTACCTCTTTGCCATTTCCTGTGATGTTATCTCTGTGGGTGTTTCAAAGTAGCAAGAAGTGATAGGGGACTGTCTATATAATTAGCTGGGTGAAAGGAGCAATACATTAGCTGAACGTTGTTAGGGTGGTAATGGAGCTGTGGCAGAGAAAGAAGAAGTGCATCATGGGTCTGGTTGGATACAGCAACAGGAAGTGCAAAGCAAACCAGAGTGATTGGTGTAGGCTACTTTCACATCTGCATTTTCCTTTCCGGTTTTGAGATCTGACAGAGGATCTCAAAACCGGAGGAAAACACTTCAGTTTTGTCCCCATTTATTGTCAATGGGGACAAAACTGAACAAACCGGAATGGAGTGCACCAGAATACATTCCGTTGCGGTTTGTTGCATTTCCTTGCTGGACACAAAACCGCTGCAAGCAGCGTTTTTGTGTGCGGCATGGCAAACTGAACATGCCGGATCTGGCACTAAAACCATTGTAAGTCAATGGGCGCCTGATCCGGTTTTTCTGTGTCCGAAGAAAACCGTTCCGGCACCATTGACTTACATGGTGTTTGGTGCCAGATCCAACATGCCACACACAAAAACACTGCTTGCAGCGGTTTTGTGTCCGGCATAGGAACACAACAAACCGGAATAGAATGCATTCTGGTGCACTCTGTTCCGGTATGTTCAGTTTTGTCCACATTGACAATGAATGGGGACAAACCTGAAGCGTTTTTCTCCGGTTTGAGATAATCTGCCAGATCTCAAAACCGGAAAGGAAAACGCAGATGTGAAACTAGCCTGATACTGCTCCCTATAGTATACTAATACCCACTAAGGGAGGGACTGGAAGAGTCACAGAAAGGCATAGAAGTGGACATTCTTTGGCCACATCCCACAATGATGACTGCTTCATTATGAAAAATGCCCTGTGGAACCGGATGATGAAGCCACACAACTCCAGGCACATTTAAGGGAGGTGAGAGGCACCCAAGTGTCATGTCAGACCATTCAAAACCCATTTACATCATTGTAGTCTGCATGCTAAAAGACATGCAAGGGTACCTGACCACACCACCAGGCACAGGCGGCATCGTCTTGTATGGGCCAGGGAGCATCTACGCTGGACTAGGGACCAGTGGGCCTCAGTGCTGTTCACTGATGAAAGTTGATTCACACTGAACAGAAATTATGTCCGCCAATCAGGGATGGACATACGCCTGTGCAGCCGGTTTGGCTGCACAGGGGCCAAGTGCGGCAGGGGGGCCCGTGGGAGGTCCGGCGGCAGTAGGAGATGAGCGCTTCCATTGTGGAAGCGCTCATCTCCATATTCATCTGTATCGCCGTCCTCAGGACAGCGATACAGATGATTGCAGGGCAGGGGAGAGGCATTTTCCTTACCTGCTCCTCTGATAGGCTGCAGGCACTAGGCCTGCAGCCTATCAGAGGCCCTCTCAGTCGGCGCGATGACATCATCGCGCCGCCTGAGCCGAACAGCGTGGGACACGGGCCGGAAGAGGCCTGCATCGCATTGCTGACAGGCTCATGGAGCCAAGTATAACTGTTTATTTTTTTTTTATTAACGTTACGCTTTTGTCCAGTATGGAGGGGGCATTTTTATCTATTGTTGGGCATTTACTGGCACACATGGGGGAAAGGAGCACTATGGGGACATTATACTGGCACACATGGGGGGGGAAAGGAGTACTATGGGGGCATCTACTAGCGGGCATTATACTGGTGTTATGGATATGAAGACTGAAGCCATTACAAGATGGTGTCGGCTCCGGGACCACTCCTGCTCTTATCTGTAGTTTACATTCTTTAGCTAGACTAGATGTGCAGAAGTGAAACTTTATTTTGCATTACTAACCAATAAAATATATCCTAACCCTCAGGAGAAGATTTACTCCTCCCTGGGGTATATAACCCTTGTACCCTCCTCTAATAAACAAGAGCCTCTTAGACCCTACAAGGTGTCAGTGTTGTTTCTTCCATGCATGTAAAATCCTAGGATTACTTTATTTTGGAGCAGAGAAACAAACTTTGTGGCTCCCTTTGAGAGCCATCCTTATCAGTTGGCGTCACTGGGTGGGCTTGAGGGAATGTAATTTCTGTAGCCAAAGGAACGGGCTTCCAGAGTGCAGTGCACGGTCGCTTGAGGGAGGGGACTGCAGCCCCAAAGAGAAGGTAAGAAAATTGATTATCTTACCTACCTCTTGTCGAGTCTGCACTGCTTTACGGTAGTCATTTCTGCTAGATAGAAGTTATCAGCAGTAGCTTTGGCTGAAGTTGAAATCTCGAGCTCAAAGAACCCGAAACAAGGGTTTGTTTCTACTGTGGTTTGTGTTACTGAAAGGGGAGAGGAAAACCAAGTGAGAAACTGACCAAGGATCGAACTGGGGGATCGCATAATCTCTGTGCAAGCTTCTCGATAGAGAGCCTGAGACAGAGGGGGCGATCCGCTCGCAGGGAGGTGTTTTCCCTGTGCTGGGTAGTCACGGGGGGGGGGGGGTGTTTCCTGTGCCGGGTCGTCTAGAATGGTTATCTAGACAGACGTGACCAGCCAGGAGGGTTTTCCTGCGCTGGGTCCTCTAGAGAGTTGTCTAGAGAGACATGACCAGCCAGAAGTGATTTTCTGTATTAGGCTGCAGTGTACAGGCAACGCGTAGCAGATGTAATCAAACCTAAAAACGTAGTGTGCAGTCCGTGTGGTCAGAAGAATGAGTCTGATTGAGACTAACCCCTCCCCTTGTCAGGAGTGCTGTTTATCTGTGTCTTGTCTGCCCGACTCCGTTCTGAAAAGTTGAAACATGGGTGGTAACTCTGTGTAATTGTTACCTGGAGAACAGACGGCCCCGCAGGTGGTGGCTCAAGGAAAATAAGTTGACTTGTTATGTCTGTGTGGACCAGAAACCTGACCTTGTGTGTTGCCAGAGAATCGACTAGTAGATGAAGGTCACACAGCAAGTTTACTGTGAGTGATATCTCCTCAACTGTGATGATGAGGCCAAATTAAGAGTTAAGTTGAGAATGGAAGAAATCAAAACTCACAGGGAAATGTTTGCTGTGGCATTAGGCCAAAAAGGAGTGAACACTGGACATATGGCCTTGAATTTACAACATTATATTCTAGATGTTATGAAAAACAATGCGAGCATCAGCGGAAAATTATTAAATATAAGAAATTAGTCTGGGCAGAAATGTATAATGAAAAGACAAATGATTACTTTTACATGCCGTCAGCATGGCCCCTAAGATGGTACAGGAGGACCCAACCGCTCTCCCGCAGACACATCCCCCGCCATATCATTAGCCCCCTCAGTCTCCAGAGGGGTGGACCTGTGAAGTACGTCAGTGCCAAAACCACGCCCGTGGCTCACCTCTTTGTATCCAGTTATCACACAAGACGGCACGCCCTACGTCCCAATGTCCATTGTGGCAGCCATCTTAACTTAGGGAACTTCCCTTCCTGGTGGTCATCTTAACTGAGGGGCCATCTTAGTTAATGGTATTCTCCGTGACATGGCTACAAGTGGGAAGCAAAGCACATAGATGCAAGTAGAACCACAACGAGTATTCGACTTAGTAAATGAAGGATATACATATACCTATAATAAGTTAATATTGTTTAATTAGATGAAATGACTTAACCTCTATGTTTTTTCTGTTACTAGGATTAAGTCAGTACTTGGAGGCAACTTCATCTCGATTCCAACAGGTTAACAGGTTGTTGTGATGGTGTAGGTCAGGCATGGCTAACCTGCGGCTCTCCAGCTGTTGTAAAACTACAATTACCACCATGCCCTACTGTAGGCTGATAGCTGAAGACAGTCTGGGCATGCTGGGAGTTGTAGTTTTGCAACAGCTGGAGAGCCTCAGGTTGGCCATCCCTGGTGTAGGTGTTCAGGACTCCAGGTCAAGGGGAACCGAGTGAAGATGTTAGGTTAGGTCCTGCATTTGATACAAGGTCAAGTGAAGTACTTGGCCCTGGGTGTCCTGCCCATGCTAGAATCACAAAAGGAAGGGATTGTGATGGAAATGGTCTCACCTGTGGTAAACTGTAGCTTGATATAAGATGCCACACAAGTAGTAAGGGAGAAAGAATGTAGAGAGACAGAGAAAGTGTCAAGTATTATTATGAATGTTATCATGGTAATTTTAAACCAGCTCCCAAACGGAGAAAGGAAAAACTAAGTCTTCCACCTTATAACGGTCCTGGGTAATGGACCTACAGCATCTTCAGGACCCGGAACCCAGATTGGAGAGAGTTATGCTGTATGTGGTACTCCTTGACCACGCCACATGGATTATATTCTGTGTTAACTGAGCCCAGATCACTGTCCCCACAAACACCCATGTTCTTAGGGATAACACAAAGACCGATGAGAAAGGAAAAAAAAAAAAAAAAAGGTATACCAGTATTAGGAAACGACCAATCCAGTATTGGCTGTACCCTTAAACATTTTAGCAGATTAAAGTCCAGCTCCAATGATATCCCTCACTCTGGGTGCTAAAGAAGAAGTCCTGTTTTTGGTTGATACTGGAGCAGCCAAGATAGTTGTGCACAGCAAACATGTCCTCCCATGACTTAATCTCCATGGTCACCAGTTCTGGAATAGGAGTGGATGGGAAAGTAGTACATTCCCCTTTAACAGAACCCATCCGTGTTAGATTTGCCCTTAACCAAGAAGTGCTTGCCCGGTTGCTGGTCAGTAATACTGTCCCCTGTTGCCTCCTGGGTAGAGACTTGCTTGCAACATTGCATACCAGGAGGATGGCACTGGGAAACTAACAGGTGCCCTTTTAATGACCAAGAACTTTGTTAGCCATTAGTGATAAAACTCCCTGGTCCATGTTTATGTCAGTACTCCCAGAAGATGAAAAGGAAGCCCTGCTTGCAGTATCCCTTGAGTATGGCACCGTCGGATGCCATATTTCAAACATTTCGAGACTTTATGAAAAAGATTGTATCCCCTTCTACCACTCTTTTGTACCGTGAGAAAAGGGAAAGTAAGAAGGACAAAACCAACCCAGTACCAGGTAGTACATGGCCTACGTGCTGTCAATGAAGCCACAGTTTTTAATACCCCCATTGTGTCCAATTCACACACATTGTTGACTCAGGTTCCCACTAGATCTACCCACTACACAGTAATTAATTTGGGTGATGTTTTCTTTTCAGTACCACTACATCCAGACAGTTGATATCTGTTTACCTTCACACATGAGGGTAAAAAAGTATACCTGGGTGATGTTGCCACAGGGAGCCCAGAACTCGCCCAGTACGTATACTGCAGCCATGACTGCAAGGTGTCAAAAACAAAACTTCAGTTTTGCTGCATTCCTTCCTGGGGTGATATATCTCACCCCTGAATGAAAAAAGTCTGTGGAGGACACCCCTTTGTCCAGAAACGTGAATGCACTGAGGACATTTTTTGGGCCTCGTTTCTTATTGCAGACCTTGGACATGCACGTTTGGTGCCGTTTTTTATGATTGTTTGTCCTCTAGCCCCTTCCACTTTACAAAAGAGGTAGCAGATGGATGCCTTTCATGTTCAAAGGCTGGTAATTTGGTACTCCCCCGCACTGGGTCTATCGGATTATTACATTTAGATTGTATTGTATAGAAGTGAATGGCCCTGCCTCAGTTGTCCTCACTTAACTGCTCCTCATGATATTACATTTATTCTCACATAGGTATAACCCAAAAATATTTTTAATGCCCGCCTTTTGAGAATGCAGTGTTCCATTTTGTTGCCTGACAATGTTAGTATCCAAAGGTGTAATACTTTGAATCCAGCCACCCTGTTGCCTCTGGAGCAAGGGGGGAGGGAAGAGTTAAGGCACCTCATGACTGTTGGCAGATGATGTCACAAGAGACAGTGGGATATGGTAAGTCAGCCATTAGATTAGATCATGTGCTCTTTGTGGATGGATCGAGGTATGGCCAGGATGGCAGGTGCTACACAGGTTGGGCAGCGGTGACTAAACATGACACTAAAAATGCAGAGTCCTTACCACCACATGTCTGCCCAAGAAGCGAGTCCAGAGACTCTGGAGATGGTTTGCAGAGATGCAGAGGGAAAAACAGCCAACATTTACACTGATTCCATGTATGCCTTTGAGCCCATGGCTATGGGCCCATTTGGAAAGCCAGAGACTTCATGACCCCTTCACGTAAATCCATCAAAAATTAGGAAGTGTTGAGGTCTCTCTGATGGAAGCCCTCACGTTGCCAACTTGAGTGGCGGTGATAAGAACGAAAGGCCACTGTGAAACAGACACAGAGGAGGCAAAGGGAAAGCCAAGGCAGATCAGGTGGCAAAAATGGCTGCCAAATTGCCTAGGCAGACCCCTGCCTTAGTGGCCACAGCTGAGGTCCCTGAAATAACTCCTCCTGTCTCCCTGAAAGTTCTTAAGACCTTACAGAACCAGGCGGGGAAGGAGGAAAGGGACCAGTGGGTGTCAAAAAGGGGGACTGCAAAGGAAGGACTAATACAGTTTCAAGCAAAACTCTGCCTTCCCAGGTCCCTCTAACCCACAATGGCACAGGCAACCCATGGAGTGACGCACCAGTCAAAAACTGCTAAGTGATTTAGTACATAGCACATGGTATGCTCCAGGGTTCAGCACTATAGGAGCCAGATATACTCAAAGATGTATGATTTGTGCCTCGAACAAACGTGGGTCAGATGGTTACAGTACCTCAGAAACACACGCACTTCATCACTTGTATCCGTCTCAACGCTTGCAGACTGCGTTCAACTACCCAAGGTGGATGTATATGCATAGATGTGTGATGACTTGTTTTCAGGATGGCCAAAAGTATACCTGGTAGCTAAGGTCACAGCCTAGACCACAGCAAAGAAGATTATAGCTGAAGTTGTATGCAGGTACAAGGTACCAGAGGCCATTGAAGGTGACACAGGTGTTCACTTTACAGGTGAAGTGATGCAAAAGGTGATTAAGATTTACGGTGTAGAACAAGCCTAAAGTGCTTCTTACCATCCACAAAGCAGCAGTAGGAAAGAACTGAACGGGACACTAAAGTAAAAGACTCAAAAAGCCATGGCACAGACTGATGAGCCATGGACAGAGTGCCTGCTGTTAGCCCTCTTTTCAGTAAGGTATACCCTTAACCGTAAGACAGGCTTTAGTCCCTTTGAGGTCCTTTTTGGGGTCAGCCCCTAGGACAGGATTGTATTTCCCATAGCAGCTCCAGATGCAACGTGGTTGTCTGACAGATTATGTGATCAGTTTGTACAATCTTGAGTTTTTGCTTCACTTCCAGATCTTGATGAATTACCAGGGACCCACCAACCTGTGCCCAGAGATTGGGGGTTAAAAGGACACAGTAAAACAGTCCTTAAACCCTGGCTTCATGGTCCATTACATGTGATGTTAACTCCAAGCACATCAGTGAAGCTCAAAGGAAAACCAGCTGAGAGCTTGTACACACATATATAGATAGATGCCATAGGAGTCCCAAGGGGGATCTCCAATGAGTTCAAAGCAAGAGATTAGGTGGCAGTGGGATTCGAGTCACTTATTCCCACTATCAACATTAACAAAAATGTGGATTGGATTAATTACATCTATTATAATCAGCAGAGATTTGTGAACTACTCCACAGATGCCCTGAAAGGGATTGTGGAACAGTTGGATCCCACAAGTATCATTGCATTCCAGAATAGAATGGCATTGGACATGCTCCTGGCAGAGAAAGGTGGAGTATGTAAGATAAGAGATATCTGTTGTACTCTTATTCCAGATAACCTGGGACCAGATGGCCAAGTGATGAATGCCCTGAAGGGACTCACATCTTTATCTGAGGAGTTGAAAAGGAACTCAGGCATTAGTGATCCATGGGATGCCTGGTTTGACTGGCTGAAAGACCGGAGAAAATCTCTCGCTCAGTTAGGAGTTGTCATCTTGCTAATCTTAATGCTTGCTCTAACTGTTTGTTGTGTGATCCCTCGTGCTAGGAACCTGTTGACAAAGGCAGTGGAGAATTCCATCCCAGAGAAGATCATGACTGAACCATATGATGACATCGGGAAGGAGATTCATGTGCCCTTGGATGACATCAGCCCCCCCTCAATTACAGTGCTATGAGGCGGGAGTAAAGATTCCTTTAGGACTCTGTGTCTGAATGGTTGATAAGCCTGACAACTAACCTAAAAAGAAGTGATATATAGCTTTAGCATATATCCACATATTCACATAATCCACGCTTAGCTTTAACACATACTCACATAATCATTAAAACAGTTTAGGGTGAGTGGTCCTGTGCGCCCGGAGGATTCCTGACCAAGAGCGGATGAAGAAGAAGACTACCAGACGGATGTCAGTGGAGCAGTCCCCCATGCAGTTCCAGTGAAGCCCATGTTAAGGCCAGAGTTAGAATCTGACTTTCCTTTGTGTAAGTCCACTAAGAGGGAGTCTATCTATTAGAGATAGATTGTCTCCTAACTGGTGACGAGGACGCAGGCACAATGGGACAGATTGTTAGGCCCATTTAGATCAGGGACAGACAACACCGTGTTGGAAATGGCTTCCAAGGGGGGACTGTTATGGATCTGAAGACATGAAGCCATTACAAGATGGCGTCGGCTCCGGGACCACTCCTGCTATTATCTGTAGTTTACATTCTTTAGCTAGACTAGATGTGCAGAAGTGAAACTTTATTTTGCATTACTAACCAATAAAATATATCCTAACCGTCAGGAGAGGATTCACTCCTCCCTGGGGTATATAACCCTTGTACCCTCCTCTAATAAACAAGAACCTCTTTGACCCTACAAGGTGTTCCATGCATGTAAAATCCTAGGATTACTTTAATTTGGAGCAGAGAAACAAACTTTGTGGCTCCCTTTGAGAGCTATCCTTATCACTGGCACGGCACACGCGGGGGAGAGGAGCACTATGGGGGCATCTATAAGGTGGCATTAAATACTTGCACAGATGGAGGGAGCACTATGGGGGCATCTACAAGGGGGCATTATATACTGGCACAGATGGAGGGAGCACTATGGGGGCATGTAGGAAGGAGGCATTATATACTGGCACTATGTACAAGGGGGCATTATATACTGGCACAGATGGAGGGAGCACTATGGGGCATCTAGAAAGGTGGCATTATATACTGGCACTATGGGGGCATCTACAAGGGGGCATTATATACTGGCACAGATGGAGGGGGCACTATGGGGGCATCTAGAAAGGGGGCATTATATACTGGCACTATGGGGGCATGTACAAGGGGCATTATATACTGGCACAGATGGAGGGGGCACTATGGGGGCATCTAGAAAGGGGGCATTATATACTGGCACAGATGGAGGGGGCACTATGGGGGCATCTAGAAAGGGGGCATTATATACTGGCACAGATGGAGGGAGCACTATAGGGACATCTACAAGGGGGCATTATATACTGGCACTATGGGGGCATCTACAAGGGGGCATTTTATACTGGCACACATGGAGGGAAAGGAGCACTATGAGGGCATCTACTAGAGGGCATTATATAGGGGCATTTTATACTGGGACAAATTATGGGGGCACTATGGGGAAGGGGGAGAGGAGCATTATTGGGGCATCTACTTGTGGCACTCTATAGGGGCATTTTATACTGGCACATTATGCCAGACATCATGGGACGGGGAGGAGCACTATGGGGGCACTTTATAAAGAGTATTCTTTACTGGTGCAAATTATGGGGCGCTATGGGGACCTTAACTTAATTGGGGGCACTAAGAGGATTTTTTGGGCACACAATAGGGGCATTGGCACACATTATGAGGGCACTATAGGGACATTGGCTCCACTGGGTGCACTAAGAGGAGGTATTTTTTACTGCCACACAACAGGGCATTTGTTGTATCATTATTTTTGGGGGACATTATGTTTACACTATTATTGTCGGGGATGCAGTTTCCTGGGTGAAGTTATTTTTTAGGGCACTCTGTGCCAATAATTATTGAAGGGGGCGCTATCTATGTGTTACTAATATTTTCAGGGGGACTGTTTCTGCAGTATAGTACTGGGGAGCACAGCGTCTCAGTATTAGAGGTGGCAGGATGGTGTGTTCAGAAGGTAAGAGGATGATGGAAAAGTAGGAAACTAAGATGTCTGTCTGAAACTCCGCAGAGAGAAGAGATGGTTGAAAGAAATCATCATGGCGGTAAGTTCTGAAAGGAGAAGATGAGGACAGAGAACGTCTACATCTAAGACAACATCACTGGATGTAGGAGGTATGTGGACCTGTATTAGGCTACCTTCACATCTGTGTTAGTGATTCTGGCAGGCTGTTCTAGCAGAAAACAGCCTGCTGGAATTCACCGGCTCCGGCACTGCTGGATGCAGAATGCCCGCTGGTCCCATTAACTATAATGGGGTCCAGCAGAGATCCAGCCACAATCTGACAAAAATGCTGAGAATCAGCAGGACACAAACCTCTGCATGCTGTGATTTGTGTCCAGCCGGATCGTAGTGCTTCAGGTGTGAAAGTAGCCTCACCCTATTTCTTGTATTGCTGTATGTAATGTTAGGAAGGAATAGGTTAAGTTGAAAATTTGGCATGGGGGGGGGGGGGGCAGGCACAATCTTTGCACAGGGGCCCTCTGCTGTCTGTGTCCGCTCCTGCCGCCAATGATGTTGGAGACGTCAAGGAGAGCACTATGAATCAGCCACTGTCACCAGACACTGGTGTGTCCAGTCAGTACAGAACTGCCCTACACTTTGTGAATGGTACAGTGACAAACTCATACTACATGAATAGCATAATTAATCCAGTCATTGTGCTTCTGCATGAACAACATAGGCCTAATTTCATCTTCAAGGATGACAATGCAACAGCTCATGGAGGTAGCATCATTAGGGAATGGCTGCTGGAGACTGGGGTACCACACATGGAGTGACCTGCACTTTCTCCAGACCCGAATCCCATTGAAAACCTATGGGATCAGCTGAGTTGCCATGTAGAGGCTCGTAACTCTGTACCCCAAAACCTCAATGACCTGAGGGCCGCCCTTCAAGAAGAGTGAGATGACATGCCTCAGCAGACAATAAGTTGACTTGTGAACAGCATGAGATGTCGTTGTCAAGCTGTATTTGATGCTCAAGGGATGTGTTTGTGAGTAGGTGCAGTATGTATGTAGGAGTTATAATATCTATAGTACAAACCTGTCAACTCTCCTGGAACATCTGGAGGGCTACTAGAAAAAGGGGCAACCTCCCAAACTCCCAGAGGCGTTAGTAAAGTGTGTGCATCCATTTTCTGTTTTTAACATCTGGTTTAGAGCTTTAAAAGCTACAGTATGTACACCTTCGGGGGCAATTTTTTTTTTATGATTGCAGTTTACTCCTTTTGGGCTAAAAGTTATTTTTTCAATTCCGTTCTGTCACAAAGGTTTAACTGTTTTTCTAGCTGTTTGAGTCCTTCTTTCATTTTCACTTTGTGCCAGTCATCTAATAACCCTTATCTCTAAATTACTAAGAGGTCATAAACACTTATTTAAGCCACATTCTTATTAGTAAGATAAGGATTGAGCTTTAATGAGTGTTTGTAAGGTCAGAGAACAGAGATAAGGAGCCCGTCAGCTCCCTGCCTAACGGAAGAGAGAGAGAAAATTCAGATTCTGCTAATAGAGCACCTCAGCTCTGTACAGAGACCAACTGAAAGAATGATTTTTTTCCTCATAATGAGTACAATGAAATAATAATAAAAATTTGTCCCCAAAGGTG
Organism: Rhinella marina; assembly: GCA_900303285.1. Taxonomy (NCBI): domain Eukaryota; kingdom Metazoa; phylum Chordata; class Amphibia; order Anura; family Bufonidae; genus Rhinella; species Rhinella marina. The sequence goes on from ONZH01015202.1 coordinate 21,234, forward strand.
TAAATATGTAATATCCCAGAGCGAGCTCCTTGCTATGAAAGACCAAGGGCCTATCTTTTACTGCTGTCCAGAGAATCTGTCACCTACAAAGAAAAGACCAAGGCCTACAGAGGATCCTCCAGAAGAGGGTGATACTTCAGTTCCAAGTTACACCACTGGAGGTCACCAGGGGATCACAGATGAAGCTTCTGCTGGAGTTGCAGCTACAGAGAGCACCAGAGCTAGCAGTAACAGCAATGAGTATTTCACATAGCTTAAAGAAGGACCTTTGTGCCGTCAAGTAAGGGACCCAGGATGAAGACTGCATTTGACAACTTCATCTGACGGGTGAGAGATCTTTGTTGGACCAGGGATGATTTTGTTTTGTCTCTCACTCAGAGGAACACAGCTTGTCAGGACTCCGCCCAGAAATAACTATCTCCAGATCGTGTATGTTAGCACCATACATCCTTTTTCTCCCTTCTCAGGTTAAGTGGGAACCCTACCCTCTGTGGGGATTGCCCACTACCTCATGTGGATTACAAATACTAGTTTTACTACCTCTTGTGGATTACAAATGACTTTGCACTTATGTTATGGTTTCTGCAACATTAGACGCCAACACCCAAAGAATGGACTCAAATGATTACCTGAGCTCTTTGTGACCTGGACTGTGACATTTTTGCACTAAAGTTTTTGCAACATTAAAGTATTTTTGACCATTATATGGACTCTTTTTGATTGAAGCAACAATGTGTTTTTTTAATGCACTTTTTGAATGGATTTTTGTAAAATGGCACCGTTAGCTAGATAGCTACCGCTAGCTCCATTGCTCTTCTGGACTGCCTCTAGGGGTGGACTGGGAACTTAAAGTGGCCCTGGAAAAAATATGAAAAGTGGCCCCGTCTTGTAGTTGGATCCAAATTGATGGAAGGCCGGGCCAGCAATACCATATTGTGGCACATTATACCACCCCAACAGAGCCAAATACCACAGTCCATCACAAAATGCTGCCAGCAGCACAAAATACATCCCCAAAAACTTCCACTGGCCTGCCCCCTGGTCTGTAAGATCTATGGCCAATCTGCCCCTGACTGCCTCTGAGGACTCAAAAGTATAAAATGGTCATTTTGTCCTGTGTTAGTTTACAAAGCCTAGGTATTGTACTGTGTTTGCATATGCCCTTAACCGTTTTCTCTCCACAGACTTGGGAGGGGAAAGAGCCAGCAGGTCCTGTGTCTTTGGGATCATGTGCTGTTGCTACACAGGGGGATCATGACGTAGAGTCACAAGCAGTACCATTGCTGTAAGTAGTACCATTGCTACAAGCAAAGGTAAAGGGTAACCTTGATGCCAAAGATATGCGAGTTAAGCTATTTATTAGAGAGGCTCAGCCCTCAGAGGAATTAAGGATGGTGGGCTGATTCCTTCTCCTGGTCCTAGGTGCCTTAAAGGACTATTCACTACTCCAGTGGTGCCCAAACATTTTTCATCTGGGGGCCGCACTAGACATGGAATAAATTTTGTGGGCCAGAACCAGGTAGCATTGCCAGAAAGAAATGCAATCATTAAAAAGGAAATTATTCTACTAATTTAGATAACACAGTATTAGAAAGAAATCATAAACCAGAAATAATTTCTGTACTCACTGTTTGATGTAATTTCATTAATGTGACGTCTGCAGATATTTTCCAAAAAACAGTTTTGAAATGTTTGGATCAAAGTTTGTCACGTTGATTCTCAGCACAGAATGCATTTTTCGCCCTATAAGACACAGCTAGATTTTACAGGAGGACAATAAGAAAAAAAATATTTTTTATTAGACCTCAGCTCACTGCCCCAATCAGACCCCGAATGTTAATAAGACCCCAATAAGACCTCAGATCAGACCCCAATGTGAATGACCCCCAATCAGATCTCAGATAAGAGCCCCATGCCTCTCATATCAGCCCCCAATGCCTCTCTCAGCCTCCAAATGCCTCCATCAGCCCCCAAATACCTCTTTTAGCCTCCGGTACCTCCATCAGCCCCAAAATGCCTCAATAAACCCCCAAATGCCTCCATCAGCCCCCAAATGCCTCCATCAGCCCCCAGCAGCCACAGAGTATATAAAATAAAAAAAAAAAAAAAAAACACTTACCTCTCCTGCTCCTGGACGCCACCGCTCCTCCGCTCCAGCGTTCTTCTTCCTCCTGCAGTCGGCTGTTCTGTGCACTGGTGCGCACAGCATGAGGTCACAGAGCGCCCTCACACTGTGCGCAGCCCTTCACAGCCGACAGCCGAGCAGAGGACCAGGAAGCGGTGAGTACAGAGTCTTCACCGCTTCTTTGTCCTCTGGTGCTAATGAGCGCTTCCATAATAGAAGCACTCATTAGCATTCGCCCCATAAGACACAGGGGCATGCGCGGGCCGTAGGTTGGGCATCACTGCACTACTCCAATGAGAAAAGTGAAAAGCTACTAGGTTTAGTCGTCAAGGTGACAAAGCGTAAAGCATAATTAGACCTTGATGGAGAAAAGGGATTACAGGATGAAGCTATCCTTCTATTTGAAGGTCTTCATTGTATAGTGGTGGAATTAAAGATTAATTATACCCCCACGCTTTCAGTGGTACTAGAGCTCGGTATACACGAAAGGAAGTTAAGAATGATTGCCTTATGCAATTGTTGTCCTATGGGTTCACTGAGAGGGAAAGATGACACCCTACTCAAAAGGAACAGAGTGGTACTTAATATGTGTAGGTAGCCATCACAGCACCAGAATGTAAAAAAGCAACAGAAAGCAATATAAAGCAGCACTCTAACTTAAATAGGGAACCCTGGAGCATAGCCTAAGCACAAGCTGAGGACTGCTTGGGTTTTTAGTTTGGGGGGGTATGTAGTATCCCAGAGAAGGCACTATCATTCCTACAACCTGCTACTGTCTCTAATGCCTAACCAATGTGTGACACCACTATGCCTTTTATTTCCAGGTCTGTTCAGAAAGTGCTATGTAACTGTTATTTATTGAATTTCATGCACTGTGTCTGGTTTACTAGCAGGTGGCAGTGTGTATGTCAGTGAGCTATAGTTAGCATAGAATTAACCATTCCATTCTTTCCCCCTCCTTAGAGAAGTGCCTTTGCCCTGATCTTCCAAGGGGATGGTTGTCTTGCCTGTTCAGAGTTAGTTGTTGAGTTTTGTTCCTAACCAGAGACTAGAGAAGTAGTGCAGTGCAGCCCTGGCCTAGAAACCCAACAAGGAGCACAGCAGGCAATCTGCAGCCAGAATCATTTATAACTGAAACCCGACAGTCTATCAAAGTTTTGTCAGAAGCCCATCCGGCTCTGAGCCTGCTATCAGTGGCATGTAGCCCAAGTGAAAGAGGCCCTTACAAGATACCAGAACAGAGGAAGAGTTCAGCACAGCAGTAACAGAGGAAAGAACCCAGTTCACCTGCCAGAGCTCCCTAAAACCTGCTGGAGCCAAGAGCTACTGTGATTCTGTCTGGGCAGCATGTGTCTCTTTTTGTCGCTTTAAAGGGGTTTCCAGGATTTAGATTAATGGCTTATCCTATAAACAGTGGTAGGCAAGACTCTTTAAAGTAAAACACATGGTTAAAATCTCTTCCTGCTGAAACTGAAGAAAAACTATGCAAAACAGCAATGAAGATAAATAACTGGTATATACTGTTATTCCTGTTCTTTTTTTTTTTTACTTCCCTTTGTATGTACTCAACATTTCTTACTTTGCTTAAAATTTTTTACTTCCATTTAGTATGTACTTATATCAACAACTCATACACCAGAACATTTCCAAGCAGAACAAGAAATTTAAGTCACTTAAATCACTTATGTCTTTGAGATGTGTGACAACAGAATGGAAAATATATTTGCATACCACATATTGCATTATGGCATGATAGTCCATGTGATATGTGTAAAAAGCATTTTCAGATATGACTTGGATCACAGTTTGACAGATAGTTAAATGGACACTGCCATTTCAACAAACTTTATACATATCAATAGCACAGGTGACTATAAGAAATTTTGTTATATTAGAAGAGAAAAATGTCTCTGAAAACATATACAAACATCCTGCACCATGTGATAGTAAAATGTGCGGATGTACAAGGCTAAATTTAGAAATTCAGCCTATCACATGGTGCAGGATGTTTGTATATGTTTTCCGTAAATATTTTTTGTCTCTGGAAGGTGTAGCACCTTCTGGTATGAATGTGCTCCTATAACCAGGGGAGTAGCATTCATGTGCACTTTTGCCCCACCTATCTAAGAGGCGACTTTGATTAAGGTGGTACATATAGGTGTGTGTGCTCCTCCTCTCATTGGTTGCTGATGCACATAGAGGTAACTAGGAGCAGCACACTATATGTGCAGGGTCTACGCACCTAAACATAGATGCACAACCGCATAGGAAGGTTTAGCGTAGGACCTGCCTGGACTGAGACCACCGTGGCGCTGGGTAGGTGGGCACAGATGTATTTTGATCAAAATGTATTGGCTAAGAGTCTCAGATTTTATCTATAGAGTGAGGGCTTAGTCCAAAAAATGTCTCTGACCCTAAAGGTATTCTCAGGACAGGCCATCAATATCTGATCGGAGGAGGAATGACAACCCCCAACAATCAGCACTTTCCAAATGGCTTTGGAGCAAGAATTACACAACTCTATCCATTGCGTCGAGGATAGAGCTTGTTACTGCAGAGAAGTGGAAGGCACCCAACACTTGGAAATAAAATCCATTAACGTAGAAAATGTAATATCCAAGTTGCCTATATGCTTAGAGTGCGCAATAGCCACTTTTACTCATGGCATGCACACTCAAAACATGTAGGCAACTTGGATTTGGGGTTATTGATTAAGGGACTTGGGACTATTTAATTTGTAAAAATAGTTGCAAGTCCGTTTTTTTACCATCTGTGTGACAATATTTAAACTAAATAGTGCTACCATTTTTAGGAGGTTATGGTAAAGTCATGACTCATTAGAATCAACTGTTTATTCAGTGTTCATTGTTCATGGTCATTTGGTTTTGCGGGCTACCAAGTTTCCATTCAGTATGTGACTCCTGCCCCCTCCCCCCAAACAAAATAGCTGTTTGAAGAGCCTAAGGGCTTATGCACATAGGCGTAGAAAATGATGACTGAGACAGGCCTTCCAGCCTGTCCCCTTCCGCTCTCACGCCATGCCCACTTTTTTTTAGAACTGGAGCGAGCTGGGAAAGGTTACAGTTGCGCCGCAATCTGCGTCTGAAACACGCCTAACATAGGCGATTTTCAGGATAATAAATATCCCCTACAGTTTTCTTAGTTGTGATGGCAATATGAGACAAAGTCAGATAATAGAAAATGAGGAGATTAAGGGTTCTTTCACATGACGTTGGACGTTTTTTACGCACCATCTCTGCGTTCAGGAAAAATTGCAGCTTGTTTGTTTTTTCACCCAGCTCTGGCACTATGGAAGGGAATGGGGCTTGCGTGAAAAATGGATTGCATCCGGATGCAATGTGTTTTTCAGTGATGGTTGCAAAGAGATCTAGATTATTGTTCTTCAGTTTTAATTCACAAGTGTGAAAATTGCATGCAGTCCAGATATAATACTGACAGAAAAACGCACATGCTGAAAGTAATCGCAGACAAAACTGATTGGACTTGTGTGCAAAACCATCAGTTTTTTTCCTGAACAAATCCTGACATAATCCATATCACTCATGTGAAAGAGCCCTATTGTGTCTTCACACACGGCAGATTTTGTAATCCATGTGCTTGCAGAACTGATTTTCAGTTGCAGAAATTTTCTGCAACAAAATCTGCTGCATATGAAGACCCGGGTTGTCCAGGATTTTACTTTGTATGGCCTGTCCTGTAGATAGGCCATCAGTATCTGACACCCCACACCCCAAAGATCAGCTGTTCTGCACTAGCTCCAGCGCTGGAAGTAGCTGTAGATAAGCTATCAATAGTAAAATCCTGGAATACCTTTTAAAGGGAATCTATCACAAAAACCTGTTCTATATTTTATTTATGCTAAAAAAATCTATTATATATTTGTAAGAAATAATAAATAAGTAAATAAATAAATAAAAATTCCAATGTGTGAAATATTATAAATAAATATTAGATTTTACCATATTTACCATCTTTGGTCACCAGGGGGAGCTCTGCTGGCCAAATGAGGCTTTGAGCAACCTGTAAGTAGGCATGCTGCAAAAAAGTGGGTGGTACCAATGACATCACCAATTCACACCTTCAGCGGTGACATCACTGCTTCAGCAAGATAAGATGAGACAATGGCTTCATTACAAGAACACAGATCTCTGCTCCTCAGTCTCCTCCCCCACTGGTCACATGGCCGATTACATCACTAAGGTCCTACAGCCCCAAGAACCTCCATCTACTCTGTTTCTGAGTCCCCAGCAGCAAGGAGGGAGGACCTGGCTGTGTGTTACTGGTGTCATCACAGGGGCGGGCTCACATCTTCCATTCATTCTCTATAGGGTCAGCAGCGACTGAGGAAGCCTATGTACATGCCTGAGGTGCCATTGTGTTGTAAATCCAGACTGTCACACTTTACTTCCAACATGGCAGCCCCCATGTAAGGCAAGAAAACTGAATTAAAAAAAAAAACATTTACACAATTTGAAAAATACATTATGTTAAAACCTGCTTTTGTTATGTTGTAAAACATATCAAAAATTTTTTCTTCGCGATAGTGTCCCTTTAAGGGCTCATCTACATGAGCATGTGGCCCGTGCCCGTATTGTGGCCTGCAAACAGTGAGTCCGCAATATACGGCACCGGCCGTGTGTGCTCCATATCACAGATGTGGACCCATTCAATTGAATGGGTTCACAATCTGCAATGTATGGAGCGGAGGCACAGAGCGGAAGCCCACAGAAGCACTATAAAACATGTTCTAATTTTTGTGGAGCGGACAGAATATTGTGGATTGCAGACCCATTAAAGTAAATGGATCCGCATCTGCAAATGACGGCCACATGGATGGTGCCCCGCATTGCACAGGCTGCACACATTCATTTGGATCTGCAGTATTTCTTCCCATTGAAACTACTTGAAGTGATGTACAAAATAGAAACTGAACAGACTTGGGGAGTGTTCACATCACCATTTCATTTTCCGTTCTTCTGATGCGTCAGAAGAACAGAAAAAAAAACAGGATCCTGTAAAAAAAACGGATTTTGTGCATCAGTTATGCACACTTGGCATCCGTTTTGTGCCATTCCTGTCTGAGATCAGTTTTTTCAGATGGAAAAAAAATCCTGCAGTCAGCACTTTTTTGCTTCTAAAAAAATGGATCTCATACCGAAATGGCTCAAACGGATGGCAAATGTGCATAACTGAAACACAGGATCATTTTTTCTTTTTTTTGCTGTTCTTCTGATGGATCAGAAGAATGGAAAATGGGAAAATGAAACTGTGATGTGAACTATGCCTTAAAGGGGTTGTCTCACTTCAGCAAATGGCATTTATCATGTAGAGAAAGTTAATACAAAGCACTTACTAATGAATTATGATTGTCTATATTGCTTCTTTTTTTCCATCACATTATATACTGCTCTTTTCCATGGCTATGACCACCATGTAATCCAGCATTGGTGGCCGTGCTTGCACACTATAGGAAAAAAGTGCTGGACTATGCACACTCCCGTGGTCCCAGCCAACAGAGAGCCCAGCGCTTCCTTCCTGACAATTGCTCAGTTGAGCAAATCTCCAATGATCCACTTTGATACGTATCAAGATAAACTCATTTGCCTAAGGGTTCAACAAGTACATGAATAATGTCAAACCAGACTGCCCTGTTTGACAAGCTCAAAGTTCTTTTGTATTTATTCTTGTTTCACAATGCAATTGTCATACCCATTTTTTTCTTTTCCAGTTATGTAGCTGAAAACATTCTGACTGATTTGTAAACTAGAGACCCAAGACACTACTGCTATGCTACAGAAGTAATAATTCAGGTTCTTTTCACTAACTTCAAGGCTTCTGCTTTGATTGATCTGTCACTGTCAATGTGGATTTGTTCAGAACAGAACAGCCGCCAACGTTATTTTTCCCATTAAAATATCAGAACCACAATAGAAACCCCAAAGGAGGCTCCTAAAGCAGATTTCACCAGAGCTTTTGAATCCCTTAGTTAGCCCTCATTCAGACGGCCGTATGAATGAGTCCGCATCCGTTCCACAATTTTGCAGGTCGGATGTGGACATTTCATTTAATTTCAATGGGGCCGCAAAAAATCCAGACAGCACACCGGCTCAGTGGAAAAGATAGAGCATGTCCCATTCTTGTCCACAGTCGTGGACAAGAATAGGCATTTTCTACTGTGATAGCGGCCATGTGCGGTCCGCAAAGCACTACGGCCGTCTGAATGGGCCCTAAAGCTGTAACAACTATAGGGAAAAAAACATGGATTTTACATCCACATGCCAGGCACTCATCTATTGCTGCTAAGCATAATTTATAAACATGCATAGATAGGCCCAATCTCCAAATCGGTGGCCTCTTTTGATCAGGTTTCAACAACCTACTAAAAAATAAACATTTGTCATTATGTTAGCTTTAGTGTCTTGGCCCACTGATTTGAGCTAGGTCCCCTCCCTCTAGGCTATTCATTGAAGCACACACTAGTAAGAACTCCACCCTTTTACAGTGAAGAGTTGTTTTGTGAGATTTCATGAATTTTTCTCTTCAATAGTCTACATAAAGCGTAGTGGTTAAACAGGTCTCATGAATTTTTCCATGTACAGCCAACGATGAAGAAAGAAAAAAAGGATGAACTACATGAGACTTCGCCACTTTCAGGCAATCCAAAGGGATTTAGAAAACTGGTAAAATGTTTGGTAATTGATGGATTCTGCGATGAAGCAAAAAAGCTGCTTGCCTTGGCCATCCCAGTGGTAAGAAATGATTTCACTATGACAGGTTGCACTGTAGAAATGTATATTGTTTACACAGTTGTGACAGGACATATCAACTAAATTGCAGACTGTACAGTATGGTAATAGAATATTGAATATATAAGGTAAATAAGTAATGTCCAATACTGTTGTCATTGTCACAAGATTTCCTAGACATGTTTTGACATACGCTCTTGTGCTTTATAAATGTTTTATACATAATGGCTTGTATGGTGGTGGCTAGTATGGTGGTGCCCACTGGGGGGTCATTAACCCCTTCAAGACACAGCCAGTTTTCACCTTAAGGACCAAGCTACATTTTTCAAATCTGACATGTTTCACTTTATGTGGTAGTAACTCTGGAACGCTTTTACTTATCTAAGCGATCCTGAGATTGTTTTCTCGTGACATATTGTACTTCATGTTAGTGGTAAATTTGAGTCAATATGTTTCACCTTTCTTTATAAAAAATTCCAAAATTTACAGAAAACTTTTAAAGCAGATTGTAATACCTCATAAAATAGTTGTTACTGTACATTTCCCAGATGTCTACTGCATGTTGGCATCGTTTTGTAAACATCATTTTATTTTTCAGGAAGTTAGAAGGCTTAGAATTTTAGAAGCAATTCTTAAATTTTTTAAGAAAATTTCCAAAACCCACTTTTCAAGGACCAGTTCAGTTATCAAGTCACTTTGTGGTGCTTACATAATAGAAACCACCCATAAATGACCACATTTTAGAAACTACACCCATCAAGTTAATCAAAACTGAATTTACAAACTTTGTTAACCCTTTAGGTGTTCCACAAGAATGAAAGGAAAATGGAGGTGAAATTTCAAAAATTCACTTTGTTTTGCAGATTTTCTATTTTAATCTATTGTCCCTGTAACACAGCAAGGGTTAACAGCCAAAGAAAACTCAATATTTATTACCCTGATTTTGCAGTTTACAGAAACACCCCACATTTGGTGGTAAACTACTGTACGGGAACATAGCAGGGTGCAGAGGGAAAAGAACGCCATATGGTTTTTGGAGGGCAGATGTCGCTGGGATAATTTTAAGTTGCCATGTCACATTTGAAGACTCCTTGATGCACCCCTAGAGTAGAAACTCCCAAAAAGTGACCCCATTTTGTAAACTACAAGATGAGGTGACAGTTTTATTGGTACTATTTTGTGGTACATATAATTTTTGATTGCTCAGTTTTATGCTTTTTGTGAGGCAAGTTAACAAAAAAATGGCTGTTGTGGCACAGTTTTAATTTTTTGTTTTTTTTACAAAGTTCTCCTGACAGGATAGATCATGTGTTGCTTTTATAGAGCAGGTTGATAGAGACCCGACATTACCAAATATGTGTATTTTTTTGTTCTTGTTTCAGTTCTACATAATTGAAAACAAAAATTATGTTTTTGTGTCTTAATTTTCTGAAAGCTACATTTCTTTTATTTTTCTGCCGATCCTCAAAGAGTTGACATTTTTATAGGTAGCATTTGTGGGTACATATGATTTTTTTGATCACTCAATATTACACTTTATGTGGCAAAGTGACCAAAAAATGGTCGCTTTGGTAGAGTTTTCATTTATTTTTTTTTATGAAATTCGCCTTAGGGGTTAAATCATGTGATATTTTTATAGAGCAGGTTTTTACAGACGCGGCGATACCTAATATGTCTACTTTTTTAAATGTATTTTAGTTTTACACAATAAAAGCATTTTTGAAAAAAAAATCATGTTTTAGCATCTCCATTTTCCGAAAGCTATATTGTTTTTATTTTTTGGGCGATTATCTTATGTAGGGGCTCATTTTTTGCAGGAACAGATGACGGTTTGATTTGTACTATTTTGGGTTGCATATGACTTTTTGATCGCGTGTTATAACAGTTTTTGTGATGAAAGGTGAAAAAAAATTGCATTTTTTGCAGTTTTTATTTTTATTTTTTTATGGTGTTCACCTTAGAGGGTAAGTCATATAATATTTTTATAGAGCAAGTCAATACGGATGTGGAGATACCTAATATGTCTTTTGTAATGTAATGTAATCTTTTTTTTACATTTATTTCCGTTTCACACAATAAAAGCATTTTTGAAGAAAAAGAAATCATGTTTTAGTGTCTCCATTTTTTGAAAGCCATATTTTTTTCTTTTGAGTGATTGTATTAGTTAGGATATAATTTCTTGCGGGAAGAGATGACGGTTTGATTGGTACTATTTTGGGGTACATATGTCGTTTTGATTGCTTGGAATTACACTTTTTGTGATGTATGGTTACAAAAAATGGCTTTTTTTTTTTTTTTTTACGGTGTTCACCTGAGGGGTTAGGCCATGTGATATTTTTTTATAGAGCAGGTTGTTATGGACGCAGTGATAGCTAACATGTATACTTTTTTTTTTTTTTTTTTTTTTACAGCGTTTACCTGAGGCGGTAGATTGTGATATTTTTATAGAGCACTTCATTACAGACACGGCGATACCTAATATGTGTGTTTTTTTATTTATTTATTTATTTTAACATTATTTTATGGTGAGGGGGCGCTTTTTTTTGCTTGAAACTTTATTTTTTTATTATTAAAAAAACAAACACTTTTTTTCACTTTTATTAATTTTTTAGATTTGTCCCACTGTGGGACTTCACGTTTTCAGGGTTTGATCCCTGTTTCTTTCTGTATTGTACTGAATTGAACTGTCAGTGTCTTACACAGTAAGACGCTGACAGGTTGCCAAGGAGACCCAGCCTGAAGGCTTGATCCCCTAGGCTTCTGTACATGGCAAGCTCCGATGCCTGTGTAAGGCATCAGAGCTGCCATGGAAACCATTAGCACCCTGCCAGCGCAGCACGGGTGGTCGATGGAGTCAGAGGGAGCTCCCTCCCTCTGCTGACCCCACACATGCCGCTGTCAGCTGGGCCCGTGCTGCTGATCGGTGGGTGAAGCTCCTGCACCCGCCCGATCCAATCACGTACATGCATGTGCATGCAAGAAGCCGTGATAATGTACGTGATAATGCGTCAAGGGGTTAAACAGGGTTGACACCTCAATTAGATAGCTCTGTGCAAGGACTAATTCAAACTGAGCTTTCTCCTTTGGATCCCTTCAGATTACACAGCCTGCACTGTCCTTGCACTCTCCCTATGCTCTCCCTACAGTGTGTAAAAACTCTCCCTATGATCTCTTACTACATTATCCTTACAGTCCCCCTATCAAAGATTTTACAATTTAAGCTTTGTTATACATTGTCTCTAGCACTTGGCACATCTGTCCCTATGCTCAGTTCACTTTAAAATGGCCAGGCATTATTAGGATTTTTATAGGGCAGCAACATCTAAATTATAGAAATGGCAGTGTCATTTTGAACTAAGAATATTGGCTTGCCAACTCCTCTGGCTAGCATGTGTTTTGTTTTTGGTATGTGGGAAATTACGTGGGTATATCTGCACCTATGTGAATCAATGGACAGATGAAGTGCAGGTAGCACGAAATGGCCATTGCCCTGTATTACTCCACATTTTGTACCACCTGATGGTTTAACCCCTTCACGCTCAGCGCCGTAATAGTACGGCGCTGTGTGAAGGGGCTTGATGCCCAGCGCTGTAGTACTACGGCAGGCTGACCGCGGCACATGAGGTGTGCGGCATGTGCAGGGATGCCATCGGGTCCCCACGCTGCTTTGACGGGGACTCGATGGCTTGGATGGTAGCCAGATGCCTTCCTTAGGCATCTGGCTGCCATCTACGGAAGCCTGTGAGATCCAGCCCCCTGGATTTCACAGGCAGTGAGCTGGAAGTGTTACTATCGGTAATACACTTACAGTCAATGCATTACAATACAGAAGTATTGTATTGCATTTTAAAGGGGATCAGACCCCAAAAGTTAAAAAAAGGGAAAAAAAAGTTAAAAAATAAAGTAAAAAAATAATAATAAAAGTTTCAAGTAAAAAAACCAACGCCATTTCCCCCCAAAAAAAAAGTTTTAAAAAATGGTAAAAAAAAAAGAAAAAAAAAGAAAAGTAGACATATTAGGTATCGCTGCATCCGTATCGACTGGCTCTATATAAATGTCACATGATCCACCCCGCCAGGTGAACACAGTAAAAAAAAAAAAAGTGCCAAAACAGCCAGTTTTTGGGTCACCTTCCCCCACAAAAAGTGTAATACCAGCCGATCAAAAGGCGTATTTACCCCAAAATGGTACCAATCAAATTGTCATCTCCTCCTGCAAAAAAATTATACCCTACCTAAGACAATCGCCCAAAAAATAAAAAAATATGGCTCTCAGAAAATGGTAACACAAAAAAGATTTTATTTTGTTTAAAAATGCATCTAATGTGTAAAACTTACCAAAAATAAAAATGTTAGACATATTGGGTATTGCCACGTCCAAAACAACCTGCTCTATAAAAATATTACATGAAATGGCCCCCCAGGTGAATTCTGTAAAAAAAAAAAAAAAAAAAAAAAAAAGGCCAAAATAGCCATTTTTCTCTCTCTTGCCTCAAAAAAAGGGTAATACCACGCGATCCAAAAAGCGTATGTACCCCAAAATGGTACCAATAAAACCGTCATCTTGTCCCGCAAAAAATGAGACCCTACCTAAGACAATCACCAGAAAAATTAAAAAAAATAGGACAGTTAGAAAATGGCAACACAAAAACAAGATGTAATTCTGTTTAAAAATTAATTTACTGTAAAATTTAACAAAAATATAAATGTTAGACATATTGGGTATTGCCGCATCCGTAACAACCTGCTCACATGATTTGCCCCTTCGGGTGAATGCTGTTAAAAAAAAAAACTATACCAAAACAGCTATTTATTTCACATTGATTCACAAAAAGTGTAACACCAAGCAATCAAAAAGTCTTATGTACCCCAAAATTGTACCAATGAAAACGTCACCTCTTCAAAAAATGAGCCCCAACATAAGACAATAACTAAAAAAGATAAAAATCAATGGCTCCCACAAACCAATCCATCAAAATCTGTGCTGCAAAATCCATATTGCACACCTTCTGTTCTGAGTCCTGCCATGTGCCCCCACAGCAGTTTACCACCACATATGGGGTGTTGCTGTATTCAGGAGAAAATGGGTAACAAATTATGGGGTGCTTTTCTCATGTTACCCCTTATGAAAATGAAAAATTTGCTAAAGCAACATTTTATTGGAAGAAATGAAAGTTTTCATTTTCACAGCCAAGTGTTTCTAAATTCCATAAAACACTTAGGGGGTCAAAGTGGTCAGTACCCCCCTTAATATATTCTTTGAAGGGTGTAGTTTCCAAAATGGGGTCACTTTTTGAGGGTTTCCACTCTAGGGGTACGTCAGCGTCTCCCAATTACAAAATGGTGCCTAAAAACCATTCTAGCAAAATCTGCCTCCAAAATCCACATGGCGCTCCTTTCCTTCTGACCACTGCCACAAACCCATAGAGACGTTTACCACCACATATAGGGTATTTATGTAAACTGCAGAATCAGAGCAATGTATATTGAGATTTAGTTTGCTGTTAACCCTTGCTGTGTTGCAAGAAAAAATTAACATGAAAAATCTGCATAAAAATGAAATTTTGAAATTTCGCCTCCATTTTCCTTTAATTCTTGTAGAACACCTAAAGGGTTAACAAACTTTGTAACGTCAGTTTTAAATAATTTGAGGGGTGGGTGGGTTCCATTATGTAAGCCCCTCAAAATCACTTTATATCTCAATTGGTGCTTTAAAAAAATGGTTTTGTAAATTTTGTTGAAAATTTGAAAAATGGCTTCTAAACTTCTAAGCTTTCTCACGTCCTAAAAAAGTAAAATGACATTTATAAAATGATGCCAACATAAAGTAGACATATGGGGAATGTAAAATAATAACTATTTTTGGAGGTATTACTATGTATTTTGAAAGTAGAGAAATTGAAATTTGCTAATTTTTTCACATTTTTGCTAAATTTGGTATTTTTTTATAAATAAAAATTAAATATTTTGCCACAAATTTCCTACTGTCGTGAAGCACAATATGTGACAAGAAAACAATCTCAGAATGGCCTGGATAAGTAAAAGCGTTCCAAAGTTATTACCACATAAAGAGACACATGTCAGATTAGCAAAAAATGGCCTGGGCAGGAAGGTGAAAACGGCCCCGGGGTTGAAGGGGTTAATAAAAAGGAATTTTATCCAGTTGATGAGTGATATTCATTTAGCTTGTCATTTTTATGATCGCTGATGTAGACCCCTAAATCATTGTTCGTTGTCCAGAATCCACAAGTGTAAACAGGTAATGTTTACAGCATAGGCAATTCCACAGTGGGGGCAATACCTACAGCCAATTATTTAGAGTAAATGCAAACGTTTGACTGACAAACAATCTATGGCTACTTTCACATTCCGGTATTGAGTTCCGTCATAGGGGCTCAATACCGGAATAAAATGCTTCAGTTTTGTCCCCATTCATTGTCAATGGGGACAAAACTGAACTGAAGACAACGGAATGCTCCTGAAAGCATTCCGTTCCGCCTTCAGACCGGAGAACAAACCGCAGCATGCTGCGGTTTGCTCTCCGGTCCAGGCATCCGCACCAAGACGGATCCGGAATGACCCCCAATGCAAGTCAATGGGGGCGGATCCGTCTGGTGTGACCACAATGGTAACCGGATCCGCCCTCCATTGACTTTCAATGGAGTTCAGGACGGATCCGTCACCTACACATACAGACATACATACAGACATACATACACATAAACACATACATACTTACATACTCCAGGCAGGCAGGCAGGCCGAAGGTCTTCAAGCCCAGGAGGTGCGCCGCTATGACGATTCCATACAGTGCCCAGCAGAGTGCGCTGTGGGGAATCGTCATAACTGCGAGCCTCCTGGGTGTGAAGACGTGCGGCCTGCCTGGAGTATGTAAGTATGTATGTGTTTATGTGTGTGTGTATGTATATGTATATGGTACTGTGTATGTGACATGTGTGGGGCCGGAACGCGGTTCCGGCCCCACACATGTCCTTGCGGCAGTCCGGATCCGACGGCACCCTTCACCTGCCGGATCAGGACTGCCGCTAGTGTGAAAGTAGCCTATTACATGACTGCACAAATTGCAATTAAAGGATTGTTGTTCAAATGTCTAATCTTTAGGATGGTAAACATTATTTGATTATATAGAGTATATGTATTGTTACATTCTGAGACTGGACAACCAGAGCTGCCTGTGCTGGGCTGTGTAGATTCACACCCTACGGACAAAGGGAATGGTAAAACCCTGTTTAGTTATACATTCGTAGGAGGAGTAACAGAGGAATGGCACAACACATCGTTCTAAGAAAAAATGCTCCAGAATTATTATTTAGTGAGGAATACAAGTACTGTACTTGCTAAACCAGATCTATCAAGAGAGATGTCAGACCATCTTTAAAGGCTATGGACTCCTTTGTAAAACTATTTTTTTACACTAATTAATTTATTTTGTAGACAAAATCATTACTACAATTGGTTGTGTTTATTTTTCTTTTTTTGTTTTTGCTCTATAGCTGAATGTGCTTCCTATGCACAGCAGGCTGCTCTCAGTGAACTTACAGAGAATCCATCTGACGGATTTTCCGTGATTCCTCCTCTCCCTCCCCCCCTCCTCTACAGGATGGCCGAGTGGTGTATGTTACAGCTGACACTCTGCTTGAAACGGCTGACATAACCCCTTCCATTGCTGTTGTCCTTAGGGACCGCTGTATGGAAGGGGCTAACCATCGGGCCGCTGCTCTGCCATGAAAGCAGCCCGATACTTGAAGGGTTACCAGAGGGAGGGAGCTCCCTCCCCCATCGGGCCGCTTGGCTGCTGTGGCAGTGTCCCGATGGGGCCGCTGCCGGAAACATTCCCCCAAACCCACCATTGAGGATCGCCGGCGTGGCAGGGTTCCTTCCTCCCGCCCTCCACTCTCTTCCCCTCACAAGGCTGCTTGACAAAGCGCCCCCCATTCCGTTTAGGATGGCCTAGCGGTGCAGAGGTTCAGCTGTAACATACAGCTGACACTCTGCTTGAAACAGCTGACCTAACCCGTTCCACGCCGTAGTCCTTAGGGACTGCTGTATGGAAGGGGCTAACCATCGGGCCGCTGCTCTGCCATGGGTTACCAGAGGCAGGGAGCTCCCTCATCCGGCCACTGTGCTAATGTGGCAGCGTCCCGATGATTACCATGGCAACCGGACGACTTCACGGGAATTTGGCTTGCCATGCTATATCTGAGCCTGATCACTGCAGTGTATTGAAGAGCCATCAGACCCACTGGATCTTCAAGAGCCAAGTGGGTCTGGGTTAAAAAAAATGTAAAAAAAAAGTGGAAAAAAAGTAAGAATAAAAAATATCTAACTTCTTCCTATATCCACACATATAATTGGTTAAAAATGTAAAAAAAACAAAACACTATGTTTGTGATCGCTGCATCTGTAACAACCTGATCTGTAAAAGGATCACGTTGCACGGTGAACACCATAAGAAAAGGAGAACCCATGACGGAATTGCAATTTTGTCAACCTCACTTCCCAAAAAATGGTATAAAAAGTCATATGTACCCAAAATGAGTACCAATCAAACTTTTACCACATCCCACAAAAATGAGCCAATTGCCCCAAAAATAAAAAAATATATAGCTTCCAGAAAAAGGAGACACAAAAACATGATTTTTTTCACAAATGCTTTTATTGTAGAAAACCAAAATAAAATGAAAACAATAGACATATTAGGTGTCACCGTGTCTGCAACAACCTGCTCTATAAAAATATCATGTGATCAAACCCGTCTGGTGAACAATGAAAAAAAAACTGTGCCAAAAAAGCCATTTTTATCACCTTACATCACAAAAAGTGTGTAATCACCTTACATCATCAAAAAGTCATATGTGCCCCAAAATGGTACCAATCAAACTGTCATTTCATCCCGCAAAAAATGAGACCCTACCTAAGACAATCGTCGAAAAAATAATAAAAATATGGCTTTCAGAAAATGGAGACACAAAAAAAATGTTTTTTGTTTTTTTTTCCGAAAATTCTTTCATTGTGTAAAACCAAAATAAAATTAAAAAAAGACATATTAGTTGTTGCTGTGTCCGTGACAACCTGCTGTCCAAAAATATCACATGATTTAATCTGTCAGGTGAACATTGTAAAAAAATTTAAATAAAAACTGTGCTAGAACAGCCATTTTTTTAATTGCCTCACAAAAAGTGTGTAAAAGTGAGTAAAACTCATAGAAGAGCATTTCTGAGTGCATGTGAAGCAAAGCTGATACCAATAAACAAACAAGTGCAATTTTTTTCACGTGCTGCATGTTCTGTTTTTCCTTTTTTTTAGTTCTTATTTCAGCTCATGGGGTTTCTCTTACCGTTTGTGAGTTCTGCATTCTGTGGGCATTTAGGCAAAATTGAGCTGGACTCTGTGACACTTGCTGTAGCTGTAAGTATTTTGAGTATTCAGACAGAATAAAACCGTAAAAATTAAATATCTGATTTGGTTAGAGTATAATATATGTACACCAATATTTTATCGGGGTGATCAGAGACATAACTTCAGGTTACAGGACCTTGATATAAAACCTTATATTTGTAATGCTGGTGGCCTATTATATGTTGGACCCTTTATCACCTCTGCATGACCTGTAGTTATGTTCCCAAGGGAAACAGGATGTCAAAAATAGAAAATGCTATCATTAAAAGTAACAATTCTATGGCATTTTAAGAATAATATGCACACATGAATATTCTGAAGCTAAAATCTAATTTAACATATAGATAAAGCGTTCTAATAATGAAAACCTTTCAGTTACTATAAATCTAAAATAAGCAGACGAAGGTACACCGAAACACGCGTCGGGGTAACGCCATCCCTGGCCCTTCACTTGGTCTCCATTACGTTTGGTGAGCAGTCTTTAATTGTATTACTTGGGGTTTTGTACTTTTTTCTACTGACCTCTTTTAGATCAGCAGTAGCGCTTGCTAGTCACATTGATAAGTTCCACATTGTTGGATTTATGTACTTTATACCTATCAAGTTTGGCTACATGTGATCTTTTGGTAACACAATACGGGTCAGCCATAGTTTCTGATGCTGTTATTTGTACATATATATGTTTGTTATACGTATTTGATACCATATATCTATTGCTTGGTCCAGTTTCTTCTATATTTGATTGGAGCTTACCTTTATATTTATATTACTGTCTAACATACTGGTATGGTTTTTCATATATGGGCTAGGGATGGTGTTTTCATGCACTGTCACCCTCCCTTTATAACATGAATTTTTAATCTATTTTATGTGATGTAAT
Source organism: Rhinella marina (assembly GCA_900303285.1). Taxonomy (NCBI): domain Eukaryota; kingdom Metazoa; phylum Chordata; class Amphibia; order Anura; family Bufonidae; genus Rhinella; species Rhinella marina. The sequence goes on from ONZH01015202.1 coordinate 40,425, forward strand.
AAAGAATGTCATACTTTCATAGTACTTCAGTGGCTCCATTCGTCTTTATATAGACACTAGTTGTGGTTTGTCTCTTTGGGAGCTAGTACTGTTATTTTTATTTTGAGCCAATTGACTGCAGGTGGCGAGGTGGTTACTACTCAGTGGCGTAGCTACCGGGGGGCAGGGGGGCGACGGCTCCGGGCCCAGTGACTCAAGGGGGCCCAGCAAGGATGAGGTTACCTACCATAAGGCGAATACAAGTGAGCGCTTCCATTATGGAAGCGCTCACTTGTATTTAGGGACCCCCATCAGACCTCAGATCAGCCCACCCAGCCACATAAGATAAAAATAAAAAATCTTACTTACCTGTTCTGCACTGCGGCTGCCCTACGGTCCGCGCTCTGCTCTCTTCCCTGGCCGCGCGCACTTTGACCTGTCAGGTCATAGTGTGCGCGGGCCAGGAAAGAGAGCGGAGCGTGGACCGGAGGGCAGCCGCAGCGCAGAACAGGTAAGAAAGGTTTTTTATTTTTATCTTATGTGGCTGGGTGGGCTGATCTGAGGTCTGATGGGGGCACAATACGCTGATCTGAGGTCTGATGGGGGCACAATATGCAGATCTGAGGTTTGATGGGGCACAATACGCTGATCTGAGGTCTGATGGGGGCACATTAAGCAGATCTGAGGTCTGATGGGGGCACAATACGATGATCTGAGGTCTGATGGGGGCACAATATGCAGATCTGAGGTTTGATGGGGCACAATACGCTGATCTGAGGTCTGATGGGGGCACATTAAGCTGATCTGAGGTCTGATGGGGGCACAATACGCTGATCTGAGGTCTGATGGGGGCACAATATGCATATCTGAGGTCTGATGGGGGGCACAATAGGCTGATCTGAGGTTTGATGGGGCACAATAGGCTGATCTGAGGTCTGATGGGGGCACAATACGCTGATCTGAGGTCTGATGGGGGCACAATATGCAGATCTGAGGTTTGATGGGGCACAATATGCTGATCTGAGGTCTGATGGGGGCACAATACGCTGATCTGAGGTCTGATGGGGGCACATTAAGCTGATCTGAGGTCTGATGGGGGCACGATACGCTGATCTGAGGTCTGATGGGGGCACAATAGGCTGATCTGAGGTCTGATGGGGGCACAATACGCTGATCTGAGGTCTGATGGGGGCACAATATGCAGATCTGAGGTTTGATGGGGCACAATACGCTGATCTGAGGTCTGATGGGGGCACATTAAGCTGATCTGAGGTCTGATGGGGGCACAATACGATGATCTGAGGTCTGATGGGGGCACAATATGCAGATCTGAGGTTTGATGGGGCACAATACGCTGATCTGAGGTCTGATGGGGGCACATTAAGCTGATCTGAGGTCTGATGGGGGCACAATACGCTGATCTGAGGTCTGATGGGGGCACAATATGCAGATCTGAGGTTTGATGGGGCACAATACGCTGATCTGAGGTCTGATGGGGGCACATTAAGCTGATCTGAGGTCTGATGGGGGCACGATACGCTGATCTGAGGTCTGATGGGGGCACAATATGCTGATCTGAGGTCTGATGGGGGCACAATACGCTGATCTGAGGTCTGATGGGGGGCACAATAGGCTGATCTGAGGTTTGATGGGGCACAATAGGCTGATCTGAGGTCTGATGGGGGCACAATACGCTGATCTGAGGTCTGATGGGGGCACAATATGCAGATCTGAGGTTTGATGGGGCACAATATGCTGATCTGAGGTCTGATGGGGGCACAATACGCTGATCTGAGGTCTGATGGGGGCACAGTACGCTGATCTGAGGTCTGATGGGGGCACAGTACGCTGATCTGAGGTCTGATGGGGGCACAGTACGCTGATCTGAGGTCTGATGGGGGCACAGTACGCTGATCTGAGGTCTGATGGGGGCACAGTACGCTGATCTGAGGTCTGATGGGGGCACATTAAGCTGATCTGAGGTCTGATGGGGGCACAATACGCTGATCTGAGGTCTGATGGGGGCACAGTAGGCTGATGTGAGGTCTGATGGGGGCACAGTAGGCTGATCTGAGGTCTGATGGGGCACAATACGCTGATCTGAGGTCTGATGGGGACACAGTAGGCTGATCTGAGGTCTGATGGGGGCACAGTAGGCTGATCTGAGGTCTGATGGGGCACAATACGCTAATCTGAGGTCTGATGGGGGCACAATACGCTGATCTGAGGTCTGATGGGGGCACAATACGCTGATCTGAGGTCTGATGGGGGGCACAATACGCTGATGTGAGGTCTAATGGGGGCACATTCTGCTGATCTGAGGTCTGATGGGGCACAATATGCTGATCTGAGGTCTGATGGGGACACAATACACTGATCTGAGGTCTGATGGGGACACAGTACGCTGATCTGAGGTCTGATGGTGGCACAATATGCTGATCTGAGGTCTGATGGGGCACAATACACTGATCTGAGGTCTGATGGGGACACAGTACGCTGATCTGAGGTCTGATGGGGGCACAATACGCTGATGTGAGGTCTGATGGGGGCACATTCTGCTGATGTGAGGTCTGATGGGAGCACAATATGCTGATCTGAGGTCTGATGGGGCACAATACGCTGATCTGAGGTCTGATGGTGACACAGTATGCTGATCTGAGGTCTGATGGGGGCACAATAGGCTGATCTAAGGTCTGATGGGGGCACATTCTGCTGATCTGAGGTCTGATGGGGCACAATACACTGATCTTAGGTCTGATGGGGACACAGTACGCTGATCTGAGGTCTGATGGGGGCACAATACGCTGATGTGAGGTCTGATGGGGGCACATTCTGCTGATGTGAGGTCTGATGGGAGCACAATATGCTGATCTGAGTTCTGATGGGGCACAATACGCTGATCTGAGGTCTGATGGGGACACAGTATGCTGATCTGAGGTCTGATGGGGGCACAGTAGGCTGATCTGAGGTCTGATGGGGGCACATTCTGCTGATCTGAGGTCTGATGGGGGGCACAATACGCTGATCTGAGGTCTGATGGGGGGCACATTAAGCTGATCTGAGGTCTGATGGGGGCACAGTACGCTGATCTGAGGTCTGATTGGGCACAATACGCTGATCTGAGGTCTGATGGGGCACAATACGCTGATCTGAGGTCTGATGGGGGCACATTAAGCTGATCTGAGGTCTGATGGGGGCAGGGGAGTGATGTAAAAACTGGGGACACGTTTCCTTTAACATAGGAGTCCCCTTGTTTTTTACTCCTATTACTCCTATATTGTACTGCATTATGTGGTAGAGTATTTAGACTAGGGTATGTAGAAAGTCTATTGTACTGTACTTAGCAGCATAGAAGATCTTGCAGTTTATACAGTCATCTTTCTAATACAATATTATAACCACAACTAGTAGTATGTGCCTGTGAAGTTGGAAACGTGCGTTTGGGAAGCCAATAAGTGGGGGGCCCACTCAAGTATGTTTCGCCCCCCCCTGTGCTGAACCTCTAGCTACGCCTCTGTTACTACTACTTATGATATATACATATATTTGTGCCCCGCAGCTTACATTGCGTAGGGTTGATTTTCTTTTACGCATATTGGCATGGATAGCTGAAAAGACACATATTCAGAATGTCATACAGTGCACAGACCCACTGCAGGCTTAGTACAGGGGGGTGTCAGTAAGTAGAAAGATAAACATTACATATTCTGAATCTGTCCTTTATCCTATCCAGCCATTACTGTAGTTCCAAGGATGGGGTTTTGTGGTCACAGTCGGATATCCTTTAAAAAAACAGACCCCCACAATTTTCAATGTTTTTTTCATTCTGTCATGTATTTTATTTCACAGATTATAAATGTGACAGGATTATCAGTGGCCTTTGGTATGACTGGAGCATGTGACACACTCATATCCCAGGTATGAAAGATGGGTCATTATACTTCTAAAATATTCACCATAAACAACAGTGACATGATAGCTGTAGCCAGTGATATATTCATTTTATTCATGTATTCATTAGTGATGTATTCATTCATTTTTTTAAATTAAAATCCTCCGCTTTACTACTTAGAGATGTTGGAAAATAAGATTAATCAACGGGGTATGCACATGTAATATGCTGACCAGTGAGGGAGATACTGCTAGACTCTTTCACCGTGCATCAGTATTACCAGACCTCTCCTATAAAGATCTAAAAGATTATGGTGATCAATAACTGCAAAAATCTCACTGGGGGCCACACAAAGTTTTGCTATGGAAATTTTTGAAATCTGTGTATGCCCCTGGTTCTAATTTCCCACCAAAATGTTCAGTAGACAGAGGGAGACGCTGTATCAGATCGGTATTTGCTACACCTTTCACAGATGGTTGACAATCCTGACTGTAATATCTATGACTTTGGCTAGGCATCAGCTAGGTATCAGTTTCTGTTATTAGCCTCCACGAGTCAAAAATTTTCCTCTCGTCTCCTCATTTAGGGGTTCAGAATTGCTAATGGCTGTAAACAGTAGGACTTCATTGCAGTATATAATTAGCCTGTGTTACTTAAGCACAAGTAAGTAAATATAAATATGGAATAGGGTATGAGATATGTAACCATACTATATGCAGCAATCCCCCGTGGGAGCCGGTACAGAGGATGGGAGTGGTAGTGGCCCCAATGTAGTGTCATGGTGTCCTACCTCAGGTTGTTGCGTTCTGGGTTCTGTTGCAGTTAAAGTTGTAGCCCTGAAGAACGAAGCCAGAATTAAACGTAACAAAGTCCTTTTAATAAGGGCAATGTAGAACTTGAGAACACAAATAGTAGTAGCAGGCTTTAGTGCAATTCTGTTCTGGCACCAGCAAAGGAGGTATGGTGGCAGGTTGACTTGATACTGATAACTTCTGCACTTAGCTAACACTGGCCTGATAGTGGCTTGATGATGATGAGGGTATCCTTGACCTGTTTCTCCTCTCTGTACATGCAGGAAGTTGGTGCTTTATGAGCTGCTTCCTCACTTATATGGCTGGAGACGGGGCAAACCACATCCACTCTCTGCCTCACACTCCTTTCAGCCCCCACCCTTGGCAGGAAGTTAGACTAACCCACTTCCACCAAAGTGGGGAGGAATGGAATAGTGTAATGGCAGTTGCTGACTGCTGATGTTCCCCTACTCACCATGGTCCCGGACTCTCGGCTGAGCACTGTCCTTCCTGGCCGCCTATGTCATTGTCCGCGTCCAGCTGCATTATGGGGCATGTAGCTGAGGTGAACTGTTGCAGGTGTCTTCCCATTTACCGCCGCGGTCCTGGGCTCTGTCCTTGCAGGCATCGTCCTTCCTGAAATCCATGGTTTCCTTCCAGCCCTGTACACTGCATGCTTTCCAGCCTGTTCCCTGAGGAACCTCGTTAACAGCCGGCACACATCACTTCCTGTTCTTTAAAGGTTTTGCACGTGACCTGTGTGATCAATCCCAGCCATCCTGCACTTATATAAGTGGTCCAGCACCCTTCCGAGGCGCCTGAGCGTCAAAGGTCCTTGTGTCCTGCAAAGATGAATTTGTCTGTCCTTGTGTTCCTGACCCATACTTGTCTTTTGGATTCCACTACCTATCTGATCCTTGCCGGCTATGTCTCGACTCTCATGTTGCTGAATTGGATTGCCTGAAATGTATCTGTGCCACCTGCCCTTGATTGTACGACTATGCCTCTGCCTCATTCTCGGTCCTGCACGGTCGCTCCTGGTTACAACTCAGGCTGTTGATTACATCAGTACCTTTGGTACCTTGCTGTGGTACCTCCTGGTCTGCCTGGACCAGCTGCTTTGTGTGCCAATCCTCCTCAAGAGGTAGCGACCTGATGTTCCCCTCGGGAAAGTCTATCTCTACCATCAGGGCTACTGTGAAGAACAAGGGGTTCTTAGACAATCCCCTTAGAGAAGGTTGGTCTCGTGGCATGGTGGGTTCACACTCGCTAGTTTGTGACAAATGGTAAGTTTGATTCCTGGTTCAAAGCACTGCCAGCCATATTCCACCTGCTGGTTAATCAGGTACATTGCATGTCATAAATTAAGATTATATCAAATTACATCAAATACGATAACTCAGTCCAACAATAGTAATGCCCCGACTCTGGGGTATTACATATACAACATATTAACCATTTTGTTATTACTAACAACCAGTGATAGTTTTTCATAGTGGTTAGGTTTTTTGAGTCAAGCCAGTGAGTTATGTTTTATAACAATAGGGAACAATCAGAGTGGATATTACACTTTTACTTTTAAAACAGAGGTTGTTTCACCCTCAGTCCTGCTCTTGGAAGCACTGTCAACCAGTTGATGTTGTTGGGGAAAGCCGCTGCCAGCCAACCATTTTACATGGTGGCTATAAGAGGAATAACAACTCAAATCCACTACTTTTGATCTTATAGAGGGGGTCCTATGTGGAGGACTATATAAATAGAAGGAGGGTCTATGATGTCTATATGCCCCAATATAATGTATGGACAGGGATTGTCTTCATGAGATAACTTCTTCAATAAAAACTATGAACATCGAGCCCATAAAAGGATGGTAAAATGTAAAAAAAATGGAAAACCATTATTTTGTATGATAGGATCAGAAATTTTCCAGCTACAATACTATTTTACATGTTTATTACATAGCTATGAAATAAACTTTTTTCTTCATTTCCTCCAGACATATGGTAGTAAAAACCTGAAACGTGTGGGAACAATACTGCAGAGAGGAATTCTCATCTCAATGCTCTGTTGTTTTCTTTGTTGGGCTATTTTCATTAACACAGAACAGATACTGCTCCTCTGCAAACAGCATCCGGATATAGCAAGGTAAATAATAATCCTATAGGATTTTCCAAAGTTTATCAAAGTGAGCCATCTATAAACCCCCCCCCCGTATGCATTGCCCCTGCTCCCAGTGGCTCTCCTGCTCCCCGCACCGCCGCTATTGCTTCTCCCCATGCCCGGATGAAAATATCCGGTGGCGGGGGGGTGCTTCTTGGTGTTTTGCAGCCAATGGCAGGCGGGGACAGGGACCTGCGATGCTAGGGGAGGCTCATCCACGTCACCGCCTGCCATTGGCTGCTCCCCTGAGACTGGATGTTTTAATCCGGGCACGGGGAGAAGCAGCAGCGGCGGTGCGGGGACCCAGGTATGTATATTCAGCGTGGGGTGCCCAGCAAATGGGGGGGATTTTTATAGGATTGGATAACCCCTTTAATACTACTACCTCTGCTGTGCCGCAACTACTGCAGTGGAAGTTCTATCAGTAATACCTGTCGGAGGCTTATTTTGAATAAGGAGTTATCCAGTTGAGACAGCAGCACCCAAAGGGATTCTGTCAGAATGATTTTGCATATAAAGGTAATGCCACTACTGTATTCAGCTGAGCATGTTGAATTCAAAAATGTTATTATTACAGTTCCTAGTAGTAGATTTAATGCTGAAAAAACGTTTTTTAAAATGTGTCAATCACTCACATAAGGAGCCCAAAGGGATGTGCCCAGCCGCGTTCGAGCCCGGGCACGCCGAGACAGTTGGAGCCCAGGACCGCCCACCTCATTAATATTCACTTCACTGCTTCCAGCAGTGAAGCTCCGTCATCGTTGTAATCCCGCACAGTACCTCAAGCGGTCTGCGGGCACCGGCCCCAGAGAAGGTACTGCGCCTGCGCGGGATTACAACGATGACGGAGCTTCACTGCTGGAAGCAGTGAAGTGAATATTAATGAGGTGGGCGGTCCTAGGCTCCAACTGTCTCGGCGAGTCCGGGCTCGAAGGCGGCTGGGCACATCCCCTTGGGCTCCTTATGTGAGTGATTGACACATTATAAAAAATGTTTTTTCAGCATTAAATCTACTACTAGGAACTGTAATAATAACATTTTTGAATTCAACATGCTCAGCTGAATCCAGTAGTGGCATTACCTTTATATGCAAAATCGTGCTGACAGACTCCCTTTAAGCCTCACGTCATCTCACATCACATCAATCCACATATTTTGACTTTCCCACTAGCATACTCATACACATTTGACTTGACAGACACCTCTGACTATGGCTTATCTTGCGACAGAATAAAGGATGTGGAATATTGAAATCTAACATGTCTGATCCTTGTGTCTCCATACATTTGATCATGCTGAGCTGACATGTATCTAACACAATGGAGAAGGAGGACCGGCACTTGTAAATATCTTTATGATGCTTGCTTTAAATTAGTCACATACCTGTGACGCGTTTTGGCACAATCTGTGTCTTCATCAAACAGTATACAACAATGGGAATGCAGGATTTAAATAGCCCACCAAACAACAGGTAAGTGATGTCATGTTGTCATGACAACCAAAGTAAACAAAACAAGTAAACAAAGGAAAATGAAACCAAAATTAGAAAAACTCAAGAATCGCACTTAGTCCATGGTATTCATCAAGAATAGAATTGAGCGAACGTGCTCGTAACGAGCACTGTACTGCTTGGATCCCCTGCGCTCGCATGGGCGCAGCCATCCGGATCCGTCCTCCTCACCTGACGGATCCGGATGCCTGCGCCCATGCGAGCGCAGGGGATCCGAGCAGTACAGTGCTCGTTACGAGCACGTCCACTCAACTCTAATCAAGAAGTATAAATCACCCCTTGTCAGTTTCGCTGAAAGAAACAAGTATGCATTATATCAATTACATGTGAAAAAAAATAAAAAAATTATAAAAAGCAACCTATTTCGTAATCACAATTAAGGCCCTTTGGTTCCAACGTTTGTAAACGATGGATCCAATAGGCCTCTTTTCATCAACATTTTGTTCCTGTTGCTTCCACGTCGTGGCTGTGGTACACTCACTATAATCTGAAAACGTAATTGCGCTATTGTATGTCTCGCTTTATGGAAATGATATGGTATTGGTAATAACAAATTACCCTTCCTAATAGTGGACTTGTGTTTGGAAAATCTATCCTTCATGCGCATTGACGTTTCTCCCACATACATTAAGCCACATGGTCCACATGCCACGTATTGGTATTTGTTCTCCCGTATGGGGGGTGGCTCAGAAAACTCCCTTTTATAATGCTGGAGCAGTGGACGCAACCCAGGCATGGAAAAGTGCCCTGTTTAGATGTAGACAAAGTACTCTGTTTTAATTCAGTTTTACTGCTCCCAATGTCTGCCCTGATGATTTTATCGTTTATGTTTCCAGCTCTTTTATAGCAAACCATGGGGAGGGTTTGGAATTCCTTTACCTGTGGGTATGATTTGGATATAATGTTCCAATGTTTATTTATGGTGGCCCTGACCTTATTGATCCACGGGTGATATTGCACAGTAAAGGGTATATGTGGTTGTGTGTGCTTGTTCTCCCTGACTGGAGGGTTATCTATCTTGTCCCTTTGTGTCTGCAATATATCAGAGGAATAACCTCTCTTTTGAAATTTGGCATCTCATTCAGTCTGATTGCTTGGGTTTCAGGGTAATTGAGTATACACTTTACACGTTGATACTGGGAATAGGGGACGATTTTTTTGTGGACGCGGGATGATTGCTAGTGTAAGCCAATAAGCTGTTGCGATCTGTTTTTTTGACATACAAGTCCGTTTTTATCCTGCCATCCTCATCCTTGATGACCTAGGTATCTAAAAAAGGAATTCTCTGTGCGTCAAAGTGTAGGGTAAACTGGAGTTCGGGCCAAACGGAATGAATGTAGGTGGTGAACTCAGTGAGGGTCCGAACGTCGCCCCGCCATACGCAAAACATATCGTCTATAAAATGTCGCCAAAAAAATCAGTATTGTTGATATAGACTGTTAGAATAAGTGTGCGACATTCAAACCCATATGGACAAAGCATATTAAACCTCTGAAATCCTGGAACAATTGCAGGGTCGCCGTACATATCAAATACTGCAGATGGACCCTGTTGTACGGATAAAAGAGATGTTACAGACTGTAATTGATAAATACAGAGGGAATGGAGTGATCGACGCCAAATTGGGCGATTTTCTGAGTAACCAATATCCAATTACTCCTGTGTTTTTTACACTTCCCAAAGTGCATAAATCTATGACCCAACCTCCAGGTTGCCCAATTGTGGCGTCAACTGACTCCATTCTTTTTCCTCCTGCCATTTTTTTAGAAAAGGTATTTACGCCACTCACTAAACAGGCCCCCTCCTATCTCAAGGACACTGGACATTTTTTAGATGAAATCCGAGCTCTACACATGTAAGGTAACTGCATTCTTGTCATCTTTAATGTGTGCAGTTTATATACTTTAATCACGCATGACAAAGGTATCAATGCTGTAAAACATCTCTTAGATGAGAGCATTTACACTACAGATACAAAGGAATTCTTTCTTTCACTGTTGGGTATTGTTTTGGAACAGAATTACTTTCTGTTCCAAGACACCTTTTATCAACAGCGCTGCGGGACCGCGATGGGTTTGAATGTCGCACCGCCATACGCAAATTGTTATATGGCTCACTTTGAGAAGGCATTTATTTATTCTAACAGTCTATATCAAAAATACTGCATTTTTGGTGACGTTTTATAGACGATATTTTTTGCGTATGACAGGGCGACGTTCGGACCCTCACTGAGTTCACCACCTACAATTATTCCATTTGGCCCAAACTCCAGTTTACCCTACACTTTGACGCACAGAGAATTCCTTTTTTAGATACCTGGGTCATCAAGGATGAGGATGGCAGGATAAAAACAGATCGCAACAGCTTATTGGCTTACACTAGCAATCATCCCGCGTCCACAAAAAAAATCCCTCCCCTATTCCCAGTATCAACGTGTAACGCGTATACTCAGTGACCCTGAAACCCAAGCAATCAGACTGAATGAGATGCCAAATTTCAAAAGAGAGGTTATTCCTCTGATATATTGCAGACACAAAGGGACAAGATAGATAACCCTCCAGTCAGGGAGAACAAGCACACACAACCACATATACCCTTTATTGTGCAATATCACCCGTGGATCAATACGTTTTCCACAGCCACGACGTGGAGGCGTCAGGAACAAAATGTTGATGAAACCAGAGGCCTATTGGATCCATTGTTTACAAACGTTGGAACCAAAGGGCCTTAATCGTGATTACGAAATAGGTTGCTTTTTATAAAGATTTTTTGTTGTTTTTTCACATGTAATTGATATAATGTATACTTGTTTCTTTCAGCGAAACAAGGGGTGATCTATACTTCTTGATGAATACCATGGACTAAGTGCGATTCTTGAGTTTTTCTAATCTTGGTTTCATTTTCCTTTGGTTGTCATGACAACGTGACATCACTTACCTGTTTGGTGGGCTATTTAAATCCTGCATTCCCATTGTTGTATACTGTTTGATGAAGGCACGGATTGTGCCGAAACGCGTCACAGCTATGTGACTAATAAAGCAAGCATCATAAAGAATTTACAAGTGCCAGTCCTTCTTCTCCATTGATCTATACAAGGGCGCTAATCCCAGGACACGTGCACCGGACGCCAAGACCATAGTGCCGACTGATAAGGAATCATGTATCTAACACAGGGATTGTGAACCTTTTAGAGCTGCGTGCCCAAACAGCAACTTAAAACCCACTTATTTATCGCAAAGTGCCAAGACGGCAATTTAACCTGAATACTACAGTCCAATATAGTGTATCTTCCATGTACTTTATAATTTAGCTATAATAGCCTGCCTACATTCAGTGCACTGCCTGTGCTGTTCATAGTGCACCCTGCGCTGATGAATGAGAGTAAAAGTCTAAACTTTTTCCAGGGCGCGGGTGTCAACAGAGGGGGCTCTGAGTGCCTTCTTTGGCACCCGTTCCAGAGGTTCGCCAAAAGCCTTAACCCCTTCAGGACCAGGCTATTTTCTGTGTTTTCATTTTTTACTCCCTGCTTTCCTAGAGCCATAACTTTTTTATTTTTCCATTCGCATAGACGTATGAGGGCTTTTTTTTGCGGGACAAGTTGTACTTTCTAATGGCACAATTTATAGTTGCATACAATGTAGTGGAAAGTGGGAAAAAATTTCAAATGGGTTGGAATAAAAAAATGGAGTGTGTACAATATTTTTAAAAACTTTTTTTTTTTGTTTACACTTTTTCACTAGGGAATGTGAACTAGCAATCATTAGATTGCTTCTTTCATAGATTCCAATGCATTAGCATTAGAGTCTATGACAATTCCACTTTGTTCCTAAGGATCCCTGCCACAGGCAGGGTCTTCATAGGAACATCGCTGTGGCAGCCTTGGATCATCCAGGAGGACCATACACACCTGCCATACACACCATCCGGCTTCCCGATTCCCACTAGGGGGTGCCTTTGCACAGCTGGGAGCACACGGTTTTTGAGTTCCCAGATGCCGTAGTCACATTTCACTGTGGCATCTGAGGGGTTAAATGTGTGCAATCAACTTTATCATCAGTCGCATACACTAGCCCCGGGTGTCTGCTTTAAATACCTGAGCCCCGATGTATATTTATGTTGGGTGGTTGGTAAGTGATTAAAGAGGCTGTCCAGCTTTTCTACCCTTTCTGGCTGAACCTGCAGATGAAAGCATAATGACCTGCTCGCCGCAGCTGGGTTCCAGATCGTTTCACCCACTGCTGCAGTCCAGAAGCTCCTGTCCCCGCTTGTCATTGTCTGGAGTGAACAGAGGTCACATGTCCTGTGCCGCTTGAGGGATACATTACAGCTGTGGACAGTCATTGGCTGTAGCAGCATGTGTGACACTTGTCTACGCTGGAAGTTTTCAAGTCGGGACCAGAGCTCCAGAACCACAGCGGTGGACTAAAAGAGCCAGAACCCAGCAGTGAGGTTTGTAAGGGGGGGCAGCCAGAAAGCCTTCCAGAGTGGGAGAATACTTTTATATATTTATCCATTTATATATTTTCTGTATTGATTATATACAGTTGTAGAGAACATCTGTCAGTTCCAAGGATTCTGTCACTTCAACATCTGCAGTCATAAAATAAGTTACCTAGTTACTAATGGTGAATGCAAATTAAACTATTAACTCAGCACAAGCCCACAAATAACCAAAAATACACAGTTAAAAAAAAACACAATTAAAAAAATAACAAGCTTTATTATATCACAATCATGCATTAAAACTCATGCATTAATATACAGGTTACCCAGCGAGTGACACACAGATCCCCTTTGGGTCACGCTCTGGGTAACCTGTATATTATTTGACTTTCTTGGCATTAGATGATTGGCTATTATGCAGTATTTGTATTTTACTATTGTCATGTGCTTATGTGAGGTACCACCCTAGTGTTCACAGTGTTGGGTCAGTGATCAAGCATCAGACCCTTCCACCACCCAGCCTGTCATATTTTATATGATTTTTAATGCATGATTATGATATAATAAAGCTTGCTATTTTTTGAATTTCTGTGTATTTTTGGTTATTTGTGGGCTTGTGCTGAGTTAATAGTTTAATTTGGGTTTTTGTGTTAGCCCCACTATTATTTGTAATTTACTCATGAAATCTATGTGAGTTAATGGTGAATGCAGTATCTGGATTCATGAAAAAACAAACAAAATACTTTTCTATCTTTAAATTTGTTTTAACCAATCTGTGTTTCTATGTATAAATAAGACTGGCGGGAAACGTACAACAGAGGATTAGCAAATGTGTGTTTGTTTATTGAACAGCTATCATGCTGCACTTCAGGGAAGAGGGTGGTGTGATACATGCTGAGCCTACTTCATTAGGCATCAAGAGAACTTGTCCTTCCTGAACATGTCTATTTTAATTCAAGCTAAAAGTTTTCTTTTTTTTTAATAGGTTGACACACAAATATGTAATGATATATTTGCCCGCACTTCCAGTAAGTATCAGTTTTGTCATAAGGTACATCAGTAAATACAATTTACAATTCTTCCCTGTTTTTATTTTAGCCTTTCTGCCATATACTATACACATGGCTAAAGAGATGCAGAAATTAAAAATGGAACATTAGCTTTTCTCTAAAAATACAAAAGTTTCAGCTCACCCTCAGCATATCTCAGCCATGCAAGGAAACCCCGGACCAGGGAGTACTCCAAAATAGAAGCCAAAAAATTCCAGCATACAGGCCGCGGATAAAATCCAAATCCTTTATTGTATCCTTTTAAAATCCATGTGCTGACCAGAGTGTACGACAGCCTATGTGTTTAGACTTAAAGGGGTTCTCCGGGAATTAAGAAAATGAAAATACTTAAATATTACTTAATTATAAATATATTCCCAAATACCTTTCATTAGTTATAATGGCTCGTTTTGTCTGGGGAGCAATCATTAGCAGAAAGAAACTGGCCGCTGTGCTATTAGTACACACAGAACCTGTCCTAATCACATAGGAAGACAAGTTACTTCACAGCACTGAGGTAAAGAGCTGCCTCATCCTCCTCTCTGCTTGTCAGGGATTATGATCCCGAATACAGATGATAAGATTTTTAGCTGAATCTCTGTAGGAATGGAGTTCATGAGCAGATGTGGCTAATGAGCAGCAGCACTTGCAGTCTCCATTACCCCAGTCTGTCCTGTCCGTACTCTGTACTTCATGTCTCCTGATGAACTCCATTCCCACAAAGATTCAGCTAAATATCATATTAAACTGTATTCAGGATCATAATCCCTGACAAGTAGAGGAGAGAGGAGGATGAGGCAGCTTTTTCTCTCAGTGTTGTGAAGTAACTTGTCCTTCTGTATGATTAGGACAGGTTAGGTTTTTGGTGTACTTCTAGGATGGCGGCCATTTTGTTTCTCCTAATCATTGGTCCCTTTACAAAACAAGCCATTATAACTAATGAAAGGTATTTTGGAATATATTTAATATTTACTTTATATAATAAAGTAATATTTGCGTATTTCATTTTCTTAATTTCAGGAGAACCCCTTTAGTGATGACCACAATATGTTACCAAACCTACTGGTTTAAAAATCCTCCCCCACTAATAGCACACCCCCTCACATGTGTAGCATATCTCATTAATCAAGGCATGGGAGCGTGCTAAGTGACATAACAAACACAACAATGTGTATATTGACATATAAACATAATCCAGCAAAACAAAACAAAAACCCGAATCAATATACAAAAATTAAATCGTATCTACTATTCATACCATTAGGAATTCTACTATTCAAGGAAAAAATCCAGAATTATTCTTTATTGAAAAGCAGTCTGTTAGTGGTCATCCCCCCCCCTCCCCCCACCACGAACAGGTTTGGAAACTTTTTTCAATACCCATAATATCTAAATCTGCAATATTTCCCTTATGTACATCTCTAAAATTTCTTGATAGCATGGAGACATTGACTATTTTCATATTGCATATATCCAAGAAATGTTTCCAAATCCTCACTTTACCAGAGGTTTTTTTTGGTTTTGCGTCTTCATTTTTCTTCCCTATTTTCCCATGAGCCATAACTTTTTTATATTTTTGTTCACATGAAGGCTAATTTTTTGCGGTTATTTTAAGGCTCATATATGAGCATATAGATAATGTTTTTAATTTTGAATTATCAGGGATATCAGGGAAGTCCATTTTAAGTGGCTTTTGCTCATTTCTTATCCTGGCCTGCCATCTGGTGGCCAAAATGAGAATTGCAGCATGAACGCTGTAAGCCTTGTACAGCTAGGTTTACAGCATTCAGAATGCATGCAGATGCCCCAATTGGTCACACAGGGCATCTGTACAACACCCGGAAGTGTGCGCTTCTGGGTTTTAATGTAATTAGATGCATCTAATGCCTTTAATTACCGCGATCGGCATTATTGCCGGTTGCGGTAAATAGCGGCAGGTGGCAGGTCTCTGCTGTTTGAAACAGCAGAGACTTGCTGGCCATGATGCTCGAAAGGGTTAAGGCCTCATTCACACGTCAGTGTTTTGGTCAGTGATTTCCATCAGTGATTTTGAGCCAAAACCAGGTGCGGCTCTAAACACAGAATAGGTGCAGATCTTTCCCTTATACCTCATGTCTGTGGAGGCTCCAAGTCCTGGTTTTGGCTCACAATCACTGATGGAAATCACTGACCAAAACACTGAGGTGTGAATAAAGCCTAAGACTGTTGGAGGTACAACCTACATATTGAATCTTACACTTATTACATAATGACATGCCTTACAGATATTATGCCCACACTCGTAACAACCTGTAAAATTCAACCACATGGATTTACTAACATTAGAGTCCTTCAAAAATCGACAGTGGGATAATACAGAGGCTAATGTGGGAGATCTCCTGCTAACCACTTTAACACCCAAATCCAGAATATGCAGCAAACTGTCATCTTGATATAGAATAGGGAGGTACCTCATGATAATGTCATGTACCTCCATAAATTGTTGACTAAAATTAGTCCCAACCCTTAGCTATGTTTGTTTCTCATTCTTATTACCCTTACCATTTTTATTTGTATTGTTATGGTATATTAATGTATGTCTATCAATATCTCTCACTTTTTCTTTGGCCTGCTTAAAAATACGTCCTCCATAGCCACTTGACCTAGCTTTTCCCTAATATATACAAACTAGCAAAATGTCTCTGTAAAAAGATAATAGAATTGTTTTTCCTGAATGTCATATTCCCCGGTCCATAAAATCCAATGCAATACTGTCAGCATTAACACCTTGTTATTACGGCAAGTTTCACATCTGCAGAATACTCATCCGGCACAAATGCTAGCTGTCGGCTGGACCAAAAAATGCCGGAAAAGCAGCCAGATCCCATTATAGTCAATATGGATCTGGTGGTACGTGGTCTTATCTGGCAGTGCCGGATACAGTGATTCCAAATGCTACTATGAACATTACCTAACTACTTTAAATACTATAAAGCCTTGATTTATCAAGACCAGCGTGTGCTACACCCTACAGTCTTGATAGGGTGTGACCAACTGGAGGAGGCATTTATGCTGGGCCGCCGGCCTTATCATAAATTAAATGCCGCCTTAGAGAGACTGTAAGCCAGACTGAAAACTACATAGTAGATTTCAGTCATTATTTATGCCAGTTTTTGGAGTAGCTAATGATATATGTGCAGAGGCCAATGGCCTTGTCCACATCCTGCCCTCACCATGCCCTCTTTTTGGAAACATGCTGAAAGCGGCATTAAAATGCCAGTTGCAGCTAAAAAAAAGTCACAATAGCATGTAAAAATCAGCAAAACCAGCTTTTGTGAATTTTTAATGCTGGAAACTGGCATAGGAGAATTATTAATTCCCCCTCAACTGTGTATATATATATATATTATATATATCAATATATATATATATATATATATATGTATATTTTTACAGGAGAAATTCTAATGACTTCCTAATGACAGTGTTTTCCTATTTTCATGTCCTTTTTTCTTGATGCCATCTACAGGCAAATTTTCTTCTGCAGTTACAAGCAAGATATTTACAGAATCAGGTAATAAAACACAATATATTTCTACAGCTGATTTATTAGTGTGCTTTATTAAAGGAGATCTGAGGGCAGGAACTCCTGTTCAGATGGCAAGGTTAAAAGACAAAAGTCTCACCTGTCACAGATACTCTAGGTTAAGCACCAAGCTCTAATCTCCTCTGCTGCTGATCCCTACTCAAACGGAGGTTTGAGATGCCATTCATATGCATATTACCACTGTCAGCCAATCTATGCCCTCAGCAGCGGCACATGTGCAGCGTCCCACTAACAGTGGTTCACTTTAAACTGTAATGTCATTTTGCATATTGTGTATTTGGTAAGGCTATCCATCTAGGCTGATGTAGTTATACTCCTCACCTCTAGATGGAGATAGTCCATTCTGCTACCACCCCTCTGTACAGAGGAGGGTGAAGTTGGTAGTTGATGAAGGAAGTGGATGAGTGAGTCATCCCAGTGCTGAGGACAAGGAAAGGAAGCAAGCCTCAGTATCTCTGCAGCAGATAGATGCTACTGGAAAACCCAGAAACCAGTGAAACCAGTATTCAGACTGCAGCCAGAACAAAGTGCTACCAAGTGGTGCACCAGGTGGAGGTAATCGATATTTCAGTTGTTTTGGACTCCATCATTTATAAGTTCCCAGGAGAAGCTCCACAGCCCCTGAGGAAACTGCCGGATGATAAAGTGCACTATTATCCCTAAATCTGAACCACACATTACCTATCAGGAGTGTGAACTGAATACCCAAATTGTACCCAAGCTTGGCTGTCATTCTAGAGACTATTTATATATATTGCAAGTTAGAGATCCAGCCTACTTGGAAAGCCTACCATTTCAATCCTTTTGTGAACTTTCTCTGTGTGCATTATCTGTACCAACAAGGAGGACTCAGTAATCCAGTCATCATTACTAAGGGTGTGTCTACCTAAAGACACTGGCGTCACGAAACACCAGGGCCCAGCCGTCGGACACGGTCAAACTCAACATCCAGGGCACCTCACCTGACCATCCTGGAGCCCTGCGTACGGAGCGTGCCCCGAGGGAAGTCGTGTCCACCCTCCTCACAACTGCACACTGCCCAGGGAAGTTGCAACTAACCTTGAGTAAAACCACCGGCTACACCGTGTACACTGTGACAACCTATCTACCATATCACTCACATATCCCTGCGGCTGGTGGCTGCACATACTGTGCCTGAATATATCGGTTTGGCAGCCCCTCCCAGCAATCTATCAACCCAATCCGCGATATGTCAAACTCAAGTGCCAGGAAGACAACACACCATTCAACTATCCCAGTCTTTGTGACCCCCTAATGATCAAGTCTCCCACTACCAGCACCTGTCTGGCCTGCTCTGCTCTACTGCTTACTGGAGCTAACATTCCCCTTACTGGCAGAGAAAGTGTCTGACTGCAGCAGTGCTCTCCCCGAACTGACATCCCACTCATCTGCCAATCTTGAAACTTGTTGGAATGTGTTAGATCAAGGGTAGCCTCCCTGGCACTTTTCCTTCTACCCCAATTTCTAAATATCATCTAGCTACCTACCTCACTTTTTCTGATACTCTGCCTACCTGACATGCATCTACCCCATAGAGTGTCTGCTCAGTGAGCAGCAAATTCTTTTCCATATTGCTAAGGTATCTCAGTGTTGAAATTCGCTCATTTAGATACAGGAAGTGGGATTGCAAATGTGCTATTTACTAATATTTTGAACAAAATTATGCACCCTAAAATGGCTATTCCAGGACTGCATACATTTCTCAAGATGTGCACTGCACTGCCTTGTCAATTATGAAGAACATACTTGCTATACTTTTTCAATGCTTTGATACCCGGTTCAGTTCGATACCAGGATTATCCATTTTGTGATACTAAACTGTGCTACTCAGCAGGAGAACGCAGGTAGAATGAGGGGAAGTGGGTCCGGTGAACAAGTCCGGTACTGCCTGTGCCAGGAAGAGTCGGACCTGGGTTCTGATGAGATGTATGCCACATCAATGCAGTAATCAGTGCCCCCTTTCCCCATATACTATGTGCCCCCCATCTTGCATACTGTGACATACAGAGTAAGCTTTCCCCCATGATATTCAGCAGCATAGAGGAACATTGGAGTTAATGACACTCATGATGAGGTCACTTATTAATGTGAGGCACATGGTGTTATTCTGTCAGCACCTTCATGTGACTGGCATTAATAGTAAAAAGTAACTGCATCAAGTACTTCCTTAAAATGTGCAACATGGGGTTGCTGTGTGGGTACATGAGGTTACTTTATATTAACATGAGGCACGGGGTGTTATGACTTTAGTGCCCCCCATGTGCCTTGCATCAACAATTACCCCATTATCTCATATGTTGATCAACATGTGCTTAATGTGAGATACATGTTGGATTATTTACTATTAACCCCTTAGTGACTGATGACGTACTAGTACGTCATGATGTGGTGTTAGTTACCGCATCATGACGTACACAGTACGTCATGAGCTCCAAGTGTCACCACAAGTACACTTGCGGTGACACTTGCTTGCAAACTGGTGTCACGGACAGCAGAGCTGTCCGGACACCCGGCAGGGGACCAATGACAGTGGTCCCCGCCTTAGAACCCCTGCGATTGGTCAGTCAGATTTGACTGACCAATCGCAGAGTTCAGCAGCGCAGCCCCGATGTCCTTGAGGACATCGGGGCTGCACTGCTATGTTCTAATGCTTCAGGATGGCTGAGCGGGACCTGCCCTGCCCTCCCCGCCCGCCCACAGCATGTAAGTTACCATGACCTAACCCCTCAGGTGAACGCAGTAAAAATGAATAAATAAAAGCTGTGCCAAAATTCCCAATTTTTGGGTCACCTTGCCCCAAAAAGTGTAATAATGAATAATCAAAAAATCATATTTACCCAAATATGGTACCAATAAAAATTTCAACTCTTCCTGCAAAAGATTAGCCCCTACACAAGACAATCGGAAGAAAAATAAAAAAGATATGGCATTCAGAAAATGGAGACACAAAAACATATTTTTTCTCAAAAATGCTTTATGTAAAACTAACAAACAAACAAACAAAGTAGACATATTTGATATCATCGCGTCCGTAACAACCAGCTCTATAAAATACCACATGATCTAACCTGTCAGATGAACATTATAAAAAACAAAAAAGAAATATAGTACCAAAACATCCATTCTTCGGTTACCTTGCCTCCCAAAAAAATAATATAGAGCGATTAAAAATCATATGTACCCCAAAATAGTACCAATAAAACTGTCATCTTATCCCGTAGTTTACAAAATGAGGTCACTTTTTGATTGTTTGTACTATAGGGTTCATCTGGGGAGCTTCAAATGGGACATGGTGTCTAAAAACCAGTCCAGCAAAATCTGACTTCAAAAAACAATACGGCGCTCCTTTCCTTCTGCGCTCCGCCATGCGCCCATACAGCAGTTTACCACCACATGTGGGGTGTTTCTGTAAACCGCAGAATCAGGGTAATAAATATTTGAGTTTTGTTTGGCTGTTAACCTTAGATGTGTTAAAGAAAAAATGGACTAAAATGGTAAATCTGCCAAAAAAGTGCAATTTAGAAATTTCATCTCCATTTTCCTTTAATTCTTGTGGAATACCTAAAGGGTTAACAAAGCTTATAAAATCAGTGTTAAGTAACTTGAGGGGTGTAGTTTCCAAAATGGGATCATTTATGGGGGGGGTTCTACTATGTAAGCCCCACAAAGTGACTTCAGACCTGAACTGGTCCTTAAAAAGTGGATTTTGTAAATTTTCTTAAAAAATGTAAGAATTGCCTCTAAAATTCTAAGCCTTCTAACGTCCCAAAAAAAATAAAATGACGTTTACAAAATGCTGCAAACATAAAGTAGACATATGGGGAATGTTAAATAATAAATATTTTATGAGATATCACTTTCAATTTTAAAAGCAGAGAAATTGAAATTTTGAAAATTGTGAATTTTTCAAAATTTTTTGTAAAGTTGGGATTTTTTCATAAATAAAGGTGACATATATTGACTCAAATTTATGACTGTCATGAAGTACAATGTGTCACGAGAAAACAATCTCAGAATGGCTTGGATAAGTAAAAGTGTTTCAAAGTTATCACTACATAGAGTGATACATGTCAGATTTTCAAAAATAAGTCTGGTCACGAAGGTGCAAAATGGCCCAGTCATTAAGGGGTTAATGAGGTATATTAACCATATGCCTCACATTAATAGTAACTCCATCATGTACCTCATGCACTAACCTCATCTTGTCCATTACATGGGAGGAGGCGATGCTGGATGGAGTGTACATGGTTTTAACATTTTAGACTTCCATTTGCCTCGTATTAATAGTAAATTCTAAATTTAAAAGTTAATTAAATTCTAAAATAGTTAATTAATGGTTTGTTTTTTTCATGTGGTATAAAATTAGTATTGAGTATCACAATAATTTTCTTGGTATCGAAATCAAATCAAAATTCTGGTATCAGATTGCTAACTCGAATGCCATCAGTCAAGTAAGGAAATCACTTCTTTGGTGATCACTCTTGATTCCAGCTGTCAACTGCAATCCTGAGGAAAATAACCATTCTCTCTAAAACATCTTATGCCTGTAACCGGCTAATTGTGTAGAGTCTGTGGCACTAGTTGTTGTCACAAATCAAATACATGTATTTGGAGTGCTGTTCATTGGTTTGGGATGACACATGTTCCAATTATTTGTATTTTCTGAAGCAAAGTGTACAATTACATTTAGACACAATTTGATAGCAAATGTATCTACATAAGTCTTTAAGATCTTCGTTTCCTCTTGGTCTCCACTGTGGTATTATCATTCTTGATACTTTGGTGTTGACTGTTTTCTGTGCTTCAACTTTTAACAGGATTAGGGGGAAAGAAAATGAGATGGGACACTATAGGTCTCTGGTCTGGTTCTATTATGCTGGTCGTTTTTCTGTTGCTTCTTGTGACCTCTAGTTGGTGTATCCTGTGGTCTCTTGAGTTAAGTTCCATAACAAGGTAGCAGGGGAAGGGGGGATGGAACAACTTGAACTTGTAATTACAACACAAATTCCATATCTAAACATCATTTATCATATCTTAATAATGAAATCCCAACTCTTAGCATCACATACCTCCCCTCTTTGGTCTGTCTACTTATCTCACCCGGCTATTTCGGATGGGTGTTGTGGCACGCGGGTCCATTTGCTCACCTATTCTGAGGATGTGGTTTGTAGCTGGATTGGTGGATCTCCCACCAGAAGTCTCTTCTGATACCAGGCGGTCAGCCCAAAGCACTCGTATATAGATTGTTTCACCCGGGTGGGCAGAATGTCTATGAAGCTTTCCCAGATCAGAAAGAAACGCTCCACATGTGTTTCTTTTTTAGATGAGGCCTCCATCCAGTCCATCTTCATTATGAAGGACAGTTTCTCTAGGAATAGTCTGAATGGTGGTGGAGATGTGTCTTTTGGGATGACATATATTATCTAACCTGTGGCAGTGCATATGCCATATATCAGCTAGACTTGTTTTCTCCACTTTTATAAGGTATAAAACATTCTTCCACCATCAGTATTCACAGATGATTTTGCACCAACCAATGTCTACCTCTGTCCCTATTATGTGTGTAAATATGTAAGCCAATCTAAACATGTATGTTCCATTATTCACTAATTAACAGCAACTAACCAATAAATATATTGTTTCCTTTTCAGAATATAATCTGGCCTCAGGTCTTCACTGGTATATTAGTAAATGTGATAAATGCAGTGGCCAATGCAGTTTTAATTTATGGTCTGAAGATGGGAGTGGAGTAAGTTATGATTTTTTATGCTATAAATATTAGTGACAACTGACAGTCCATGGTGCATTCAAGACAATGTGTAGAGGGTATAATGTCCTAGTTCACAAAACAAAAATGAGCTGAAAAATGTAGAAATGCTGTATAATTGCACAGTGTAGATTTATACTTGCTATGAGAAGAACCTACCAATATAGATCTCAATAGTTTGACATGTAATAGCTAATCAAGAGAATGTGATTCAATAGCAAGTAGACAATAGACCCTAGGCTGTTTGCAAAACCTGATCTCCACTTCTTACTCACTGTCCACTGAAATTATAGTCAACACCATCTTTCTGTGCTACAGATGCACTATCAATTACATGGTTCCCTCTCACACAACCCTAGGGATATTTATAACATCATAAACCAATTGATCATGTGACCAGCAAATTCCCACTAGGGGTTCTCTCCTATTTTAAAACATAACTTTTATTTGATATTTTTTGAATAAATACTGATGCACAAACAGAAAATGTAAAACTATCAGCTATTCGCAGGGATCTGATTTAATATTGTATTTTCAATTGTTTTACAGGGAGGGCAGTGAACATTTGAGACATGTGTGCCTGTGCATAATAATGTTATATATTTTTTAAATCTTTATATTTTTATTTCTTCTAATATATCAGATTGTTTGAGGTTTTTCAATGACCTCCTAATGAATCCTCCGTGTAAGGTTAATCTTCTTTTTAAGGGCCCATTCACACAACCGTGTGAATAGGGCCGCATCTATTCCGCAATTTTGCCACCTTGTGGTGCCAGCCTTAGGGCCCATGTAGATGGCCGTGCTTTACAGTCTGCAAATTGCGGATCCACAAAACATGGAGACTGGCCGCATGCATCCTATGCAGACACACATGCTGTCACACATGCAGACACTCACATACACACACTGTCACACATGCAGACACTCTCACATACACACACACTGTCACACATGCAGACACTCTCACATACACACACTGTCACACATGCAGACACTCACATACACACACACTGTCACACATGCAGATACTCTCACATACACACACTGTCACACATGCAGACACTCACACATACACACACTGTCACACATGCAGACACTCACATACACACACACTCACACACGCAGACACTCACATACACACACACTGTCACACATGCAGACACTCTCACATACACACACACTGTCACACATGCAGACACTCTCACATACACACACTGTCACACATGCAGACACTCTCACATACACAGAGACTGTCACACATGCAGACACACTCACATACACACACTGTCAGATATGCAGACACTGTCACACATGCAGACACTCACATACGCACACACTGTCACACATGCACTCACATACACACACAGTCACACATGCACTCACATACACACTGTCACGCATGCAGACACTCACACACACACACAGACTGTCACATATGCAGACACTGTCATACACACAGACTGTCACATATGCAGACACTGTCATACACACAGACTGTCACACACACACAGACTGTCACACATGCAGACACTCTCACACATGCAGGGACTATTTTACACTACATTACATACAGATCCCTTCCTCACCCCCTGGCTCTGTAGTGCTTTTTCTGGTGTCCTAAGCCAGGCTCTTCCCTCTCAGCAGCAGGCTCAGGTCCTTCCCTCTCAGCAGCAGCAGGCTCAGGCTCCTCCCCCTCTCAGTAGCCAGGCTCCGTCTCCGCAAAGTAGCAGTGGGTCCTTCCTTCCTTCACACGTTGGGCCCCTGTGCAGCTGAACCGGCTGCACAGGCGGTATGTCCGCCCCTGCCCTGCCCCCTTTCCTACCCGCGATTCTTGCAGCCTGAACCTTCCAAGCCCAGCATCAGTTGGATTGCCACAACTGCGCCAGTGATGTGAGTGACAGGGGAACTGGGGTTGTATTCAGCTTTCCTAGACTGCTCTCCTGTCTGTGCACATGTGACATGCAGTACAGTAGGAAAGCTGGGTGACATTGCATCATGAGATGTCATTCAGCTTCCCTGCTATCCTGCATGGCACAAGTGCAGAGGCATTAGAGTATGGGGGAGAGACACAGCAGGAAAGCTGGGTGTCTATATATGTGTATTGTGTGTGCGTCCATGTACGTGGAGAGTGCGTCCATGTATGTGGAGAGTGTGTGTGTATGAGTGAGTCCATGTATGTGGAGAGTACGTGTATGAGTGCGTCTATGTATATAGTGAGCGCATGTATGTGGAGAGCACATCCATGTATGTGGAAAGTGCGTGTATGAGTGCGTCTATTTATATATGGTGAGCGCATGTATGTGGAGAGTGCATGTATGTGTGCGTCTATGTATATGGTGAGCGCATGTATGTAGAGAGTGCATCCTTGTATGTGGAGAGTGTGTGTGTATGAGTGCGTCCATGTATGTGGAGAGTGCATGTATGAGTGCGTCTATGTATATAGTGAGCTCATGTATGTGGAGAGTGCATCCATGTATGTGGAGAGTGCATGTATGAGTGCGTCTATGTATATGGTGAGCGCATGTATGTGGAGAGTGCGTCCATGTATGTGGAGAGTGCATGTATGAGTGCGTCTATGTATATGGTGAGCGCATGTATGTGGAGAGTTTTTTCATGTATGTGGAGAGTACGTGTATGAGTGCGTCTATGTATATGGTGAGCACATGTATGTGGAGAGTGCGTCCATGTATGTGGAGAATGTGTGTGTATCAGTGTGTCCATGCATGTGGAGAGTACGTGTATGAGTGTGTCTATGTATATAGTGAGCGCATGTATGTGGAGATTGGGTCCATGTATGTGGAGAGTGCATGTATGAGTGCGTCTTTGTATATGGCGAACGCATGTATGTGGAGAGTGCATGTATGAGTGTGTCTATGTATATGGTGAGTGCATGTATGTGAAGAGTGCGTCCATGTATGTGAAGAGTACGTGTATGAGTGTGTCTATGTATATGGTGAGCGCATGTATGTGGAGAGTGTGTGTATGACTGCGTCCATGTATGTGGAGAGTGCGTGTATGAGTGCGTCTATATATGGTGAGCGCATGTATGTGGAGAGTGCATCCATGTATGTGGAGAGTGCATGTATGAGTGCGTTTATGTATATGGTGAGCGCATGTATGTGGAGAGTGCGTCCATGTATGTGGAGAGTGCGTGTATCAGTGCATCCGTGTATGTGGAGAGTGTGGGGGGGGGCGTACAAAAATTTGCTGTGGGGCCCAGTCAGTTCTAGCTATGCCTCTGAGCATGTTCTATTCTTGTCCACAATTGCGGACAAGAATAGGCATTTTGTATGGGGTGCCGGCTGTGTGTTCCGCAAATTGCGGAACGCACACTGGTCGGCATCCGTGGTTTTGCGGATCCGCAACACCACGGCCATCTTAATGGCCCCTAACAGTCTCTTTTCTTCAGAGACAATATTATACTCTGTTTAACCCTTACAGTACCAGCGCCGTACATGTACGGCGCTGGGGCGATGCGGGCACATGGCGCCCGCTCGCGGGTGCGGCGGGCGTCATGGCCGGCAAGTCTCTGCTCTTACTACATCGGCGGCGTCTTCCTGGGCGAATAGACACACGTGATCACGGCATCTAGTTGCGTCTAAACCCGGAAGCGTTCGCTTCCGGGTGGTGTACAGACACCCCGTGTGGCCAATCGGGGTGTCTGTACACCGTATGAAAACTGTAATCCTCGCTGGTGAGGATTACAGTTTTCAAAGTGCAATTCTTATTCTGGCCACTAGATGGCAGGCCAGGATAAGAGATGAGATTCATGGATTTATCTGAGTCTAGAAAATCCATGATTGCTCATAAAGAAAAAAAAAAGCCACAATATATAAGTTCATATTAGAGCTTTCAAATAGTAAAAAAAAAATAAAAAATTTTTTTAAAAAATATATAAAAAATAAAAAAGATATAAAAGTTCAAATCACCCCCCTTTCCGTATAAGTAAAAAATAAATACCTAAATAACACTAAATATAGACATTATGGGTATCACCGTGACCGAAAACGCCCGTACTTTTAAAATATATTTAAAAAAATCCAATACGGCGAATTGTGTGGCGGAAAAAAGCGTCCAAATGGCGATTTGCCTTTTTTTGTCGCTTTTTTTTTTCTAAAAAAAATTAAATAAAAAGTGATCAAAAAGTCATACACACCCCAGAATGGTATCAATAAAATCTTCAGATTGTCCCGCAAAAAATGAGCCCCCATACAGCTCTGTACACATAAATACCAAAAAGTTATAGGGGTCAAGATATGACAAGGAAAAAAAAAAAAAAAAGGGCAACTTTCTAATTATTTTTTCACTCATCAAAACGCAGGAAAAACTATACATATTAGGTATTGCCGGATTCGTACTGACCAGTAGAATGAAAGTAACGGGTCATGCACATCGAACGCTGTAAATAAGAAACCCGTAGAACTGTAGCGGAATAGCATTTTTTTTGCAATTTCACCTGATTTGGAATTTTTTTCCCGCTTCCCACTACACCATATGCAATATTAAATGGTGGCGTTGGAAAATACAACTTGTCCCGCAAAAAACAAGCCCTCATACAGCTATGTGAACAGAAAAATAAAAGAGTTATGGCTGTTTGAAGGCAGGGAGCGCAAAACGAAAATGCATGACCGAAAAAACCTCCGGTACTGAAAGGGTTAAATGGCCCTTAGGCCACTTTCACATTAGCGGCAGCACGGATCCGGCGGGTGAAGGGTGCCGCTGGATCCATGCTGCCGCACGTACACGCTCTGGCCCCACACGTGTCACATACACATACACACATAGACATACACACAGACATACACATACACAGACAACCAAAGAGAAGAGTGTACCGAAGTACGATGGACGGCACTCACCAGGCTTGTATCTTGTGCGAAGTAAGTTTATTCAGCAGTACTCACAGAATACAGGGTGAGGGGGCGAGCAACACAATGCACATGTAGAGGCCAGCGGTGACGGCCGTTTCGCGCTGCCTGCGCTTTCTCAAACTGCTACATAACAGCGTAAAATACGCTGATCCCGCCTCTTATACAGAAATCTCAATGACAAAGCCAATCACAGCATTTTACAAATAAAATACATCGCAACATACATTTATACAATACAAAAATATGTACATATGACTACTCAATCTCCTATAAAAACACTCAAATCGTTGCGGTCATTAAGACCCAAAGCACCCATAGCTCCTGTTCTCATAATCCATTGCGCTTCTCTTTGTAAAAGGTTGCGATGTCTATCTCCCCCACTAATCGGGGCTTTTATTACCTCAATCCCTGAAAATTGTAAACAGTTAATATTCCCAGCATGTTCAGTATTCACATGCTCTATCAACCGTCGGCAACCTTTTCCTGATGAAATAGATCCAATGTGTTCCCTAATGCGTTCATAAAGGCAAAGAATAGTTTTCCCTATATAGAAACGGCCGCATCGGCACAAAATCAAGTATACCACATATTTCGTCTTGCATGTTATAAAATCCCTTACTTACATATATTTATATGGACACCACCAAAATTCAGATCGCACCCCTTTAGGAGTGGTATCAGAAGGGGGAGAGGTAGGAGACGGAGGAGAAAATCAGCCAATAAGAAGATCGTTCCGGAGGAGGAAACAAGTCTCTTGGAGAAAATAACTGTTTCACGCCCGTATGAAGACACCTGTGCTCCCTCATTGAATGAATCCACACCTGAGGATATAGTGGTGAACCTCACTGACTGTGTGCTCTCACCTGATTGTTTGTCTGTCCTGAATAGGGGCTTGGGTTTTAGCCTGGTAGAACATTTTGACATCACTCCTTCAGTGAAAGGTGTAGCGTCAGTGTTTTTCGCACAGCTGTAGTAGCAGGAATACAACTTGTATATGACACAATGTGCGGTCACGAGGGAGAGTTAGAAAATAGGCAGTGACTCTGTGTATGATGTTTGCGAGTAGTTACAAAATAAATGTGCAGTGCTCTAAATACCAGTAATATTGCAGCTCTGAGTGAGCGTATATGTATGAATGACTATAAAGTAAATAGGTAGCGTCCCACATATTAGTAACATTGTAGCAGTGAGGAAGTTCAGGAATCTGTGGTAAGTCTGACATGTTGAAAGCTGCAAGTGTAGGGCAGCTATTTATTATCATTGTTAAAAGAGCCTAGTAAGGGTTAAGAGCGTTACAAGTGCAGTTGAGATAAGAGCTGTAAGATAAGCGGACTGCAGAGCAAATGTCCCATAGATAACAAATATGTAAACTAGGTTATAAAGAACTTTATTGAGATTGTGGAAATTAAGTATATACTGTGTAAGGGCAATTTAAACAGAGTATGATATTGTCTCTGAAGAAAAGAGACCGTTAAAAACAAGATTAACCTTACAACGAGGATTCATTAAGAGGTAATTGCAAAACCTCAAACAATCTGATATATTAGAAGAAATAAAAATATAAAGATTTTTTTAAAAAATATAACATTATTATGCACGGCACACATGTCTCAAATGTTCACTGCCCTCCCTGTAAAACAATTGAAAATACAATATTAAATCAGATCCCTGCGAATAGCTGGTAGTTTTAAATTTTCTGTTTGGGCACCAGTATTTATTCAAAAAATATCAAATAAAAGTTATGTTTTAAAATAGGACAAAACCCCTAGTGGGAATTTGCTGGTCACATGACCATTTGGTTTACAGATGCACCTTGAATCACAGCAAAAACCAGGGGAGTAACTAGAAAAGGTTGGGCCCCACAGCAAATGTTTGAACGGCCCCCATTCATCCCGAGCAATTTCCCTGCAACCCCCTCTCCCATGGCAAGTCAAGACCATGGACACTTGCCAAGAAAGCCCCACCTACTCAGTAGTTATGCCCCCTTAGTCCATCTTCACAGCAGTGCGTCCTCTTAATGGAGAGATCGTGTCCAAAGAATGAGGCTTTGGCCATAATGGATGACAGATACCAGTTAGGACCTGGGCACACATTAATAATCATTATTACTGCGTGTGTACTGGCAGTAGGGTGGCCACATTCATAACCCCAAAAAAGAACATCACACTCCCAAAAGGAGGACATCATACCTGTGCGAGAATGGAAACCATAATTTATATAACCATGTAAGCCAAATTAAAATAGAAATCTTAACTCCTTTACTCACTGCCTCTAAGAGTTTGCTATCGGACATTACAGAGAGGAGGTATAAGAGAAGGGAACTAAAACTCTCAGCATGTTCAGGCTGTTATTATGTTATAACAGAAGACATTACTGGAGGAGGAGGTAAAAGATTAGGGAACTACGACTCCCAGCATGTCCAGACCATTACAGGGATGAGGTATAAGAGAAGACAACTACAATTCCCCGCATTTCCCTGGCTCTTACATTGAATCCAAACTTTTTCACTTCTTCACTTCACTTCTCCACACAAACCTGGATCCCCTCATAGTACATGGCAGTGATGGCATCACAGGTCATTCAGCTCTTCCTAATGGCCAAGCACTCTTACTACCTATAAGTGAGTGTAATATATATAGTATATATTTATTATATGTATAATCTGGTGGGAACACCCCAGACTAAAGACCCTGGCCCCACAGCAGTCGCTGTGTCACTATGCATTTCAATCCACTGCTGGCACAAATCCACTGCTTAACCCTTAGGGCCCGTTCACACGACCATGTGAACGGGTCCGCATCTATTCCGCAAAACTATTCTATTTGGGACAAGGAGTTGCTCTCTAAGTTGGCCATGGAGTAGTGCTATCATCTGCTGGAGGGTGCCTGACATCCTGTTATCATCTACATGGACCATAACAACTTGACTTATCTTCAGCCTCAATCCTTGTCAGGCTATATGGTCATTGTGCTTTGCAGGGGTTAATTTCATTCTACATTGCTATCCAGCCAAAAGGAATATCAAAGTAGATGCCCTCTCTTGTTCCTATAACCCTGCTGATCGGACAGAGGAGCCCCAGCACATCATCAATCCTACCAGCATCATCCCTGTTGCTCCAGTACAGCTGAGACATGCCACCTGGCAAAATATATGTCCTATGACTAAGAGGAAGCAGGTCCTGTTCTGCAGGCATCTTTACAAAGTCCACGGTCACCCTGTCTCCACAAGACAGCTGACCTGATTACTCAACACTACTGGTGGACTACAATCTCTGAGGATGTTCAGAACTATGATGTTGCCTGTCTTATAAATCTCCAAAACTAAAAATTGCAGGACTTTTACTCCCCTCACCTTTGCCCAATGTCCTGTGGCAACTTAACACCATTGACTTTATCAACCAACCTGCTTTTTTCAGCAGGGTGCTCCATAATCTGGGTGTTGGCTGATCGATTTTTCACTGGCTCACTTTGAACCTGTGCTCAGTCATCCATTTGCCAGTCAACTGGCCAAGCTATTTGTGGAACACAATTTTAGGCTACTTGGTTTTCCCTTAAACATCATGTCTGATTAGGGAGTGCAGTTTACCTCTATGTTTTGGAGAGCCATATGCAAGCTGTTGGATATCAAGTTGAGCTTTTCCTTGGCTTATCATCTGCAAAATAATTGTCAGGACCGGCAGTCATTGCACCCGTTCTGCTGGTCCTGCCCCTGACTCTGGTGGCGAGGTGGTTGCCCGGGGTCAGGCTTCGTTCGCTATTTCAGCAGGCTCCTCCTCCAGCCGGCGGTCTCTGGCTGTGGATGCGTGTCCCAGGCAGGGGACGCGCGCAACGGTCATAAGTGCCAGGGACGTGGCTGGTGCGCACTCTCGCTCGCGGCCTGTTACTGGTCGCCGGAAAACGCGAGCAATATAGTGTCTGTTTATTTTCTGTTCATTGGTATCTCATGAGTTAAGTTTTTGTTCCTTGCTTCTCCTCCCAGTCAGCTGGGGTCTGCTAGGTATTTAAGGCCCTCTAACTTTTACCTAGCTGCCAGTGTTTGGAGTTTCCTTGCTACTACCTGGTTTGACATTCTTGCTCTGCAGTTTAGACTCTTTATGTTCTTTGACCCTTGACGTGTTTTTGACTACTTCTCTCTGCTTGCTGATTTTGTTCCTGACGTACTCTCCTGGTTTTGACGCGGCTACCTGACTACCCATTTGGTTCTTGTTTGTCTGTCTTGTTTGTCTTCCCATCCCCCGCACTTTTGTTAGTGTATTTCCAGTCTTCAGGTTGTCGGCTCAGGGGTTAGCCTGAGCTGGCAATAGGCAGGGAAAGGGGTTGGGATTAAGCTTAGGGATCACTTATCCCTTATCTGTGTATCCCAGCCCTGACAGAAACACTGGCCCAAAAGAGGCCTGCAACCTGCATACGTCCAGCTACGTTCACTCCACCTATGGAGCCTATGTCAGCTGTGGTCGCTCAGGTCCAGGCCTTGACCAAGTTGGTTCAAGATCTGGCTATCCGCCTTCAGGTTCAGGAAGACATGCATGCTACGGCCCCGGTGCCACCCCCGGCCGTTCAGTCACCTGCACCTGAACCTAAGGTTCCCCTTCCTGACCTTTTTCCGGGCGATCGTAAGAAATTTTTTTCATTTCGGGAAGGGTGTAAACTTTATTTTTCCTTACGACCTCGGTCCTCTGGGACAGAAGCGCAAAAGGTGGGGTTGGTTATGTCTCTCCTGCGGGGTGACCCGCAAAATTGGGCGCTTTCCTTACCTCCTGATTCACCTCTGCGTTCTTCTCTGGACAGTTTTTTTTGTGCACTGGGTCAGATTTATGATAAACCAGACCGACCTGTGTTAGCGGTTTCCCACTTGTTATCCCTCTGTCAGGGTAGACAAGTGGCGGAAGAATATTGTGCTACATTCAGACAGTACGTGACGGACTCGGGGTGGAACGATCAGGCCTTGAAAGACCTATTCATGACCGGCCTCTCAGACTTGTTATTAGCTCATGCAGAACCTAAGACTCTTGACGAAGCTATTACCCTCGCCATCCGGGCAGATCAACGCCTAAGGTCCAGACAACCACCTCGGGTGTCTCCCGCCCCTCGGCCGACCCTCAGTCCGGTCTCATCTCTACCTGGGCCTGAACCAATGGAGCTCGGCAGTATCACCCCAGAGCAGAGGAGGGAACATCGCCAGAAGAATCGACTATGTTTCTACTGTGGGAGTCTCGAACATCAGCTAGATGCCTGTCCCAAGAAGTCACAGCAGGAAAAACTTCCGCTCCTAGGCAGTTGTCGGGAGGACTGCCTAGGAGCTCAGGTACTCCCTAAAATTTCTAAAATGTTTTTGCCCTGCACTATTGAGGTCCAGTCAGCCTCATGTACAGGTCTGGCTTTTCTGGACTCGGGTGCAGCCGCTAATTTCATCGACTTGGATTTCGTGTCCCAGGTTTTGTCTTCCATGATTCCGTTGTCCCCTCCTATCCTAGTATCAAGTGTGGATATGACCCCATTGCGTGCTGGTTTGGTCAAATTCCGCACCCCCGAGATAAAATTGGTGGTGGGTGCACTACACATAGAATATTGTTCTTTTCTGGTTATGAAAAATTTGTCGGTGAACGTTATCCTGGGGATGCCCTGGCTCCAGGAACATAATCCAGTTATTGACTGGGGTACACTGGATCTTGTTCGCTGGGGTCCTCAGTGTAAGGCCCATATGTCTCAGGTCTCACTCTGTACCACGACTGCATGTGATGCTGGGATCCCGGAGTTTATCTCTGATTTCGCAGATGTATTCTCCAAACCCCTGTCTCAAGTCCTTCCTCCTCATAGGGATTTTGACTGTAAGATAGATCTCTTGCCCAAAGTCAAGCTGCCTAAGGGTCGTATTTATAATCTGTCTGTACCTGAAAGAGAGTCGCTTAAGCAGTATATTGATGAAAGCTTGGCTATTGGGCATATTAGACCTTCTGAGTCCCCAACGGGGGCTGGGTTCTTTTTTGTGGAGAAAAAAGATGGTGGGTTAAGGCCGTGTATTGATTACCACGAATTAAATAAAATCACGGTCAAGAACTCTGGACCTCTTCCTCTTATTCCGGACCTTCTGAATCAGGTTTCTGGGGCCAATTGGTTCTCCAAATTAGATCTAAGGGGAGCGTATAATCTGATTCGGATTCGGGAAGGAGATGAGTGGAAGACTGCTTTTAACACACCACTGGGGCACTTTGAATATCTTGTTATGCCTTTCGGTCTGAGTAATGCCCCGGCAGTCTTCCAAGGTTTTATGAATACCATTTTTCATGATGTTATTGGGGTCTTTATGGTGGTCTATCTGGATGACATCCTGATTTTTTCTCCAGATCTGCCCACCCATCATGAACATCTTCGCCTTGTGTTGTCCCGGTTGCGAAAAAACTCTTTGTTCGCTAAGTTGGAAAAATGTATTTTTTGTGTGCAAAAGGTTTCATTTCTGGGTTATGTGGTCACTCCTTCCGATGTACAGATGGATCCGTGTAAGGTTCAGGCGATAGCAGAGTGGGTCCGCCCCACTGACTTAAAATCCCTTCAACGGTTTCTAGGTTTTGCCAATTACTACAGAAACTTTATAAAAAACTTTTCCGTAATCGCCAAACCACTCACGGATCTTACCCGCAAGGGGGCTGATCCTAGCAACTGGTCTCCTGCAGCATACTCTGCGTTTCAGGAGCTCAAGAAAGCCTTTTCTACAGCCCCTGTGTTGATTCAGCCTGATCTCTCTCAACCCTTCATTGTAGAGGTAGATGCTTCTGAGGTCGGTGTGGGGGCAGTATTATCTCAAGGGTCTTCTGCTCTCACAAACCTCAGGCCATGTGCATTTTTCTCCAAAAAATTCTCTTCATGTGAAAGAAATTATGATATTGGGAATCGCGAGCTCCTTGCCATCAAATGGGCTTTTGAAGTGTGGCGCCATTTTTTGGAGGGAGCTCTTCACCCAGTGACAGTGATCACAGACCATAAAAACCTGGTGTATCTTGATAGTGCAAAACGTCTCAATGCTCGTCAGGCCAGATGGGCCTTGTTTTTCTCACGTTTTAATTTTGTTGTTACCTACCGACCGGGTACGAAAAATGTTAAAGCTGATGCTTTATCCCGGAGTTTCGGTATTCCTGAGGGTTCGGAGTCTGAGTCTGGTAACATTTTACCTCCAGGTATTGTACTGGCAGCTGTCTCCTCTCACCTCTCTTCTCAAATTCTTGCTGAACAAAATTCTGCTCCTAAAGACCTTCCGGAAGGCAAATTGTTTGTTCCCATGTCTTGCCGTTTGAGAGTGTTAGAGGAGACACATTGTTCAGTGCTAGCAGGTCACCCAGGTGTTCGGGGAACCTTAGAGTTACTGAAAAGAAATTATTGGTGGCCACGTATGCATACTGACGTTTATGCTTTGTTCAGGCTTGTCAAGTCTGTGCGCGGGGAAAGATCCCCAGGAGACGTCCTGAGGGACCTCTTCTCCCGCTCCCAGTGCCAGACAAACCCTGGTCTAACATTTCCATGGACTTTGTTACCGATTTGCCACCATCCCAGGGGTGCACTGTCATTTGGGTGGTGGTGGATCGGTTCTCTAAAATGGGTCATTTCATTCCGTTGAGAAAACTGCCATCAGCGGAAGAATTGGCTGATCTGTTTATCCAGCATGTGGTTCGTCTCCATGGTATTCCTGATGAGGTGGTATCCGACAGGGGGGTACAATTTGTGGCTAAGTTTTGGCGAGCTTTCTGTTCGAAATTAGAAGTTAAATTGTCCTTTTCTTCTGCCTTTCACCCTGAAACCAATGGGCAGACGGAGAGGATGAATCAGGAGCTGATCCAGTACCTTCGTCTCTTTATCTCTGACTGTCAGCATCAGTGGGCCTCATATCTCCCGCTAGCTGAATTTGCTATCAACAATCACACTAGTTCATCCACACTCACATCACCCTTTTACTGTAATTATGGTTTTCACCCCAGGTTTTCTTTCTCATCGTGTTCTGTTTCTGATACTCCTCGGGCAGAATCCATAACTAACCAACTGTGCACAGTGTGGTCACGAGTTCAGCAGAACTTGAAAAAATCACAAAGCCAAATGGTCCACCATTCCAGGAATAAACATACTGTCTCTGAAACTTTTGTTGTGGGAGATAAAGTCTTGTTGTCTACTAAAAACCTCAAATTGAAAGTCCCGTCTCTGAAATTTGCTCCTAGGTTCATCGGTCCTTTTGTCATAACTCATGTGTTTAATCCGGTATCTTTCAAGGTTGCGTTGCCCCCTGAATGGCGGGTCCACAATACTTTTCATAAAAATCTGCTAAAGCGCTATGTTGACCCTGTTGTACCCCTCCCTGACCCTCCCTCTCCGTCTGTTGTGGATGGAGATCTTGAGTATGAGGTGGAGAGGGTTCTGGACTCTAGGTTGGTGAGGAATTCCCTTCAGTACCTCATCCATTGGAAGGGATTCGGTCCAGAAGATAGATCTTGGGTCCCTGCTAGGGATGTGCATGCACCCCGCTTAGTGAGATTGTTTCACCAGAGTCATCCTTCTAAACCATCTCTGAGTTCTAAGGGTCCGGAGGCCCCTCCTGGAGGGGGGGGGTACTGTCAGGACCGGCAGTCATTGCACCCGTTCTGCTGGTCCTGCCCCTGACTCTGGTGGCGAGGTGGTTGCCCGGGGTCAGGCTTCGTCCGCTATTTCGGCAGGCTCCTCCTCCAGCCGGCGGTCTCTGGCTGTGGATGCGCGTCCCAGGCAGGGGACGCGCGCAACGGTCATAAGTGCCAGGGACGTGGCTGGTGCGCACTCTCGCTCGCGGCCTGTTACTGGTCGCCGGAAAACGCGAGCAATATAGTGTCTGTTTATTTTCTGTTCATTGGTATCTCATGAGTTAAGTTTTTGTTCCTTGCTTCTCCTCCCAGTCAGCTGGTTGGGTGGGGTCTGCTAGGTATTTAAGGCCCTCTAACTTTTACCTAGCTGCCAGTGTTTGGAGTTTCCTTGCTACTACCTGGTTTGACATTCTTGCTCTGCAGTTTAGACTCTTTATGTTCTTTGACCCTTGGCGTGTTTTTGACTACTTCTCTCTGCTTGCTGATTTTGTTCCTGACGTACTCTCCTGGTTTTGACGCGGCTACCTGACTACCCATTTGGTTCTTGTTTGTCTGTCTTGTTTGTCTTCCCATCCCCCGCACTTTTGTTAGTGTATTTCCAGTCTTCAGGTTGTCGGCTCAGCGGTTAGCCTGAGCGGGCAATAGGCAGGGAAAGGGGTTGGGATTAAGCTTAGGGATCACTTACCCCTTATCTGTGTATCCCAGCCCTGACAATAATGGACAGGTGGAGCGTATTATTTAAATCCTGATCAGCTACCTGCAACACCTAACACTGCCCAGGAAAGAAAAGCAACCCAGTTACCTTGACATGCAAAAGTGTTCTTACAAAAACTATCATAGAAAGTTTACAGTAAGACCCCTTTCTTGTCTTCTCTGAAGTTCCAGCAGCTAAGTCTACTGTCGGCAACTTCACCCAATGTAGTTTTCAATGGGATCATTATGAGTTAATGGCTTGATTTAAATTTTAAAACAGTAATTTTGACTTTTTTTAATGGCGTTCACTGTATGTTATAAATTACATGATTACTTTCTTGCTTTTCCAGGTGATCTTTAGCAAACTGCAGATAGGCAGCAATGTTCTTTTTGCAGAGCAGTGACTTTCTCCTTGCAATTCTGCCATCACTGTTGTTGTCCAGTGTCCTCTTGCTGGTGGAATGAAAATTAACATTAGCTAATGTGAAAAGCCTTTAGTTGTGTAGAAATTACCTTGGGTTCCTTTGTGACCTCACAGACTATTACTTGCCTTGCTCTTGGCATGACTTTTGTTGGTTGACCACTCTGGTGAGAAAAAAAATGGTCTTGAATTTCCACCATTTGTACAAAAGTTCTCTGTTTGAATAGTGGAGTCAAAACTCTTTACAGATGGTTTTGCAGCCTCTTCCAGGCTGATAAGCATCAACAACTTCTTGTAAGGTCCTCAGGCATCTCCTATGTTCATGTCATGATGTACTTCTTTGAATGTGTTTTAAGATCAGATTTTAATAGATTCCTGTTCTTTAAATAAAATGGTTCTCCCATTCACACTTGACTGTTTCCCATTGATCGAAAACACCTGACTCTAATTTCACTTCAAATTATCTGCTTATCCTAAAGGTTCACATACTTTTGCTATTCATGTGATATTGGATTATTTTTCCTCAATAAATGACCGTGTGTAATATTTTTAACCCATTTGTTTGATTTGGTTATCTTTATCTACTTTTAGATCTTCTAGGAGTTTTAGGTAACATAGAAATAGATGCAGAAATATACACTATTCTGAAGGGTTCACAAAATCACAATCTTTCAAGCAGCACTGTATGGTCTCCTTAAACCTCCGCTCATTTAGGTTTAAATTCTTGCAGAATATCCAGTTATGATATAGTGTCCATTTATTAGTATAAACACCATTCAAAATAATATTTCCTCTTTAGCAGCCACTGAAAAAGAAATTTGAGGCCACTGAAGTTTAGCAACCAGTCCTGTCGTGTTTGCTTTGCAGCTTCTTTTTATGTCCTACTTGGGAAAACCAATTCCAAGCATAGTATCACCACTGACCAACTTAGACTTGTACAGTATATTAGAAAACAGCAACTCGTCAAATGAGTGGGTTGCAACCTCTGTTTGCCATTTCTGTGTTCTACAGATGGACTATTTAATGTTGTAAGCTAGACAGTTTTTGGTGACTGAAGAGGTTTGCAGACACTTTCCACTACTAAGATGTATTACAAAGTTCCATGTATTTATATGCACTACTGTAATAACTTAATTTCCTCTTTGATGTGTTTCGTTTAGGGGCTCAGCTTGTGCAAATGCAATATCTCAGTGGGCAATGGCCCTTTCTCTGTTTATATATATAATAGTGAAAAAACTACACGTCCAAACATGGGGAGGTATGTATACAATTACTAATATGGGAGATGATTCTGTAATTCTTAGGCCCTTCACACAGCATCTTTGGAGTGGATTCTGCGCCGAAAATCTGGCAGCATCTAAAGAGCAAGTGGGCCTGCGGCATTCAAACTGAGAAACTACGGCACAAACTGTGGCAGCTTCTGCCTCCAAATACACAACTGCAGTAGTTTCTGCCGTCGAACTTGCAGCAGATTTTGCCGTTGGAAAATCCGCTATTTGAATGCGGACCTTTTTACCGACTTTTGACTGTCTAGCTTGTAGATTTTAAAGTGCCCAGGCCATTTTAAAATCTACATAGACAATCATTCACTGTAACTTTCAGTGTTTCAGTCATTTTTCTTTTTAACTAGTGTTGCTAAGTTGTCAGATAAAAGGCATACAAGCCACAACAGCTCAGATGCTGAAATATTTGAATCATTAATTTTCAATTCCTGTATACCCTCACTGACAAAAATAAATAACACACCCAGACAGAAATGTTAGATTGCTGCACATACAGTGCTGCAAAAATATATTTAAAAAATTTGTAAAATAAATAAATAAATTAAATAAATACAAGTAAACAAAAACAATAAAAAGGAAAAAATGCTAAATAAAATTGTTCAGTGTCCCAGAATGGTCTTTTTATGACCTATTGGGGACATAT
The DNA here is from genome assembly GCA_900303285.1 of Rhinella marina. Taxonomy (NCBI): domain Eukaryota; kingdom Metazoa; phylum Chordata; class Amphibia; order Anura; family Bufonidae; genus Rhinella; species Rhinella marina. The sequence goes on from ONZH01015202.1 coordinate 80,127, forward strand.
TTTGCGCTAAAAATATATTTTAAAAATAAATAATAAAGTCATTATAAAAAAAATACAACATAAATAAAATACAAATAAAAGTAAAAAAAGGAAAATGTCACGCTCTGGTGTGGAGGGAATAGCCACACCGAGCGTACGAGGGAAGGGAACAGACCAAAACCAGGGAAACGGTCACCTCCTGCAGAGAACCCTGAAACTAGGCCCTGACTGACTACCAGTATGAACAAGCCTGGGTTGTAGGAGAGTTCATACACAGGAACCTAATAATAAATTCACCCTAAAGAACCCTGCAGCTAGTGACACAAGAAAGAGTAAACCCGTTCCTCCAAGAGTAAGGACGAACAGGAGACTCCAGAAGGAAAACCACAAAAGGGAAAAAGTCACTTATCTGAAAGCAGATATCGCAGCAACCGGATTTCAGCCGAGATCCACCCCACACACTACTAAGTAGGCAGAAAGTATAAACCGCAAGGGATACTGGGAGAGGAAGGGGAAAATAGGAGAAAGATAATTACCACAGCCGCAACAGCTGAGGGGAAGGGATGTGGTAAACAGCAACCAAACCAAGGGAAAAGCATGTCAAATTATGTCACTTTTGAAAGCCGCGCAGAACGTCTGATACTAGACGCAAGCCTACTCGTGACAGAAAATGTGCAAAATAAAGTCAGTGTCAGTGTATTTTTGTAGCAGAAATATATTATGGGGCTGGAGGCTACATTGGTCTGTATTTTATATACTGATAATTATGTATATGGATGTGATTACATATTGGATTGTGTGATTAATACTAGTATTATACTATATAGGAGATAATATTCATACTTTTCAGTAGTCATGCCCATATCTACTGTTATACATTTGGATTCACATTCTAGTGGCCCTCCTTAGTAATTAATTTCTGTGTCTATGTGATCACCATTGATTTTAATGGGTTTTTAGTTATTATATTATGCACTAATAAAGGTGATTTTTGTACATATTAGTAGCGTGTGGTATTTATCGGCGTTGAGAAATATATTGTATTATTCGCCCCATAAGACGCATTCCCCCTCCACCCCAAAAGTGGGGGGAAAATACCCCTGCGTCTTATGGGGCGAATGCTAATGAGCGCCTCCATTCTGGAAGGGCTCATTAGCACCGGTGGACGAGGAAGCAGTGAAGACTCTGTACTCACCGCTTCCTGGTCCTCCGCTTGGCTCTGCTGTGCTGCGCACAACGTGAGAGCGCTCTGTGACCTCACGCTGTGCGCGCCAGTTCACAGCAGAGCCAGAGGCAACAGGAAGGCAGAGCGCGGACAGAGAGGAGCGTCGGCGTCCAGGAGCCGGATAGGTAAGTGCTTTATTTATTTTATAAAACAGGAGGCAAATGGGGGCTCATGTAATGCTGCTGGGGGCATATTTATGGCAGTTTGGGGAATATTTATGGTGGTTTGGGGCATATTTATGGCGGCTGGGGCCATATTTATGGCTGCTGGGGGCTCATGAGAGGCAATGGAGGCTGGTAAAAGACATATGGGGGCTGATATGAGGTCTGATTGGGGGGTCATTCACATTGGGGTCTGAGGTCTGATTGGGATCTTATTAACATTGGGGGTCTTATTGGGGCTGCCCGCTTAGGTCTGATTAACATTGAGGGTCTGATTGGTGGTCTGACCTGAGCTCTAAAGAAAAATATTTTTTTTCTTATTGTCCTCCTCTAAAACCTAGGTGCGTCTTATGGGCCGGTGCGTCTTATAGGGCAAAAAATACGGTATTTAAATAAAAAAGAAAAAATGATAAAATACATTAAAGAAAAACACCCACACCAACCAAAACCATTATCACCCTATTCATGTTAAAATGTACAGTCATGGCCAAAAGTTTTGAGAATGACACAAATATTATATTTTCACATGATCTGCTGCCCTCTGGTTTTTATGTGTGTTTGTCAGATGTTTTTATCACATACAGAAATATAATTGCAATCATATTATGAGTAACAAAAGCTTATATTGACAGTTAGAATGAGTTAATGCAGCAAGTCAATATTTGCAGTGTTGACCCTTCTTCTTCAGGACCTCTGCAATTCTCCCTGGCATGCTCTCAATCAACTTCTGGACCAAATCCTGACTGATAGCAGTCCATTCTTGCACAATCAATGCTTGCATTTTGTCAGAATTTGTTGGTTTTTGTTTGTCCACCCATCTCTTGATGATTGACCACAAGTTCTCAATGGGATTAAGATCTGGGGAGTTTCCAGGCCATGGGCCCAAAATCTCTATGTTTTGTTCCCTGAGCCATTTAGTTATCACCTTTGCTTTATGGCAAGGTGCTCCATCATGCTGGAAAAGGCATTGTTGATCGCCAAACTGCTCTTGGACGGTTGGGAGAAGTTGCTCTCGGAGGACATTCTGGTACCATTCTTTATTCATGGCTGTGTTTTTAGGCAAGACTGTGAGAGAGCCGATTCCCTTGGCTGAGAAGCAACCCCACACATGAATGGTTTCAGGATGCTTTACAGTTGGCATGAGACAAGACTGGTGGTAGTGCTCACCTCGTCTTCTCCGAATAAGCTGTTTTCCAGATGTCCCAAACAATCGAAAAGGGGATTCATCAGAGAAAATTACTTTACCCCAGTCCTCAGCAGTCCACTCCCTGTACCTTTTGCAGAATATCAGTCTGTCCCTGATGTTTTTTCTGGAGAGAAGTGGCTTCTTTGCTGCCCTCCTTGAGACCAGGCCTTGCTCCAAGAGTCTCCGCCTCACTGTGCGTGCAGATGCACTCACACCTGCCTGCTGCCATTCCTGAGCAAGCTCTGCACTGCTGGTAGCCTGATCCCGCAGCTGAAACACTTTTAAGAGATGGTCCTGGCGCTTGCTGGTCTTTCTTGGGCGCCCTGGAGCCTTTTTGGCAACAATGGAACCTCTCTCCTTGAAGTTCTTGATGATGCGATAGATTGTTGACTGAGGTGCAATCTTTCTAGGTGCGATACTCTTCCCTGTTAGGCCATTTTTGTGCAGTGCAATGATGACTGCACATGTTTCTTTAGAGATAACCACGGTTAACAGAAGAGAAACAATGATGCCAAGCACCAGCCTCCTTTTAAAGTGTCCAGTGGTGTCATTCTTACTTAATCATGACAGATTGATCTCCAGCCCTGTCCTCATCAACACCCACACCTGTGTTAATGGAGCAATCACTGAAACGATGTTAGCTGGTCCTTTTAAGGCAGGGCTGCAATGATGTTGAAATGTGTTTTGGGGGATAAAGTTCATTTTCTAGGCAAATATTGACTTTGCAAGTAATTGCTGTTAAGCTGATCACTCTTTATAACATTCTGGAGTATATGCAAATTGCCATTATAAAAACTCAAGCAGTAGACTTTGTAAAAATTAATATTTGCATCATTCTCAAAACTTTTGGCCATGACTGTACATATTATATAATAAAACGATCCAACACATATAGAAAAGTAATCATAATAATTTGGATATTTACATAATGAGCTATAATTTCAATAAAAATAGTCGTCCAAGAAATAAATAAGTCACAAGTGTTTGAACCCCGTGCGCTAAATCACAAAATAGTCACTGGTCATTAAGGCTTTTTTAGGCCTGCTCATTAAAGGGCTAACCAATAAGTGTTTTTCCTGCTGGTAAGAAGTCATACACAAGACCATACTGTGTTTTGTGGTCCGCAAAACACGGATACCAGCCATGTGTGTTCTGCATTTTGCGGAGCGGAGTAACGGATGCGGACATTGAAGTGAATATGTCGGATGTGGAACCAAAATAATGGTCGTGTGCGTGAGCCTTCAGGGAAAACGCTTACTGGTTATTGCAAACCACCTAAAGTATATCTGGGGGAGCAGGAGGCGGTAATAACCAGTGAGCATCGTCCTCTGTAGTGAAGGAACGCGCCCTTTTGTGAATAGGAGGCAGGAAGGAAATGTTACCACTTAAAGAGGTTTCCTAGTAAAAATGATTTTTTAACAAGTTCCTGGGGCCTGGCCCCTGAAACAGAAGATTCATGCTTACCTGCTTCATGCTGCTCTCACGGTCTCCATCTTCCAGTCCCAGAGCACCTCTCCAGTAAATGAAACGCTGCTTGTGGCCAGTACATGTGACCATGCCCATAGCCATCCGGATGTAAACAGCGCTGGAACCTGAAGATGGAGACAGTGGGAGCAGCAGGGAGCAGAAGAGAATGAATTCTCTGTCTCAGGGCCATGCTGTGTGTTAAAAATAATTTTTTTTATCGGGAAATCTCTACGTTCCTATTACACTGCACGATATTGAGGACAATTACTGGGAACAAGTCTTCATAGTAGCGCTCATTCCTGATATCTGGCCGGTATAATTGTGCTGCTGATCACTCATTTGTCGGCTGATTTGTATATTTTATCAGATAATCGTCAGCACGTCTCCCTGTGTAATCAGGAATGTGCTACCAATAATCAATAGAAGTGAATGAGGGAGGAATGACGAGCACTGATTTTTTATTTTTTGCGGCCCCTTGAAATAGAGTGATGTGACAATGCGGCTCCCAGACCAAAAAAGGTTGTGCACCTCTGGTCTAGACCATATTGATGTGCTTAGCAGAAGGGAATTTGGTGTTACAGTGCCCATTACGTATCCTGTCATTGACAGTCAGCCACCTGACAGCCAGCCAGTGGTGTCGTAAACAAGATACATGGACTGCAATGGACTGGAACCATATTCTGTTTCTGTTGTGATCTTACAACATACAATAGTGAGCGCTTCAATTGATCTTTTGTTATGAAGTGACACACCGCTCTAAATGCTGGAGTGATGATCTAGGGACAGTCACCCCTAGTAGTCATACAAGGCTCACTAACAGCTCAGCAATATTTGCAGGATATCCTGCGGCCACTCATGTCGCCTCTTGTGGCAGGGCTTCCAACTAGTATTTTTCAGCAGGATAATGCTTGCCCACACACAGCAAAGGCTTTCCATGAATGTCTCTGCTAGATTGCAACACTTGCCTGTCGGGTCACCAGATTTATCACCAATTGAGCATTTATACTTGTAGAAACAGCTTAGACGCCAGCTTTGGAAACCTATGAATGTGCATAATCCTTAGGTAACATCTGTGGGCAAATATGATGCAGAATACAATACGGAACCTATATGTCTCAATGCCCAACCGTATCTCATCTTGTATCCAGGCTAAAGGTGGTCCAACAGTGTACTAGAGCTTCCTTTCAATTCTACAGTTTTCCATAATTAACTGATTTTTTCACTCTAAGGCTACTTCCACACTAGCGTTATGGAATTCCGGTATTGAGCTCCGTCATAGGGGCTCAATACCGGAATAAAACGCTTCAGTTTTGTCCCCATTCATTGTCAATGGGGACAAAACTGAACTGAAGACAACTGAATGCTCCTGAAAGCATTCCGTTCAGTCTTCGGACCGGATAGCAAACCGCAACATGTTGCGGTTTGCTCTCCGTACTAGTTATCTGCACCTAAAAGGATCCGGAATGACCTCCAATGCAAGTCAATGGGGACGGATCCGTTTGGTGTGGACACACTTGTAAACGGATCCGTCCTCTATTGACTTTCAATAGAGGTTATTCCGGATCCGTTTAAAAGATAATACAACCGGATCTGGAATTACGGATCCACAAGGATGTATTATTCAGTACGGATTCGGCGGGTCATTGTAATCACTCACACATATCCTCATTGTATTCACAGATATAAAGTTTCATTCAATTCTAACATCTCCTTCTTGGTGTGTTATTTTATTTGTCAATGAGTGTACTGTAATTTGTAACTGAATTTCAAAGTCCATCTTGATACAAGATCTTAACTTCAAGATCAAGAACTATGGGAGCTTCATAGATTATGCTTTCATAACTGAGCTTTCAAAAACAAGACTAAAATCACCATTTACAATGACAAGCATTTTTAGGAACTATATAAAACCACGGGCATTGCAGTAGTAGAAAATCAGTCTCTGCTAAATCACCTTTGTAATCAAGATCTTGCATGTCTAATGGATGAATCTGAGTCTGCCAAGGAAATTCTTCCTCCTCGAGGACATGGTACCAGCTACAGGGTGAAATAGCCCCTAGATCTGTATTGCAATATATTTATGGATAGTATGTTTCTGCATTTACATTCTTAGATGTACAGAAAAACATTTTATGAAAAGTTGTGGACTCTTTCAGGGTGGTCCAAAGACTGTCTTCAGGAATGGGGGCCATACATGAGCTTGGCCTTACCCAGTACGCTAATGGTGTGTAGTGAGTGGTGGAGCATGGAAATTGGAGGGATTTTGGCCGGTAAGTTCCTGTTTAATTCTATTTTTGTAATAATATATTATTATTTAGGAATATTAGACCACTAGAGCTTACTTTTTTGAGATACTTAACACATGCAAGTTGCAAATGCTCATACTATACAGTATAAATAAAATAAAAATTGAGAATAGAGCTTTGAAAAGAATTTGAATTCTTACTAATGGTCATGAACTTCTTTCAGGAGGCTCATCTTGCCACTGTACTATGGGAGGTAAAACCTTCCAAAATTAAAATGAAATACAGAAAATTTAAATGCAAATCCGGATTTGACATTTATTTTTCTACCCATGTGTGCAAAATTCATTCCAAAATTTAAAATAAAATGAAATACCTTGCATTTTAATTTTCTATTCCAAGCATGGATAATATGTGACAAAAAAAATGTGAAAATTAAAAAAGCATTTTGTCTGTTAATTTTCAATTGTTATTTAATTGTAACCCCCATAGTGGTATTTCCTGTCAAAATTAAATATAAAATGAAAAATGCTTAAATGAAAGGCAAAATGACAGTTTGAGATTTCATTTCCATATTTCCTGTAAGCATTTTGTCTGCAAAAATAAAAATGAAAAGCACCAGCTGATGGCTATTTTATTTTGCATTTATTTTTTTTTTCTAGCTTTCATTTTCAAGTTGTCCAATTTTCAAATACATGCTAATGAGCAGTAGTGGGTGTGGGTGAACTTGTAGAAAGATATTAATGAACTCTGCATTTAACAGAAAGTGAGTCTGTAATTCTAAAAGAGGGCACTCTGCTTCTCCAGAAAAATTTTCAATAGGCCACACACAACTATATGTGAGGACTGGTGTGCAATTCGAATAGAGGACACTCTGCTTCTGCACAGCAATTTCAATGGGCATCACACAGCTGCACGTGAGAACATGATTGGCAAGTTCTTTCTCATGTTGGATTTTCAAACTATAGGTACACAATGTAGTGAATAAGACTATTATTTAGCCATATACTTTATAGTGAGCCTGCATAACTCAGTTGGTAAAGCATTAGACTTTGATCTAAGAGTCAAGTGTTTGAAGCCCTGGTTGGGCTGGGTTTTTTTCACAGAGAAAACATAAAAAACAAAGATAAAAACATCCTGCACGATACATTTATGAAAAAAATCACAGAAAACAGATGATAATGCACTAACACAATGGATGCAAGCATGATATATGGACTAAGCCCTCATCTGATATGATGAAATCTGAGACTCTCAGTCAATATATTTTGATCAAAACACATCTGTGCCTGCCTACCTACGCCAAGATGGTCCCAGTCTCAGTTGCTGGATGCACACAGAGGTAACTAGGAGCAGCACACTATATGTGCAGACTCTACTTTCCTGAACATAGATGCTCAACGGCATAGGTAGGTTTAGAGTAGGATCTACCTGACTGAGACCACCTTGGCATGCGTAGGCGGGCACAGAACTTTTGGAATCATGTAGCTATTACTCTTAACCAACTTCACTCATGGTGGACTTCCTTCCAAGGTTCCAGTTGGCCACATATAGAAAGGGACTTGCATGGATCCTCTTCTCACTCTCCTTTTTTCCTATATTTTGGATACTAAAAAATCACTTCCTATTGTGCCTACTCTGAGCATCAATATCAGCCTGGCTTAACCTTCTTAGTGAGAGTTCAAAACACTGTTATTTTTCCGTTCTGATCTGTCAGAAGAGACAAATAAATTGATGCACATTTGGCATCTGTTAGAGCCAAATGTTACCCCTTCCTATTTTTAACTGAATTTAAAATCAAAAGCGTAGCGTCCGTAGATGTCCTCTACGCCTACTGACGTATGCGATTCTTTCACGGGATACCGAAGTGCAGAAGCTCTCATGTGCTTAAGGCTACATTCACACGACCGTATGTGTTTTGCGGTCCGCAAATTGCGGATCCGCAAAACACGGATACCGGCTGTGTGAATGTAGCCGGCCCTATGATAGAACTGCCTATTCTTGTCCGCGATTGCGGACAAGAATAGGACATGCTCTATCTTTTTTGCGGGGCCGCGGATCGGACCTACGGATGCGGACAGCACATTGTGTGCCGTCCACATCTTTTGCGGCTCCATTGAAATGAATGGGTCCGCACCCGTTCCGCAAAATTGCGGAACGGATGCGGACCCAAAACTACGGTCGTGTGAATGCACCCTAATAGGGAGAAAGATCTGAACTCTGTTTTTAAGCCTAAAGATTGGCACAGTGCTTTTAAATGAACAACAAGAGCGACGCTGAGTTCTATCATAAGTTAACTTTTAGATGGTATTACACCCCCTTTAAATGATCTCACATTTTTCCAGGAGCGAGTGCCCTTTGTTGGCATAGTAATACACATACGAGTACTCTACTCCATGTTTTTTGAGAGTGTCCAACACTTTGGGGAGAACTGTTTTCCCTACTCAGCTCTATTTTTCATCTCCCGGTAATTATGTCTCCAGAATTAGCACTTTTTTCTTTAGGAATTGAAGGGATTCCTTATAGATTTTGTAAATTAGCCTGTCATATTTTATTGGGAGCTAAGCTCCTTATAGCCCATAGCTCATAGCCTATAAATGATTTTTAATGCCCTCCCACGGAATATATCAGACTACATGCTCTTAGGAGTAATCCGTTCCGTACCTTTACTGCACGCAGGAATCGTTGGCTAAAGAAACCCGAACTCAGAACTTATTAATAATTGAAGTGATAATTGCTTAATTTTTGTTACTCTACTCCTTTCCAGACCCTTGGTTTGTTTAGATGGTCTTATTTCCTGGTACTTTATATATGTGATTGCCTTTTAATTAGGCTATTGATTTTTGATATTGATACTGATCTTGTGGTTCAAAGTGAACCTGTATGGTTTAGTTGGTAGTGCATCAGACCTTGATCTTAGGGCCAAGGGTTTCAGACTCTAGTCAGGGTTTTTTTTATTTTTTCTTGACAAAATGTCTGCATCTTTATTAAAAGTTTTAAATTGATAAGTGGGGACATTTATTAATAATAGCCTCATTTGTCCTCCTGACCCTGCCTGCTCATTCCCTCCATCCCAGGATAGGTTGGAGCTCCAGCTCCTCTTTTTTTTCCTGGCCAGTAGTTTGCAGGAGATAAAGATAGCCCCGTCTCCTGTAAATGAAATTGTTGTGCAGAAGCAGAGCACTCTCTATTGGAATTACAGACACCCTCTCTGTTCAGTCCAGAGGTCTTTACCATCTTTTTACATGTTGACCCAAGCCAACTACTTCTCATCTGCATGTATTTGAATATTGGACAACTTGAAAATAAATATGAAATATGTAAAAAAATAAAAAATGTGAAATAATAAACAAGATAGCCAGCAGGTGGCACTTTTGATTTGAAAATTAACTGTGATGTTAATTAAAACACAAAATGCTTTTTTAATTTTCAGTGTATTTTTGTTACATATTACCCATGCTTGGAGATGAAAATGCAAATGGGGATATTTGATTTCATTTTTGAAAATGATATGTCAATCTCCCATACCACAGACTTCTGGCAAATGAGTATTTTCTTTGGCTACATAAAATGTTTCTTTTAATGCCAATCCACCATGTTTGCATAAATATTTCATTTTAGGACTTATCAGTGTGGTAGAACTTGGAGGTCAAGCTGCAATGATGGAGCTGATCACGGTGGCAATTATAGTGAGTTGCGTATTATTATCTGATATTCATCACTCAATGGTTGTTATTCATAATATAATGTACTTCATTATTGGAATTGCTCCATTTATGATCTGGAGATAACCCAAAACAGATCTGTTAACTTCATTCTCCGGGTGAGTATGATTACAGCGATTAACAGGTTTTTTTTAGTACATAATTACTGATTTATTTTTACTTTTTTTAATATGGGCATGGGGGGTTGATTTTAACTTTTTCTTTTTCTGTGTATGTGTTGGTATACTTCGTACAAAATGTATCAAATGTCGCACAAGATTTGATAAACATGGCACATACCGTATTTTTCGCCCTATAAGACGCACCGGCCCATAAGACGTTTTAGAGGAGGACAATAAGAAAAAAAATATTTTTCTTTAGAGCTCAGGTCAGGCCACCAATCAGACCCTCAATGTCAATATTAATCAGACCTAAGCGGGCGGCCCCAATAAGACCCCCAATGTTAATAAGATCCCAATAAGACCTCAGATTCCAATGTGAATGACCCCCCAATCAGACCTCAGATCAGCCCCCATATGCCCCATATCAGCCCCCATATGTCTTTCACCAGCCTCCATTGTCCCTCATGAGCCCCCATTGCCTTTCATGACCCCCAGCAGCCATAAATATGCCCCCAGCCGCCCTAAATATGCCCCCAGCAGCCATAAATATGCCCCCAGCAGCATTACATGATCCCCCATTTGCCTCCTGCTTTATAAAATAAATAAAGAACTTACCTATCCTGCTCCTGGACACCGCCACTCCTCTCCGTCCGTGCTCTGCCTTCCTGCTGCCATTGAACCTTCTGTGAACAGCACAGCAGAGCCGAGCGGAGGACCAGGAAGCAGTGACTACAGAGTCTTCACCGCTTCCTCGTCCACCGGTGCTAATGAGCGCTCATTAGCATTCGCCCCATAAGACGCAGGGGTATTTTTACTACACTTTTGGGGGGGAATGCGGTACTTAAATTTTACACTTTTGTTTGGATATTCTACTGTAAATTTTCTACACCACCATCCTAACGGGATAATTTTGCAACTTTTTTTGCAACTATTTAAGAAAGTTGCAGTGAAAAAAAACTTGACTGAAACAAATTAACTTAGCTAACCACAACCACTTTCCCATTCACCGAAGGTGGCGAGAGTGGGTAAAACAGCAAAAAGTTGCAAATTTTTGCACAAGAAATTGGCACATCCTTGTGTTATGTTCCCCCATGGTGTTTTATGGCAACTATGCATGATGCACATGGACAAACAGTTCCGATGACAGGGGGCTCACAAAGTCAGCAGCCAGGAAGCTAACAATAATTCTCTCTCCTCTGTTTTAGAGGAGACATATTATTGTGTCCAGTCAGTGGCAGCATAACAAAGTAATGCTGCCTTCTACTTGCTGAAACGCAAGAAGTTGCTGGAGCCTGGCATTATGCTGCAAGCTGTCGGCAAGAGAAGAAGTAGAAGAAGGGGGAAGTCTTTGGCATCAACAGTCACTGACCATGTATAGGTATGATGATAGAAGACGAACAATGCTTATTCAAAAACATATCACTGTACACATGGAGCATTACATTTATAAAGCAAAACTTTTAATTATTTAATTTAATTATTCTCCGGTCAAATATAAGACCCAAGTGAGGAAAACACAAAAATAAGGGCCCCCAAAAAATTAAATAATAAAGCAGGACAAAGTGAAAAGAAAGAGACCACAGTATTTCAATTAGGGGGAATATAAAGTTGCTTATAATGTAGGTAAATGGGGTGCAGGGATATGGGAACTCTCCCTAGTTAACCCTGACTACCTGTATCCACAGGGAATCACCCTAATGGTGGGTGAACCCTGCACTGGAACCTAACCCTAAAAAATCCTATTAAACACTACACTGTTCCAAGACATTTCCTCCACTAGGGTTCCTCATGGGATTAGAGTTCCAATAACCTAACAATATTACTGTATATAAAAGAAAGACCTAATAAACAGCAAGGCAGCTACTCAACTATGGACTAAAAGAATAGGGCACAGAGAATAGGTTTTGATTAAAAGAAATATATCCTAGGGTCAATTTATTGCTCCAAAATTGTTTTCTCTCTGGACCTTTTAGGCCCACTATCATATTGAAGCCTGGGCCCACGGAGGACTCTCTGGTGTACCAGTCCTGCCACATCATCCGGATATGTGAGTGGCTCTATTATGAGCCTGTTATCTTGCACCTCATGGTATATTTCATCTCTCTCAGCCTAGGGCTTGGGCATCGTTTCCTGCGGTGTGTTAGGTCTTTGGTCCATGGCCGCTGCCCTTCCTGCTGTCCCCTGCGGACATCGTACCACTTACAATGCAATATGGCATCCTGGTCACCAACGTCCTCTCCATGCTGCTGCCTGATGCTCCCTTAGGGCAATTCTTTGAAAATCCTTCCCCAATGGCTGAGGGTCCCTGACTATTTAAAGCATTTAAATCATTTAATGTCTGAGCTTTAGGTTCCCTGGTGACCAGCAAAGGTGTTCTTATAGTCTAGTGCTATTGCGATTTACCTACTTTATCTCCTGCCTTTATTCCAGTCGTGTTCCAAGTCTGTGCGCCTGTACTTTCAAGTCAAACTTCAGTTAGTGTTTAAAGGGAAGCTGTCGCCATGAAAATGAAAAATGATCTGCAGGCAGCATGTTATAGAGCAGGAAGAGCTGAGCAGATTGGTGTATACTTTTGTGGGAAAAGATTCAAGGAGGCGGTCCTATTAATGAATAAATTATAAGTTACACTGAATATTTTCCCACAAAACTATACATCACAATCTGCTCAGGTCCTCCAGCTCTATAACATGCTGCCTTCAGCTCAGACATGTTAAATGTGACAGGTTCCCTTCAACTTAACCCAGTCTGCCTTCTATTTGACTCATCACCACTCCGCCAGCAAATCTTTCCTGTGTCTGCATTAACTGTGTGCTGTCTAAAAAAAAACAACATTCTTGGTGACTGTTCAGACTATACCTGTGTCTGACCCTGAGTCCCTGACCCAAGTTAGTCAGCTGCCAACTATAGCTGGACTGTCCCAGGAGGTAGCCATCCGGTTGCTTCCCTGTAGTGAAGTCCTGGGTACAAGGGGAGTGACTGAATAATGCCTTATTGTTTAGCCCAAGTTGGCACAGTAAGTTCACACTCGCTGATCCATAACATGGTGCATGTCTGTAACAGGGTGTTTTAGGGATAAATTCCAGTGCAGGGTTCACCCACCATCAGGGTGATTCCCTGTGCTTAATGGTAGTCAAGGTTAAGTAGGGAGAGTTCCCATATCCCTGAAACCTCTTATTAATTAAAAGATTTATAAATGTAATGTTCTATGCAGGGGCGTACATAGAAATCATTGGGCCCCATAGCAAGAATCTGAATGGGGCCCCTAACCCCGCCCACTACCCCTGCCCAACCCACATGCTACCCTGGCTCCTCCCATGCCACACCCCCATTTGCCAATAAAGAAATGTATACATGAGCTACTGATTTATTTATTTATTTTTTTAAATTAAGGAGACGTTAACTGAATGGGGGCAGCCACAAGGATGGATTATACTGTATATTATACAGCATGGTGTACGGATTATACTGTATATTATACAGCATGGTGTATGGATAATACTGTATACTGTACAGCATGGTGTAGGGATTATACTTTATATTATACGGCATGGTGTACGGATTATACTGTATATTATACAGCATGGTGTATGGATTATACTGCATATTATACAGCATGGTGTATGGATAATACTGTATACTGTACAGCATGGTGTACGGATTATACTGTATACTATACAGCATGATGTACGGATTATACTGTATATTATACAGCATGGGGTATGGATTATACTGTATATTATACAGTATGGTGTAGGGATTATACTGTATATTATACAGCATGGTGTAGGGATTATACTGTATATTATACAGCATGGTGTATGGATTATACTGTATATTATACAGCATGGTGTACGGATTATACTGTATATTATACAGCATGGTGTAGGGATTATACTGTATATTATACAGTATGGTGTAGGGATTATACTGTATACTATACAGCATGGTGTACGGATTATACTGTATACTATACAGCATGGGGTGCGGATTATACTGTATATTATACAGCATGGGGTGCGGATCATACTGTATATTATACAGCATGGTGTGCGGATTATACTGTGTATTATACAGTATGGTGTACAGATTATACTGTATACTATACAGCATGGTGTACGGATTATACTGTATATTATACAGTATGGTATATGGATTATACTGTACACTGTATAGCATGGTACAGGGATTATAATATATACTGTACAACAAATGCATGGAGGTTACACCATGCCGGACAATATAACCTCTGCGCCATGTTGTACAATATACAGTACGTACAGTGTATTCATATACCCACACACATACATACACACACATACATACATACATACACACACACACACACATACATACACACACATACATACATACACACACATACATACATACATACACACACACACACACACACACACACACACACACATACATACATACATGAAACAGATAAAAACTTACAGTTACTTGTCCTGACGCCACTCTGGAGGGGGCTGGGCCATGGTCTTCTTCTTTCCCCTCTTGCCGCGCTGCACAGGTCCTTCCCTGTCCAGGAGCAGCAGCGCGGCATGAGGGAGGAGGCGGGGCCAGCTGGGAGCGCACAGGAGCACTCTCAGGAAGCGTTAGGGTAAAAGTTGCGGCGGTGAGGGGGCCAGGAGAGGCTCAGAGCGCAGGGACGGGACGCATCTTAATGATGCAGAGTAGGCCACTGGTTCTACGTATGCAGTGATATGAAGTCTTTGGTATTCCTTCATTACTCCTGCCACCAGGAAGCTACTTCTGTAGTGAGGTTGTCCTGTATGGTGCTGAGCAGACTTGAAGATTAGTTACTAGCTCATCAGTATGTTCCTGTAGGAGAGCAGTGTGTTAATGGAGCCATGGTTGTTTTATCCACAGGTGCAAAGTAAGGACAGAGGTGCAAGGGCTGTGTATATTAGTTTATGAAAGGTATATTATACATACTTGGCAACAGTCCATTTATTTATTTATTTTTTCGGGACAATTCCGCAAACCTGCCAGTGTGAGGGGATTGCATAAAAAATCCAATCTTGCGCTGATGCTCTGATTCAACACATGCTTACTGCAGCCAATCACTGGCCTCTTCAGTGCACCACTGAGGCCAATGACTGGCTGCAGCCGTCACCCATCATCATGATGTCATCACTGCAGCCAGGAAGACAGAGCCCTGCCAGGAGAACTGAAGTGTGTAAGGGTGGGATCTGCTAGGTACATAAACAGCTATTCCTTATTATAGTTCAATCTCCAGAGTTGTCTGTCCCAAATTTTTCTTTTACATTTTGGTAAGTAAATAATTAAGATGGTAGCCCAAGATAACAAAAAGGTCTGGCTGCAGAAAACAAAACGGACAATACTCACCTGTTACATCTTCCATTGCTGCTGCACCAATGCCTCTGTGGTCCTCACATGGTGGTATCAATGACATGCCATGCTAGCAGATGATTTGTGCAGTCAATCATTGGTCACAGCAGTGATACCAGCAACTATGGCACATGTCTGCTGTAACCAGTGATCCCTCGTCCAGTACTTATTTACATGGCTGTAGTGATTATGTGCTGGTGCATCATGTCATTGCTGCTGCCATGTAAATAGAGACTAAAGAGCTGACCACAGGAGCATTAGCACAGAGGTGTTGGTGGGGTTCAAGGGCAGGTTCACAGAATGTTTTTTTAATGTATTAAACTATTGCGTATGCTATGCCAAAATATGAGTAAAATATGTCCACCAACATTATCCCATTGAATACATGACACATATTAAGCATATGGAAGACGTGTAGTTCACATTAAGCATATTTTTATGCTTCTGATTTGAAATCCACATTATGTAAAAAAAAAGTCACGTCAATACTTGTCACATTTTTTTGTGGCGTATGGTCTAAATTTTCCCACTGACAATATGTACTCAATCCCCATTGACAAAACCACTTTCACATGCAGCAGAAACAAAACCCTAGAAAAATAACCCCACTGTGGATTTTAAAATCCACATTATGCTCATCCAATGTGTGTGTACTAGGGAGAAGGAGACATTTGAGTGCTATAGTGTGTGCAAGTATATAGTACACATACAGTGACGTGTCCGGTATGTGTCAGTTACATGTGTGCGGCATGTATCAGTGATAAGTACTAGTAATATGTGGCATATGTTTTATGTGGTGTTTTGCCCTTGAATGCTGACCCACTGATGCTTCACCATAAGCAGGATGGAGACTGCCTTAAATGACAGCCTGCATTCTGCTGACATAGTCAAGTAATGGTGGGGACCAGTGTCGGACTGGGGTACCTAGGGCCCACCAGTAAAAATTATTTTGGGGGCCCACCGTACGGATACATTCAAATATAATAAATAATCTAACAAGTTTTTTATATGAACATAGGCTGGTTGAGGGGCTGTACATAGAATATAAGTATGTAGTACAGTAAGTCTACTGTGTTATGTGCCACTTGTGCAAGGGGTGGGAGACTAGAGGCCCATCTTGCTCAGGGGCCCACCGGGGGATTCACCTGTACACCTGTGGGCCAGTCCGAGCCTGGTGGGGACCCTCACCCTAATATTGTTTCATTACCAGCTTACTAGTAACAGAGGTTTAATGCAGAATATGCAATACTTTTATAAGCATAAATTTAACAATAATCCCATTCTATAAATAAGAATTAAGAGGGTCATTTATGAATTGATATATGCCAGTTTTCGGTGTATATTTATCACAGATTTGCGGCCGAATCTGCGTCTTCTACTCAATCCACGGCACATATGCCAGTTCTAAAAAAAGGGGAAGGACCAGCTTGTCTCATTTATCATTTTCTATACCAGTTTAAGGCAAAGAAAATTATCTAAATCTAAGCCAGCAAGGGAGCTGGTATAGATTTAGGCTTACATACTATGTAAGTAAATGCCATAACATCACTGGATTGTTTTTTAACAACATGTAAATGGCAAATTTGCTTCACTTTCTATCATCTATAAAATGAATATACAATATTGGGACAACCCATTTAATGATGGTATTCCTTTTCCCTAACAGTTTCCAATAGGTTTGGGAGCAGCTGGAAGTGTCAGGGTAGGAAACGCATTAGGAGCTGGAAAAGCAGAGGAAGCAAAGAAATCCAGTAAAGTTGTGCTTTGTCTTGGAGGTAATGAACTTTTGAATTTCAAGTCATAAAGTGATATTCCAGCATTCAATACTAAGCATAAGGAAAATACAATTAGAATAAAGACAAATAAAATAAATAAAAATGACATAAAATGAAATAGAAAAAAATACTTGGTGTAACTGCAATTATTACATTATACAATGTAAGGTTATAGATCCAAGACTCTTGGGGTGTGTTTATTCTAGCTGAACATACCAAGACACTGTTCCAACTCATTTACATTACATGTGTTGGCTTGGTGTACAGCAGTCTTTAAAGGGATTGTCTTGCCATCTATGTTAATGACCTATTGTGTGGATAAGTGATCAATATCTGATCGGCGGGGGTCTGACACCTGGCACTCCCACCGATTAGCTGTTTGAAGAGGAGGCGGCACATGCTGCTTCTTCTTCATTACAAATATGACAAGACTTTCTGGTTTTTTACACAATAGACTGGAGAAGACTTAACTGACTTCTATGGGACAGCTTTCTAGGCATGCTCTGTGACCTGTGCAGTAGCTAAGCTCTGATATCACCAACTGTGAATTTTGGATTATGTGTTATCTATACAAAAGTGATAATTGTAATTATAATTATCTTTGTTATAATAATTTTTCTGGCCATTCTTCCATAGAGCCCCAACTGTACCCATGTACTATTCCAGGATTAGTTGAGCGGAGCGGTCTCCTGCTTCTACCTGTTCCACTCATCTAAGAGACCCGACATACAGTTGTCTTAGCTGAGCGAAGCAGGCAGAAGCAGAAGCCCGCTCAGCTAATCCTGGCATAGTACATGGGTACAGGGTACCCATGTACTATGCCAGCAGTTAGTAATTGTTCGGGGAGCACGGGCAGGAGCCCCAATGAGCGCTGCTGCCTGTACTCCCTGCAACGCTGCTGCCCATTGATAAAGTGAACTCTGTACTCCATACACCGCTGACAGCTCAGCGGTGTACAGAAAACAGAGGTTTAGCGCACCAGTGAATGGTGCGCTTTAGAGATAAGAAAGTGTGGTAAAAATAAAAAAATTCATAAAGTATATTACAAAAATATTTTTAGGGGGTTAGGGACTACATATTAAAAGTTACTCTAAAAGTTTAGTTACTCGTTAAATAAAAAAATTAAAGTGACATAAAGGAATTAGTAAAAAATAAAGTTATAGCTATAGTTATTAGTTGTAGCAATAGTATAACAGACTACATACACACACATATTTGTTTCCCTTTCTTTGTTCATAAAAAAAATTAAAATAAATATATTTATTAGTTTTAGCAATAATATAGTGGGCTTTATGGTTAAAATATACAAATGTACACACATTTTTTTTCCTTTTTGCTTTCTTAAATTTAACTATATTCACTTCCTCCAAAAAATGAATAAAAAGTGATTGAAAAGTAAAAAATAATCCCATAAAACTCCACTCTATTATTTTCCCGCTTCCCACTACACTGTATTTAATATTAAATGTTGGTATTAGAAAGCACAACTTGCCTTGTAAAAAAACAAGCTCTCAAACTGCTATGTGAATGGAAAAATAAAAACTTTATGGGTCCAGGAATGCAGGGAGCGAGGGGTGAATAGATAAACAAGATTTTTTCAGTTTTTATTTATTCATTTTTCAAAGTATATTTCACTTGAATAATTTGGACTATTTTGTTGGGCCCGTCACATAAACTCCTCTAAATTAAAAATCTATTTAATACTAGGTAGTAATGTAACAAAACTAGAAAAACACCAGGACGGTGAATACTTTGGCAAGGCACTGTATAGACAGTATATGTAAATAATGCAGCCATATACTGTGTACATAGATATAAAATATCACCATATACTGTATATGGATAATGCAGTCATACAGTGTTTATATAAATAATGGTACTATAGGCTATGCAAATAAATGTCACTATATACTGTGCACATACATAACGCTGGTAGTGAAGTATTTATAGTTGCGTTTGAGATTGGGTACCAAAGCATAGAGTCATGACCTAGGACTGTGTGGGTGGGGGTGCATACAAGGTCCTGACGTTAAAGGGTTTCTGTCACCAGTTTTTTTGGTATGAATCAGGCTGACATTAGAGATGTGCTAATCTCACCTGATTCCAAATATATATTTGTTTTATTTACTGGTGCCCCCATTTTTATATAAAATGAACTTTTATTTTATGCTAATAAGGCCTCTAGGTGCAAGGGGCGTTACCCCTGCTCCTAGAGGCTCTGTTGATTGACAGGACCAGGCAGAGAAGAAACACTCCATTCACCATAGCTTGCAAGGACCTTCAATGATGTCATGACCATGTGATCAGTCACATGGTTTAGGAGGAGACAGGCTGTTTGTGTGATCCTAACCATGTGACTGATCACATGGTCATGACATCATTGAAGGTCCTTGCAAGCTATGGTGAATGGAGTGTTTCTTCTCTGCCTGGGCCTGTCAATCAACAGAGCCTCTAGGAGCAGGGGTGATGCCCCTTGCACCTAGAGGCCTTATTAGCATAAAATAAAAGTTCATTTTATATAAAAATGGGGGCACCAGTAAATAAAACAGATATATATTTGGAATCAGTTGACATTAGCACATCTCTAATATCAGCCTGATTCATACCGAAAAAACTGGTGACAGAAACCCTTTAAGCTTATAGACAGTCTGTCACCAATATATTCACTGATAAATCAGGTACAATACCTTGTAGGGCTAGCTCACCTGAAGGTAATGATACATTCCACTTACAGATCTGATGCTTCATTCTAGAGAAAAATGTCTACATTCATATGTAAATGAGCAGTGAAGTGCACTGGGGGCGACCCAAGCCATTCTGTTCATCCTTGCTCCTCCTGCTTCCTCTATCAGCCTCTTAATCTCCTTCATTGGCAGGGTCAGGTTCCTGCATAGTCATAGCACCTGGCCATGTCAATCAAGGAGAGGGAGCAGCTGGCTCCTGCATGTCCACTATATTGGCAACAGCAGAGCATGTGACCATGGCAATGCAGTACAGGATGTAAATAGTTCCAGGACTGGAACGTGGACATGTAGAAGCCAACGCGGAAGGCCGGAGCAGCGGGGAGTATGTATGTATGAATCTTCTATTTACAGAGGCAGGCTGTGGGCATTAGAGAAAAAAAATCTTTATTCCCAGAGATCCCTTTTACGGTCACCCCTGTGCACAATTAGCAGTGCCTGATAGGTTACAAACGTATACAGGGAAGGCTATCAATTACAGATAAGATGGCCCCCATGTATAACTAAAGTCAGAAAGAGTAGAGTTACTAAATCTAAATCTACTAAATCTAAATCTACTAAATTTACTAAATCTTTTCCCACAAAACAATATATTAGTCTGTTCAGCTCCCCCTGCTCTATAATATGTTGCCTGCAGTTTGCAATGCATTTCATGGTGACACTTTCTTTAAATCTCTGCTCTTTCTGACTTTAGATGTAGACAGGAGCCATCTTAGTGATTGACGGTATTCTCTGTGTAAGTGTTTATACAGAGATAGCAGTCAGACACTGATAGTTGTACACAAGGGCAGTTTTCAGTTCAGAAAGGGCAGTGGTTAAAATGTATAAATTACATGTTTTGCTGAATATTTTCCCTCAAAAACTATATATCAATCTGCTCAGGAGCTCTGCTCTGTAAGATGCTGCCTGCAGACTGCACTACATGTTGTGGTGACAGGTTTTCTTTAAAGGGGTTGTCCCATGAAAAATATTCTCAATTTTTCAAACCAGCACCTGCATCTCAATACTTTTGTAAGTAATTAAAAATTTAGTATAGCCACTAAGTTATACACTAAAATCTATCTGTATAGTGCCACCTGCTGTTTGCTATATTTCTAATTTCTCTGTCCTTCTTACTGAGATGGAAGCACATGCTCAGTTCCATCCTTCAACTGCCCCCAGCTGCAGTACCAAAGACACCCCCCCCCCTCAGAGTGCAAACTCCCTAAGTTGCCAGCTTGATATAAATATAGTAGAGCAATAAATGGGGATCTCTGGATTCATGTGAGGTACAGGGCTTGTTCTAGCTTTGTTAGAAAGAGATTGTCATGTATTATATGATATCGGATTTTCATTTTTTACATTAATCATGGGATAACTGTTAAGTAAATTTATTTTCACACTATTCATTTGATTCTTTAAAGATTATGATAGTAAAATTGTTAAACTGTAGCTTTATATTTTTCGATTTTGTTTCTCTTCATTTCTCAGTGATATCTGGGTTGACAGTTGGTTGTCTTTTAGCTGCACTGAAGAATGTAATTGGCTATGTTTTTACAACAGATAGGTAGGTAAAACAGAACATGAATAAAGCTGATGAAGTACAAGGAATTGAATCAATAAGAAAGCTGAGCATTATCCTATTACATTATTTTTTATGTTTTCAGGGATATTCTTTCCTTGGTTTCACGTATCATGCTCGTATTTGCTCCATTTCACGTATGTGATGCAACAAATGTAAGTATGCACATAGTAGCATAGGGGGTCATTTATTATTATATACACCCAGATCCTTCTCAGCTAGTGACTCTCCCAGTTTTACTCCCCCTAGGATATATACAGCATGCAGATGTTTAGCCCCCAGGTGCATAACTTTACATTTATCTATATTGAACCTAATTTGTCAAGTGGAGGCCCAAACAGGAAGGTTGTCCAAGTCAGCTTGTAACTTATTAACCTCTTCCATAGACTGTACTGTATTACAAAGTTTGATCTCATCTGCAAAAAAATAGAAACAACACTATTAATCCCATCCTCTATGTCATGAATGAATAAGTAAAATAGCAGACCCAGCACGGAATCTTGGGGTACACCACTTATAACCACGGACCATTCAGACCACAACTCTATGGATACGATCTTGAAGCCAGTGTTCAATTCAATTACAAATTATATTTTCTAAACTAATAGACCTCAATTTACCCATTAGGCATGTGTGTGGGACAGTATTGAACGCCTTTGCAAAGTCCAAAAACACAACATTCATAGCCTTCTCTCTGCCAAGGCTTCTACTCACCTTCTTATAAAAAAAAATCTGGTTACTTTGACAGCTTCTGTTCTTAGTAAAACCATGTTGGATATCACTTATTATATTATTTACTGTTACTTAATCCTGTATGTAGTCTCGTAGAAGGCCAACTTACTGGTCTAATGGTAAAGACCTAGCACCCTTTTGCCAGTCCCTCCTTGTGCCAGTCCCATGGTACAATACCTGTCATTAAAGAATCTGTAAATATTATGAACAAAAGCAAAGCAATAACTGAACTAAGCTCCTTTCGAGCTCTAGGGTGTAATCCATCTGGACCCAGTGTTTTACCATTTAGTATGTATGAGTGACTTGCATTGTTTCCTGTGCATAACCTTACATTTGTCAGTGTTAAAGCTCATCTGCCACTTCTCTGCCCAAGCCTCCAATTTACCCAGACCCATCTGTAGCGGTATGCTGCCCTCTTTTGTGTTACTTACTTTACATAGTTTAGTGTTGTCTGCAAAAATTGATATTTTACTGTGCAACCCTTCTACAAGATCATTAATAAATATATTGAAGAGAATAAGGCCCAAAACTGACCCCTGCGGTACCCCCACGACTGACAGCAATCCAATATGAGTATGTACCAGGTATTTACCTACATACACACATTTTCCCCAAATCCAAGCATTCTCATTTTACATACCAACCTTTTGTTTTACAGTATAAAATGCTTTGGAGAAGTCAAGATATGATAGAACTTACCTTCTCACAGACACTGATTAGATTAGTTTGACAGGACAGATCCCTCATGAATCCGTGCTGATACATCGTCATACTCTTATTTTCATTGAGATACTGCAGGATAGCATCTCTTAAAAATCTTAAAACAGTTTACCCACAACAGATGTTAGACTTACTGGCCTATAGTTTCCAGGCTCTGTTTCTGACCCTTTTTTTAAAATAATGGCATCACATTTGCTAAGTTCCAATCCTGTGGAACACTCTCTGTCATTGTGGAGTCCTTAAATATCAGAAATAAGGGTCTGTCTATGACATTATATCATTCTCTTAGGATACGGGAGTGTATGCAGTCTGGACCTGTCTATTTTAATCTTTTTAAGATGCCACTTTACTTCTTTCTGGGTCAGACAGGTCCCTTTTAATGGGTAGTTTACTTTTACGCTGATCTGATGTTTTTTCATCTGGCAGTTCATTTTTCTTACTTAATACAGTGAACAAAACATTTTTAATAGATGTGCTTTTTACTCCATCGCTCTCTACAACTCCTCCCTCATCACTCTGTAACGAACCAGGGCCAACACTGTTAGGTTTAAACTTTTTACCACTTATATTATTCAAGAACATTGTAGGGTTAGTTTTACTCTTTGGCAATACACATACACAGCAACTTTATATTGAAAGAGAAACAGTAGGTAAATAAGATTGATCCAGTCTTGTAAAATGCCATTTAATTTCTAATTTTGAATTTGGCTAGATGTCTTTTAGGGGCAGTGGTTGTGAAACCATTGCATCAATCAAACCAGTTTCACTTTGGGCTAGTCTTAATGGCATTATTCTGGCAGTCTCCCTAGTATTCACCCTATAACCCTTAGGGCTCATGCACAGACAAGGATAGCACAATTCTATAGAGAGCAGGACATTTTGTTCTGCAAAATGTGGAACACACAGAGCTGGTATCTGTGTTTTGCGGATCTGCAATTTGCTGACTGCAAAAATGACCGTTTCCGTTTGTGCAGTCCGCCAAACCTGTATACCGGTCGTGTGTATTCCGCATTTTGCATAACAGAACATCCTGCCCTCTATACAACTGTCCTATACTTGTCCATAAAATGTCCTATACTGTCCTATACTTGCCCATAACGGATATACAGATAGCACACAGGTGTGCTGTCTGCATCTTTTCCGGACAAAAATGGATGGGTCTGCATCTGACCCACAAAAAAAAATGCAGATCAAATCTGGACCAAAAATACGTACATGTCCATGAGCCCTTATACAGGGATCTGGATTTTGATGTCTAGTAAGTAATGGGCCGAGGTTGGGGCAGGAAGAGTTCGTTTGAATCCACAAAACAGTCTAGAAGTCAGAGCAGGCAGCACAAGATCAGTATGGTGGTCAGACATAGGTCAGGTGGCAGAGATTCAGGATCCAGGAATCAGGCAAAAGTCAGTACATGGGCAGAAATGCAGATTATAGCACCTTTGCAGGATCCAGCAAGCTAGTAGACCTATTGCACAGGTAGAGAATGGGACAAAGAGCATGGCCTATATGGCAAAACAGATAATCACATTAGAAACTGGCACCTGCACAGAGTATCAAAGAAGGATTTCACCCTTGCAATACTGCAGAATGAGGTGAGATTCAATAGACACACAGAACAACAACCCCTGGGCCTGGTGCCAGAGCACTGGAACTTTAACAGACACAGAGTCAGTGGAGCGGTACCTGTGCCTGCCAGAAGTAGCAGGGCAGCGGTGGGCATGGGCTGCCGACATAAAGTAATTTGCTGCTACTTTCAATTTATTGGTAATTTATTTAACACATCTAAAATTTGTGTTCCAGATTTCCAGTGGAGGAGTATTAAGAGGATTTGGAAAGCAAAAAATTGGAGCTATTACCAATGTAATTGGCTACTATCTTATTGGTCTCCCACTTGGAATTTCACTGATGTTTCTGGTGAAACTTGGAATCATAGGTGAGATTATTAGTTTATACATATTTAGGAATGTGATTATAATACAGAAAGGATGTGCACACCCCCTTGGAAAAGCGTATAGGACTCAAACCGAATATTAGAAGGTCAAAAGTATTTATTAAAACTATGTAAATTAATAATTACACATGATTAATAGCAGACACACCTGATTAGTAAATATACCTAAAATAAACAATAAAACAAGTAGCCTAATAGTTCATCCTAAAGTGCATCAGAAGAAACATCTATATATACGCCTAAAAAATGATAATAGTTCATCAAATCCCTCTGACTGCAGAAAAAGTATGCCCGTGATCATATAATTCATAGATAATAGATCCAGTTCCTGTCAGCAATTGGATGGTATATATATGCTGCTCATGAATTGATCTGTATATAGGTTGTATACATACACTGTTCGTGAGTCCACCCCCATTCCGCCTTTTATAGTGTCATCAGATTAGTTGAAAACATGAAATGGATTCCTTCCTTTATTGCATCTATACTTCCATATTGTTTTGCTCCAAACAGATCCTTTAACAATCCACATATTGCGCTTCTTATCTCCACATTGCATTTCCATTGCGTTTTTACATCACATTATATATTTTTTATTTATTTTTCGCTTCTCCTTACTCCACTGTATTTATAGTTTCCATTAATCCCATATTCACAAGATAAAAAATAAAAATAGAAATAGAAAATATATATATATATTCATACTCGATGTATCCAATAATTATTCAGATTACTGTCGGAATTCAAGGAAGTTATAAGTGGGGGTCCCGGGGCAAGGGGAGATCAGGGTGCTGAAATACAACAGCATACCCCGATGTCCCATCATCCCGGCCCCCCACCAAGTCATAAAAAGCCAAATAATTCCATGTCCGCATTTAATCCTAATGGGACTAGTGTGTTAAAATCAAATATCCTTTTAGATTTAGCGCATGACATACTTGCGACATGATTGCCACCCCTCCAATGTGGCTTGATCGTTTCAATCACAACGTATGTCAAGCTGCTTGGGTCATCATTATGACACTCTTTGAAGTGTTTGGACACAGTATGTGTATCCAAACCATTCTTTATATTCCTAATATGTTCAGAAATCCTCTTTTTCATAGTACATTTCGTTCTGCCTACATATTGTTTCCTACAAGTGCATTCAATCAAATATATTACATTGGCCGAATCACATGTTAAAAGTTCGCTAATCTGCCATTTATAGTCATTTACTGTAGAACATACCCAGTCTGTTTTCCTATTTCCCGAGGTAACCCTGCAATTTATACATCTCCCACATCGATAAAAGCCTTTAAGGTCTATCCATTTTGTTATTGTACTAACTACTGTAGATTGTTTGGTGGTTGGTGCAATTTTAAGTTCTAAAGATGGTACTCTAGTACAGTATATATGATTTTAGGGTCAGTAGACAGGAGGGGACCGACCAGTTTGTCTTTGAGCAAATGATGCCAATGGGTTTTTATTACCTTCTCAATTTTTTTTATATTGAGAGCTAAATGAAGGAACAATCCTCATAGTATCCTCCATTTTATCTCCAATATAATTACATGGGTCAAAAAATTCCTTCCTGTTCATGCCCCTTACTTTTTCTAATGCCTCTTGTATCACATTCTGTGGATAGTCTTCGTCCCTAAAGTCCTGACTCAACTGTATAACCTCTTTTTCAAAATCCTCCTCCAAAGTGCAATTCCGTTTGATCTGCTGGAACTGGCTCATTGGAACATTTGTCAGCCATCTTGGAAGATGGTAGCTTGTAAATAAAATATAGCTGTTTTTCGCAACTGTTTTATGATGGGTGTTACATATAAATTTATCCTCTCTTATTGTAATCTCTAGATCTAAAAACTCAACTCGTTTTCTACTGATGCTGGGAGTGAACTTGAGATTCCTTGTGTTTTCATTCATTTCCTGTAGAAATTGTGTCCGACTGTCTTCTCCTTTGTCCCAAATGAAAAATATATCATCAATATAACACCCCCATAGTACCAGATCCACCCCCAGCCGTGGTTGGATGGTTTCAAGTTCCCACTCTGCCATAAACAAATTAGCATAGCTGGGGGCGAATCTGGTACCCATGGCGGTGCCACGTGCCTGAAGAAAAAAACCATTCGAATACAAAAAATAATCGTAAGTATATAGTGTACACTATCCACAATAAATGTGACCTGATCCTTTTTCAAAATATCTTCTCTTTCCAATGAATTCTGTAGTGCCTTTAAACCCTGTGAGTGTTCTATGACAGTATACAATGAGCTTACATCAAGTGTGCATAAAATCCAATGAGGTTGGTATTGTAAATTCTCAATTAGCTTAACAATTGCAGTAGTATCCTTAATATAGGAAGGTGTGCGTTTAACAACCGGTTGTAACATTTAATCTACATAACAGGAGAGATTAGATGAGATAGACCCTATGCCGGAAATAATAGGGCGGCCCAGAGGATTTGTCGCACTTTTATGCACCTTGGGCAAACAATAAAACATAGGGATTCGCTGTTCCGTTTCAATAATAAATTTAAATTCACGATCATATAAGATCCCTTTTTCAACCCCTCCTTTACATAAATCCACTAGGGCCTCATTATATTCTTTAGTTGGATCCCTCCTTAGTTTAATGTATGTACTTTCATCCATAAGTTCTTTTTTGCATTCGTTATCGTACATTTCCGTATCTTGGATAACCACTGCTCCTCCCTCGGCCAGACGAATTGTTATTTTATATAGTTTTTGTAATTGTTTGAGTGCGTTCCTCTCTTCTATTGTGAGATTATTATATTCATATTTATTGTTTGGTTTATTTATCTTCCTCAGATCAGTTTCCACATTTTTCATAAAAGCCAGTATCTGTTTCCCTGCCTCTTGTTTAGGATACATTTTTGAACTCTGCTTTAAGTTAGTGTGTTGATATTGGGGCAAGACTTTAGTGCCTATTTCAATTGGATTTTCATAAAGTGTTTTTTCAAGCACAACTTTCTGACAAATTTTTCGATGCCTATATAGGTATTGAATTTATTCATTGGTGTAGTTGGGGCAAATTTAAGGCCTTTGTTTAATAGATTAACTTGTGGCTGAGTTAGGACATGATGGCTGAGATTAATGATAGAATTTTCTACCTGTCGGTGTTCCTCTTGTTTCTGTTGAGTACATTTTCCCTGCCCTCTCCTAACCTTCTTCTTTGGTTTATGTCCAGAGAAAGACAAACTTGTCTCGTTTTTTGATGACTGTGATAGTGATAATCTTGCGTTAGTGATCGTGATATCTGTTGTTCCCTCATTGGTGTCTTGTCTCTCCTCTGAGGTTGTACTTGTGTCTCTGTATCGTAAATTGTACTTGTGACTCGGTGCATTTATCTGATGTGTATCTCTCTTGGGTGATTGGTATCTCTTCGGATATTGTGTTCGTGTCCTGTAGTGAGGGGATGTTTTGTCTAAAAAATGACTCTCTGAAAGAGATTTGTATCTGTTAGTTACTGGTATATTATATACATCTTTACTTTTATTTTTATTTTTTATGTTGTGCATATGGGATTAATGAAAACTATAAATACATTGGAGTAAGAAGTGAAAAATAAATAAAAAATATATAATGTGATGTAAAAACGCAATGGAAACGCAATGTGGAGATAAGAAGCGCAATATGTGGATTGTTGATGGATTTGTTTGGAGCAAAACAATATGGAAGTATAGATGTAATAAAGGAAAGAATCCAGTTCATGTTTTCAACTAATCTGATGACACTATAAAAGGCGGAATGGGGGTGGACTGTATTGATTACCACTGATGAAGGAGCCAGGGCACCGAAACGCGTTTGGAAACAAGTGATAATGATGAACTGATTTTTAGGGTCCGGACCCCTTTTTCTGGTCATTTTTATCCTTTCAGTGAATTGCCCCCATTGATGAATCCATCCGAACATTATTACTGGCTGCTTATATGGTACCCGCAGGACCTTCCGAAGCTGATCACACCACGTGACCCGGGAACCACGTGAGCGGAGACTCTGCACGCCACACAGACGCTGCACACGCCACTTCAGGGACTCTGGAATCTTACGCTGTTATAGGCAGCGGTAAAGACCATCTGTACCGTGCTGGACACGTATCTGAGCCCCAAAAACAAAGGCGCATAGAAGAGTGACCCCACGGGGTTGAAGTGCAGTAAGATCCCGTTGGGCACAAATGAAAAAATATTAAGTTGCAGTATCTGTTACAGAGTGACCCACGAACAGTGCATGTATACAACCTATATACAGATCAATTCATGAACAGCATATATATATATACCATCCAATTGCTGACAGGAACTGGATCTATTATCTATGGATTATATGATCACGGGCATAATTTTTCTGCAGTCAGAGGGATTTGATGAACTATTATCATTTTTTAGGCGTATATATAGATGTTTCTTCTGATGCACTTTAGGATGAACTATTAGGCTACTTGTTTTATGAGAAAATGAGAAAATAAAGCCAGAAAATCACATTGTCTGACTTTTAAAGAATTTATTTGCAAATTATGGTGGAAAATAAGCATTTGGTCAATAACAAAAGTTCATCTCAATATTTTGTTATATATCCTTTGTTGGCAATAACAGAGGTCAAACGTTTTCTGTAAGTCTTCACAAAGTTGGCACACACTGTTGCTGGTATGTTGGCCCATTCCTCCATGCAGATCTCCTCTAGAGCAGTGATGTTTTGGGGCTTTTGCTGGGCAACACGGACTTTCAACTCCCTCCAAAGGTTTTCTATGGGGTTGAGATCTGGAGACTGGCTAGGCCACTTCAGGACCTTGAAATGCTTCTTACGAAGCCACTCCTTTGTTGCCCTGGCGGTGTGCTTGGGATCATTGTCATGCTGAAAGACCCAGCCACGTTTCATCTTCTATGCCCTTGCTGATGGAAGGAGGTTTGCACTCAAAATCTCACGATACATGGGCCCATTCATTCTTTCATGTACACGGATCAGTCGTCCTGGTCCCTTTGCAGAGAAACAGCCCCAAAGAATGATATTGCCACCCCCATGCTTCACAGTAGGCATGGTGTTCTTTGGATGCAACTCAGCATTCACTCTCCTCCAAACACGACAAGTTGTGTTTCTACCAAACAGTTCTACTTTGGTTTCATCCAGGGCATAGCTAAAGGCTCATGGGCCCTGGTGCAAGAGTTTAACTTGCCCCCAGTGCTCAGTGCTGGTGCACTTAGCTTTTCTGCTGCCTAAGGCAAATACTGAAATGGCCCCCCCATGCCAAATTCTCAACCTAACCCCCTCCCTCCAGTCCTACTGTTAAAGGGTCTTCCGCATCCCCAAAAATCAGCTGTTTGAAGAGAGCGCAGCTCTGTTCACCTGCTTGCCACAGCATTTGCAGTGATGAGCAGTTAAACAGAGCAGAGAAGGCAGCGCTCGTAGAATAAAAAAAAACGGACAACCCCTTTAAAGACTTGGAAAACTTTACATACAGAGCTACAGAACATACAGGGTCATACAGCGCTACATATGTACCTCTTACATCCAGTGACTTCTATAATGTAGACATTCTCTTTCCTATTCTTTTCCTGTCAAACCAGACCGCCATGGTGACTTCTTTTAGCCATGCCTCCCACCTTCTCAACACCCCATCCTGCCACCCCAATACTGTGTCCACTGTGCTCCCCAATACAATCCTGCAGAAACAGTTCCCCTGAAAATACTGGTACCACACAAATAGTGCACCAGTACAAAAACACCCCTGAGATCATACCCCTATTAGACCTCCATGTAAGACCCCGACCCAATATCAGACCTCAGATAAGACTCCCATTAGACCTCCAGACCCCCATATCAGACCTCCAGATCCCCAATCAGATCCCCATTAAACCTAAAGGCCCTCCAGTCAGACCTCTCCAGATCCCCCAGTCAGACCTCTCATTAGACCACTCCAGACCCCCAGTCAGACCTCCAGACCCCCAGTCAGACCACTCCAGACCCCCCCGTTAGACCACTCCAGAACCCCCGTTAGACCACTCCAGACCCCTCAGTGAGACCTCCAGATCCCCCCCAGTAAGACCTCCTGACCCCACCAGTGAGACCTCCAGACCCCACCAGTGAGACCTCCAGAACCCACCCCCATTAGACCTCCAGATCCCCCCATTAGACCTCCAGACCCCCCCATTAGACCCACCAGTGAAATTTCCAGAGCCCCCTCCATTAAACCTCCAGAACCCCCTCCATTAAACCTCCAGAACCCCCTCCATTAAACCTCCAGACCCCCCATTAGACCTCCAGACCCCACCAGTGAAATTTCCAGAGTCTCCTCCAGTAAACCTCCAGAACCCTCTCCATTAAACCTCAAGCCGCCCCCCCATTAGACCTCCAGACCTCACCAGTGAAATTGCCAGAGCCCCCTCCCTTAAACCTCCAGACCCCCCTCCATTAAACATCCAGACCCCCTCCATTAAACCTCCAGACGCCCCCCCATTAGACCTCTATATCAGACCTCAGATCAGACTGCAAAATAATAAATAAATTTACCTTCTCCTTCTCCCTGTCAGGCTGTTTCCCCGGCTCTCACCTCTTCTCAGGTCCTGCGCTGCAGTCACCTGACCTCCTGCAGCGTCAGGTCAGAGTGTGCTGACCTGACGCTGTGTACGTCCTGAGCCCTCTGGGCCCCCTGGCTTATGGGCCCGGTTGCAACTGCGACCGCTGCGACACCTATAGTTACGCCAGTGGTTTCATCTGACCATATGACATTCTCCCAATACTCTTCTGGAACATCCAAATGCTCTCTAGCAAACTTCAGTCGGGCACGGATATGTACTGGCTTAAGTAGGGGGACACGTCTGGCACTGCAGGATCTGAGTCCCTGGCGGCATAGTGTGTTACTGACAGTAGCCTTTGTTACATTGGTCCCAGCTTTCTGCAGGTCATTCACTAGGTCCCCCCCGTGTGGTTCTGGGATTTTTTGCTCACAGTTCTTGTGATCATTTTGACCCCATGGGGTGAGATCTTGC
The DNA here is from genome assembly GCA_900303285.1 of Rhinella marina. NCBI lineage: Eukaryota > Metazoa > Chordata > Amphibia > Anura > Bufonidae > Rhinella > Rhinella marina. The sequence continues at coordinate 112,061 of ONZH01015202.1, forward strand.
GTGGAGCCCCTGATCAAGGGAGATTATGAGTGGACTTGTAAGTCTTCCATTTTGTAATTATTGCTCCCACAGTTGATTTCTTCGCACCAAGCTGCTTGCCTATTGCAGATTCAGTCTTCCCAGCCTGGTGCAGGTCTACAATTTTGTTTCTGGTGTCCTTCGACAGCTCTTTGGTCCTCATCATAGTGGAGTTTGGAGTGTGACTGTTTGAAGTTGTGGACAGGTGTCTTTTATACTGATAACAAGTTCAGACAGGTGCAATATTATACTAAACAGCCCAATAATATAATTATACTAGACCTTATGATAAAACTACTGCAAAAGGTATGACCTGGAGGTAAACGACCAATACAAAGGCGCAATGCTCCTAATCATTAGATGTAAAACAAATAAAGTGTACAATCCCACTTCTATTATTGAAGCATAGATATTCCACAAGTAAGGTAGTCAATCCCAACTGTACTTGTTCAATGGTCAGTCGGGAACCGGTTGTAATCATCCAGAAACCATTATAATCAAATATAAGATGAACCAATGTCCCTACGCGTTTCACTTATAGCTCATCAGGGGGCTTAGATTAATCAATAGAGAAAGGGATCATTAAGCCCTGACTCCAACTTTGTTGTGGAACACAAAAAATCTTCCTCTGTGTAACATACACTAATGCACCAACAAATATTGATATAGGATGACAAATATTCATGAAGCGTCAAGTATCATGAAGATCAAATAGAAGGAAGACCCCTACAATTACTCTCCACCTCGGGGGATGTATCAACAATACAACCATTGGGTCAATGAAAATGATGTACACCACCTCAATATATACTTATGATTCGTTAATCTATTGAGTGGAGTCCTCTGGGGGAGAGGGTGTACTTGCACTTTAGATGATAATCTCCAGCCTCATGGACCGAGTCACAGGCCCAGATGTCATGGTGATATGGTTCAAAAGTGTTAGAACCGACCCGGTCAGCGTCCCTGTGGCAGGCGCTCCTATGTAGTGGACGCTGGATTTATAAATTACTGCGTCTCCGCGCAAACAGAGACGCGGACCGGAAGAAAGAGGATGTATGTGACGTCATCACGCACCGGCGCTGCGTTCCATAGCAGTTGCCCTTCGTGTCAAAATCAAACAAACTTTATAGACACCTCCTTGAAACACACAATATAAATCTGGACCACAATTCCATGGTTAAACAACTATGTGATGTGTCTAGAAGGTATGTAACCAAAATATTTGATGCAAGTATAAATGACCAGCATATCTAGGTCAACGAAATTAGTAAATAACCAGGAATGGGAAGAATCAAAAAGATGATACCGATGAAGTGTGTCTTAAAGGTACAGTATCAATGTCCACCAGACATTACCGGACCCTCAACGGCACCAGTGGAGCATTCGGTGACATACTTGTAGCCAACAATTGAATCCCATTCTATATAAAGATCATTCAGAACCTGTATTCAAATAAAGCACGTAAAGTCCATATTCTCGTTTAAACCATGTGGTGCCATTGTGTTTAATCAATATATCCATCGAAGTTCCTTCTGCTTAAGGAGTTGGTCTATATTACCCGCTCTAATGGAGGGTGGAACCACTTCTAATGCCGAAAACAGAATGCCCACAGGGTTTCCCTGATGTTTCAAAACCACATGTCTTGCCACTGGTTTGTCCCTTCTATTCCTGATGTCCCCAATGTGTTCCAAGATACGTACTTTAAGCTCCCTACAGGTTTTCCCTATACATAGGGCACCACAGATGCACGTCATCATATAGACCACGTTCTTGGTATTGCAATTGACAAAACACCTCATCTGATACATTTGTGAACCAGTACTGTTGGTGAAAACCCTGCCAGGCTTAATAAACTTGCAGGCTTTGCAATGTCCACACAGAAAAGTACCGTTTTGGCAATTATCTAGCCAAGTCCGTTGTTTCAGTGGTGGTTCATAGTGACTATGCACCAAAAAATTTATTAAGCCTGGCAGGGTTTTCACCAGCAGTACTGGTATCAATTGGTGGTTGACTAGATACTTTTTTCCCCCACGGTATATGCATCCATGTTAATAAACAAGTATCATTATAGTAAGAACATTTTACGGTAAAATGCCATTTTTATACCAGTGATATTAAACACAGAGGGGGTCATTTATCAGACTGGTGTAAAGTAGACATTGCTTTCATTTTTCAAAGAAGCTGTCCAAAATGAAAGATGCCAGTTCTATTTCACACTAGTTTGATAAATGACCCCCAGAGTTCATAGATATTTTACCACCAACATTGTATCATTTAATCAGTCCAGTGATATTAAATGCATACATAATTCTAAGACATTTTACTGCAACCACTGAATTATTCCCAAAGTAAATTGTCAATAACAATGTTTGTAGAAAGGGAGGGACATTTAATTATGCCTTTACCTTTAAGTTACAGAAAACACACAAATTTTGCTAGTACCGTTCAATAATCTTTGTGTACCAATCCTGTGACTTTTCATTTAGGAAACCCATGAGTTATCATGTTTAGGTCTCATAATGTCTGGAAAATTGAAGGGTGCAAAATGAAAGACCCAGGCCTCGTTGTTCCAGAGTCAAAATGTGAATAGCAGCACCAGCCATCCAGCCAGAAAAAATTTTAGTAGGCCACAGGTCTCCCTGACTTTCGAAAGGTGCAACATTATTACTAAGGACAAAGGGGATACACAGAGGCGTAGCTACCGGTGGGGCGACGGCTCCGGGCCCAGTGACTCAGATGGGGCCCAGCAAGGATGAATACAGGCGAATACAAGTGAGCGCTTCCATTATGGAAGCGCTCACTTGTATTTAGGGACCCCCATCAGACCTCAGATCAGCCCACCCAGCCACATAAGATTAAAATAAAAAATCTTTCTTACCTGTCCGGCACTGCGGCTGCCCTCCAGTCCAGCGCTCCACTGTCTCCCTGGCCGGCGCGCACTATGACCTGACGCTGCATGGGGGCACATTAAGCTTATCTGAGGTCTGATGGGGGCAGGGGACTGTTAGTTTAGTGATGTAAAAGCTGGGGACAGATTTCCTTTAACATAGGAGTCGCCTTGTTTTTTACTCCTATTACTCCTATATTTTACTGCATTATGTGATAGAGTATTTAGAGTAGGGTATGTAGAAAGTCTATTGTACTGTACGTAACAGCATAGATGATCTAGCAGTTTATACAGTCATCTTTCTAATACAATATTATAACCACAACTAGTAGTATGTGCCTGTGAAGTTGGAAACGTGCGTTTGGGAAGCCACTAAGTGGGGGGCCCACTCAAGTATGTTTCGCCCCCCCCTCTGCTGAACCTCTAGCTACACCTCTGGGGATACAATACCTTACTGATCTAGCGCAGTGTATTATGTCATGTCATTTTACACTGCCATGTAGCCTAATACACCCTGCCTTTGGTGGGGATTAATAGGCTTCCTTATATAGTAAACCTGGAGGTCAGTGTAAGGCTTACAGCAACCATAACAAATTTCAGCTCTCCACAATTGCAATGTGGGTGACAATGGGCGGTGAAAGAGGGATTTGCCTACCTAAAACCACTTAGATGTGGCAGTTGCTATTGACTGTGGCAAAAATCAACTTTAGAGTGCAGCATTACAAAGGTTGAAACTTTTCCTCTCGACAAGAAGACCCAATTTTAAGACACCCTGGTCATAAAAATGGTTAAATTATTTGACATATTTGCCTAATTTCTTCACCCATGTTACCCGAGGACTTTTTTCCTTAATATTGTTTTAGTAGGACTATTTAATACCAGAATTTAGGTAGTCCATGTGACTCTTGATCACCTTCTGAAATTCCTATTCCATTACAGATAGGCATAAATTCAATATGCCCTGCAAGAATACTGACAATTGCTGGAGGTCACCCTTTCTAATTACCACCTCTACATCCACCCCACAAGAAACACTATATTATCGGTACCATTATTAGACTTCATTTACATACAAATTTTACAGCTACAATGTTCAATGCCACTTGACTTACAGAAGGAGCCCCTTCCCTTGGTAAAACTGTTTAGGTGCCATAATTTTTTTGACCACAGAATCTAAGGAGATAAATGGCCAGTATCTGAGTAGCCTTTAATATTGGCCATATCAGAAGATGACATCCACTACTAATATAGTGCCAGAACACCACCAGTGCCTGCCTATAAATAATGTGGTGTTGTAATTGCCCACTCTCCATGCCATACTATTATGACACATCCATCCAGCCGTCCCTCATTGGAGATGGGAAGGGCTTGGAGCTGTTGCTACAGAGAGCCAAGGGCACTTCAGCATTGAGGAACACCCAGAGGGCACTTGCTATAGCAGCAAGCTATGGATTACAATTTCTCTCTCTGTTATGCCGATCTTAAGGACATATGGGGGCAGATTTATCAAACTAGTGTAAAGTAGAACTGGCTTAGTTGTCCATAGCAATCAACCAGATTCCACCTTTCATAATTCCTTTAGAAAATGAAAGGTGGAATCTGATTGGTTGCTATGGGCAACTAAGCCAGTTTTCCTTTATACCAGTTTGACAAATCTCCCCCAGACTTTTTGTGGAGCTTTTATCATCAGGAATAGTGAGAATGTGAACTCTTAGGGCTCATGCACACGACCGTATGCATTTTGCGGTACGCAAAAAATACAGATGATGTCTGTGTGCATTCCGTATTTTGCAGAACGGAACAGCTGGCCCCTAATAGAACAGTACTATCCTTGTCCGTAATGCGGACAATAATAGAACTTGGTCTATTTTTTTTGCGAAAGAGAAATATGGACATATGGAAATGGAATGCATACCGAGTACCTTCTGTTTTTTTGCGGACCCATTGAAATTAATGGTTCTGCATACGGTCCGCAAAAAAAAAACGAACGGACACGGAAATACGTTTATGTGCATGAGGCCTTATTCTGTCAGATCAATCTGTCACTATTTTTTATGCTGTCCTAACTATAAAATCAATAATAGCTCTATTGAATGCTGACGAGTAATCATATTCATGAGTCCCCGTCGTTCCCCGCCCCTATGAAATTAGCAACAGGTAGGGAGGGAATGTCAGGAGCTCAGTTTTCAGTATAGGATTTTAGCAAAACAACTGGGTCACTTAAAGAAAATTACCCAGCTTTTTGCTAAAGTAATCTATCAGTAATATATTCTGCCCTCACTTTAGACATCATAAAATTGATGCCCTATACCCTTTTAAAGGGAGTTTTTCACCTGTTTTCACCAATATAGATAAGAGCACTGCCCCACAGAAGATTGCATACACATCCCAGACATACCTGTGTGCACTTTGTGTCTGTATTACATGTTCAGAAAAAGCACTTTTATTCTGCAGGAAAACAGCTCCCAAGTGCCCGGCTCTGCTGCTGCAAGTGCCCAAAGCAAACCAGACTGAAGAGGGGAGAGAAAGTTGTTTTTAGTTTCACTTTCAGGCGGGCACTTGGGAGCTGTTTTCCAGCAGAATAAAAGTGCTTTTCCTGGACATGGCACAAAGGCACAAAGTGCACACAGGTATGCGTGGGATGTGTATGCAATCTTCTGTGGGGTACTGCTGTTAGTTATATAGGTGAAAAACAGGTGAAAGACTCCCCTTAAAGGCTATGTAGACCTTCAGGGGCAATTCACTTATGATTGCATTTTACTCGTTTTGGGCTAAAATTTATTTTTTTTCAACTGGTCTTTATTAAAAAATATTGAGCTGTTCTGTCACAAAGGGTTAACTAGCTACGTAAATCATATGTTTTACTTTCACTTTGTGCCATCATCTAAGAAACCATATCTCTAATTTACTAAAAGGAAGGGCGTAGCCATAAGGGGTGCAGAGGTAGCAGTCACTAAAAGGCCCAGGAGCCTGAGGGCGCCCCCCAAAAAAATGCTGCATAAAAAAAAACACCAGTATTATAGAAAGTGCATGCTGGTCAAGTTACACCTCTGCCTGGAGGGAAGGGATTAGGTCAAGAATTCACTATGGGGGAGATGCCCTTTCAATGTTTTCCTCAGACAGCACAAAAGCTATGTGCTTCCCAGCCCCCGGCCACAAAGCACTGAGGGTAGGGGGGCCCAAGCTAAACTCTTGCACCAGGGCCCATGAGCCTTTAGCTACGCCCCTGCTAAAAGGTCATAAACTGCAGAAATATGTTATGTGCCATGTATGGCCTCTAGGGGTCTCACTACTAGTTGAGGCATTCTACCTTTTGGGCTACATTCACATGAACATTGTGTTTTGCAGATCCGCAAAACATGGACACTGGCCCATGTGCGTTCTACAATTTGCACATTTTGCCGCTATCATAGAAAATGCCTATTTTTTTCTATTTCTTTTTTTTTTTTTTTTTTTGCAGGAACGTGGCACGGAACTACGGATGCAGACAGAAAATGGTGTGCTGTCCGCATCTTTTCCTGCCCATAGAAATGAATGGGTACGCACGCGTTTTGCAAAATTGCGGAACGGATGCAGACTCATTAACACGGTCGTGTGAATGTAGCCTTGTTCTGAAACTTGTTGGATAGCTGAGCATACAGACACGTGGAATGGTGGTTGTTATCTCCCTGTAATAAAGTCGCCTGGTAAAGACTGAGTGTGGAAGAACCCACAGAACATAAACACTTATTTAAGCCACATTTGTACCAGTAAGATAAGAATTGAGCTACAGTACAATGAGTGTTTATAAGGTCAGAGATAAGGTGCCTGTCAGCTGAGCTGCCTGATGGAACAGAGTGAAAATTTAGATCCTGCCACTAGAGAAACTCGAGGTTGCACAGACAGGCTCAACATTTTTTATGAAGACCAATTGAAAAAATGATTTTTAGCTCAAATGAGTACAATGCAATAATTAAAAAATTGTCCCCAAAGATGTACATAGCCTTTAAAGGGATTCTGTCACCAGGTTTTGGCCTATAAAGTTATTCACACTACCGGATAGGGCTCATTGCAGTCAATGTAAAAAAGTTATTCTTATTGATCCTAGAGATGTATTTGATGTTAAAAAATCGTTTTTAGTGATATGCAAATTACTCACATAAGGAGCCCAAGGGGATGTCCCCAGCGCCGTTGGAGCCCGGCCACGCCGCAACTGTTGGAGCCCATCACCGCCCACCTACTTATTATTCACTGCAAATCTTCTTGCAGCCCTCCTGCAGCACCAGCGTAATCCGCGCATGCGCAGTACCTCAAGCAGTCTGCGCCCATGCGGTCTACTGGCATCGGCTTCAAGAATATTAGTGCGCATGCGCCAGCTCTCTGCGCACTTCGCTTTGCAAGAAGATTTGATGAAAAACCTAGTGCGGTCAGCAGTTTAGCATGATCAAAACTGCTGACAGATTCTCTTTAACAAATTATATATGTCTGTATTTAACATTGTTTCCACTTCATAATTTGCTTATGGCTAACTGGAGAAGGTATGATTCTCAGGTACAGACAACTCTTCTGCAATGCCCTTTAGCACAAATGGATTAAGATAACAATCAATACTCACGTCTTCGGTATAAAAAGATGTGAGTGTTCATATCTTATGCTAATTCTCTAGTGAATACTTTCCACAGTGTGCAATTGTTAAATATGCAAGCAACTTATCTATGCAGGGTGTTTAGACTCTACTCTAAATGATGAAAAACCTGTTTGTGAACATATTTTTCAGGGTTCTGGACTGGGTTGTTATGTCCAGTAGTTCTGCAGGTCTGCATCTATGTGCCCTACATATTGCGTACAGATTGGAATCGGGCATGTGAAGAGGTAAATCAATCTTCCTTGGATTAATAGAAATGTTACTTGTATACTGACTGCAGGGGCGTTGCTAGGGACTCAAATTCTGGATCCAACCCCCATCCTCAGTAAAAAATGCTTATTTGGATGGACAGTACATTTAGCGCTATAACACATGCAGAAGAATAAGGCAATACATTTTCAACACCATTTCAACCACTGACGTCTCTTCTAATATAGACGTTCTCTTTCCTCATGTTCTCCATTAGGAGCAGACAGCCATGATGACTCTTTTCAGCCATGTCTCGCCTCTGACAAGTTTGCCAAACAGACATTTTAGGTTTCTCACTTGTCTATCCTTCTCCTCCTAGTGCTCCAGCATTGTTATCCTGCTGCTTTACCCAATACTGTAACCTGTGTTCCCAATGCCACCAGATACTATACTTCCGAAATAACAGTGCCATACAGATAGTCCCCAAAGTGCTCCCAACAGTAATAATTCTCTCCCAGAGTACCCTCATTAGTAGCAGTGCCCCCTGTAATTGCCCCTGTTAGTAGTAGTTTCCTCCATATTGTGCCCAATAATAAAATGCCTCCACAGAACCCCTAGTAGTAATAATGCTGCACAGTGCCCCCACTAAGTGATAAGTGAAAGTGCCCCAGTAGTAATAAGGTCCCTCCAGAAGGCCACCTTGTAGAGCCCCCCCATACAATACCCATATATTGCTGCTAGTAGTTATACAGTCCCCAACAGTGCTTCTACTAGTTATATTGCCCCACTATAGTCTTCCCAGTAGTTATAATTCCCTGTTAAATGCCATCTGTAGTTCCCTCAGTGAGTATAATGTCCCTGTAGTGTCCCTATTGTGACCCAGGAGCTATAGTGGCCCCCTGTAGTGTCACCCAGGGCCGGTTTTAGACAAAATGTGGCCTCAGGTAAAATCAAAAGTTGGGTCCAAATCTTGTAATAATGTACTAACAAGACAGTTTCTGTCGATTCTGGCCCTCCCTCACAGATTTACACCCCATAAAGCTCCTCACACAGTTCTTCACCCACATAGCCCCAAAATACGCCACATGCCCTCTCCCCTCACAGCAATGAGTTCCCCTCACTTACGGCATCTGAGAGTGTTAAAAACCAGAAGCGTGGGATACCTCTTCAGGCGTGCTTTCCTCCAGCGGAGATTGGGGAAAGCAGCCTGCTCTATAAATAAGCTACAGCCTGTACTAAACTTCCAAGCTCATTGTTACTATATCTCAGTTCAGACCACTAGATAACAGCCCTGAACTGTGATATAGTGATTTCTACATAGACTAATGGAGCAATTTATATCTGATTGTAAGTTGTGGTACACTTTTGTGGGGCTTAACAAAAAGTAAAAAAAAAATTAAAAAATAAAGTTTTGAAAATATAAAAAAAACTTAAAAATGAAAATAAAAAAATGAAAATAAAAAGAAACAAAAAAAAATAGCATTATGGGCATCGCCGCATGCGAAAACGCCCATACTACTAAAATATAAGTTAGCCCATATGGTGAATGGCGTAACAGAAATTTTTTTAAGAAGGCCGATTCGTGTTTTTTTCATCACTTTATCTCCCAAGAAAATGGAATAAAAAGTGATCAAGTCATACACACCCCAAAACAGTATTGTCAAAAACGACAGATCGTCTTGCAAAAAGTAAGCCTGCACACATCTCAGTAGACATAACTATAAAAAAGTTATGAAAGTCAGAATATCACGATGAAAAGAAAAAAATTATTTTTTATGAAGTGAGTGCTGATGAGGCTTATCTTGCTGCAGTGAGCGGGCCTATAGACGTCCTGAGCAGGGGTGCTGTTAGGGTTGCCACCTTTCCCAACAAAAAATACTGGTGTGGGTTAATATGGGTGTTATTTAATATTTTACTATATTTTATGTTTTGCTCCATTTTTCTCAATAAAATCAAACTTCTCACTGTTGGGGACACTCTGTGTATTTAACTTTTATTTAGCCTCTATTTTTAAAATGTTTCTGTGGGGATTCGAACTCACAACCATCTACATTAAAGGCAAGAACCTTAAAAACTAGGCCATAGAGCTCAATGCTAAGTCAGTGCTGAAAAATCTCATAGAAGTTTCTCCTATATTAAAAATCTCATAGCAGTTTCTCTTGTATTATACAAGAGAAACTTCTGAGGTTTTTCAGCAATGACTTACCAGTGGTTAAGGCTCTTGCCTTTAATGTAGATGGTTGTGAGTTCAAATCCCCAAAGAAACATTTCAAAAATAGTCTAAATTAAACTTATATACACAGGGTGTCCCCAAGCATAGTGACCATGTTTGGGAATACCCCTTTCATGTTCATAAAACTGACTCCATATCTGGACACATCCATATATGGAGTCAGAGCAGGGACTCCTATGCTGGGAAATTACCCACTCTGGAGTCCCGACCGTTCAAGGATCTGTGATCGGGGGCCCTGGGCAATTGCCCAGTATGTCCCCCTTAATGCCGGCCTTGGTGCCACCATTAGATATAATGCCCCCTATCATGTCCCCAGTACTAATACAGGCTACCTATAGTGTTCAAGTACTATCTTCCCCCAAAGTGACAAAGGAAAAAAAACAACGTAAAATACTTCTGATTTCCTGGCGATGCAGAATGCAGGCCTTTTTTGTTTTTTTCTCCAGCTCAAGTAGTCGCAATGAAGTTAACGTGCCGCCTGGATGGTGCAAGAGCTCTCAATAACATCAGCGCCACCTAAGACCCGGCGCAGGTAGTTGCAATGATGACATTGCTTTGGAACCACCAGCGCTCCTCTATTGCCTCACAGGCTTCAGGCTTTGTGGCCTATGAGAGTAAATAGCGGGCAAAGATCAATTGACAGTGATACAGTTGTATGATTGGTGGCTTCTAAGCCTAGGGTCCTTAACAAAACAGCCAGGCACAGGCCCCAGAAGTTTGTGACCTAGCAATTCATCTGACTGACTGTGTAGAATTTAAAACTTAGGATGTGCCATGAATGTTTGAAAGTCAGTAAAACATTCATGGCCCATCCTAAGTCTCCGACAGTCAGTTTCATTCCTTTTAATGTGGTTGCTTTGGTTGCAAGCATGTGGATTTTGGCAAGCCCCATTCAAATGAATGGAACTGATTTTCAGTCTGCAACATATGTAGGCACCCTAAAGGGACTGATGTGCTCCCCTTCATTACTTACATAAGTATTAAATAAGCTGTGTCTTATACTGCTGCTTTTCTAATTCTATCCTATTCATTTTTTCTAGGCTAGGCTTAGAGCAGGTATAGAAACCATGAAAGTGAAAAACCACAGCAATTCAGACAGAGGTTGTGGAACTATTGAAAACGGTAAGCATGTAACATATATTACACTAAAATGTTGTAAATCATAGCAAACTTAAAGAGTAACTAAACTTTTGTAAAACTTTCCTAAAATATTCCAAAAATGATTTCTCTAATATACTTCATTAATAGAGTTGAGCGAGCAGTGCTCGTTACGAGCACTGTAACACTCGGGTCCCGTGTGCAATGCCCGCAGGCATTGCGGATCCGTCCTCATCTGCATGTAAGTCAATGAGGACGGATCGTTTGGTATGACACTCATACCAAACGGTTCTGTCCCCACTGACTTTAAGACGGGTGAGGACGGAACCGTTTGGTATGTATCCGTCCTCATTGACTTACATGCAGATGAGGACGGATCCGCAATGCCTGCGGGCATTGCACACGGGACCCGAGCGTTACAGTGCTCGTAACGAGCACTGCTCGCTCAACTCTATTCATTAACCCTTTCCAGACTGGGTTATTTTCTTTGTTTTGTTTTTTACTTCCAGTCCTCCTAAAGCCATAACTTTTTTTTTTCATTCACATAGCCACAGCGGCTTGTTTTTTGCGGGACAAGGTGCACATTCTAATGGCACTATTTACAGTTGTATACAATGTAGTAGGAAGAGGAAAAAAAAAATTCCAACACAGTTTTATGGGGGGGGACGCTGTTTCCTATGCGGTAAAACTGACCTGTTACTTTTATTTTCTGGGTCAGTATGGTTACAACAATACCAGATATGTAAAGTTTTTTCTTGTGTTTCAATACTGAAAAAAATGTGAAACTTTGGAAATTTTTGTTTTGCATTTCCCTATTCTGACCCCATAACTTTTTTATTTTTAAGTTACGGAGCTGTGTTATAGCTCATTTTTTGCAAGGCGATCTGTACTTTTCATTGATACCATTCTGGGGTGTATATGACTTTTTGATCACTTTTTTGTGGGAGGTGAAGTGACCAAAAAACTGCGAATAAGCCATTTGGACATTTTTTTTCCGGTTTGGTGTTTACCATATGGGTGGACGCCAATTTTAAATGCCCGACTGCTGACAGAAATTTATGTTGGGCTATCGGGAAGGAGTTAAAAGATCGTGCTGCTTTCCTGCTCAAAAAGGCATGTCCAAAATTTTTACTCATTTAGGACCAACTCTTTAACATTCCAGATAATCGTAGACATTTTCTCCTGTACTGTAGGCATGGGTGGTTGCTAATGGGAGAAATAAGGGTGGGTTGTTGTTTATATCAACTATAAAAGTACTGTATAAAACAAAATAAAACATAAATACTGGTGTATTGGACAGTGTAAATATTGGTATACAAAAAAAAATATGACTTTAGTTTATCACTAAACTTTATTAACATTACTAAAATTCATCACATTATTCCTGGATGTAATATGAAAGACTGAGATCTAACATTGTAATGTTCAGCGCACTCCACCATGAGGTCTCCAGCTCTCAATCATGTGCCAATTTAACTCAGGACTAGGGATGAGCGAATCGGCTTCGGATGAAACATCCGAAGTCGATTTGCATAAAACTTCGATTACTGTACGGAGTGAGCGCTACGTTCAGTATTAGAATGTATTGGCTCTGGTGAGCCGAAGTTATTGCTTGGCGAAGTCTCGCGAGACCGAGTAATAACTACCACTTGGAACCAAAACCGAGTTCAGGAAACGTTTTTTTTAAAAGTAGAAATGCATTTATGAAGTTATTACGCAATAACTTCAGCTCACCAGAGCCAGTACATTCTAATACTGTACGGAGCACTCGCTCTGTACAGTGTTCAAATGAAGTTTTATGTGAATCGACTTTGGATGTTTCATTCGAAGTCGATTCGCTCATCCCTACTCAGGACATTTATTTTTTGAACTAATGAAATGATGTCTTTACTATTGTACAGGGGAATTGAAGGATGCAGATACTGAAGATAGAGGTGCAATCGTCTTGTGTAACCTGGCTTCTGCAGAAAAGGAGTCAGAAGATGATGTACCACTAGAGGCGAGCAATGTCGTAGGAGAAATACTGACAGTGAAACAGCTGATCATCAGACGCGGGCTTGCAGTGTTTTTATGTTTAACCATATTGTTGATTGGCATTGCAATTAATTTATTTACAACTAATAAAAAATAGGTAATATTTAAAGGGAACTTGTGAACTACATTACGATATAAAGGGGTATTCCAGCAGAAGAAAAAAAGATGGTCATGAAATGGTTACAAAAAATAACTTATACTCATCTTACCAATCCCTTGACGATGAATTTTGAATGGTGCCCAGGTCCGCAATGTGCTCCATTTCCAGATGATACATGAACACAGCAGGAAATCGCTAGGAATGTCCCTCAGCCAATAAATGGCTGGGGCGGGTCATCACTGCACCCAGTGATTTGCCTGAGCATCATTCCCAGCCATTTCCTGCTGTGTCAAGACAAGACAAAGTGTAGTACAATCGGAATCTGGGTACCACTGGGACAGCAACAAAGATCTTTTTTCCCTTCTTTTCCTTTAACTAGAGACAGACACATGGATGTCAGCAGTCTTTTGCATATGTGTTTATAGTGCCTTGAAAAAATATTCATACCCCTTGAACTTTTCCACATTTTTTCACGATAGACCCACAAACTTAAATGTTTTTTTTAATTGGGATTTTATGTCATAGAACAGCACAAAGTAGTGACATGAGAATGATACATGGTTTTCCTATTTTTTTAATAAATGAAAATCTGGAAAGTGTGATGTGCATTTGTATTCATCCCCTTGTACTCTGATACCCCTAGATATAATCCAGTGTGACCAATTGCCTTCATACGTCACCCAAGGCTACTTTCACTCTAGCGGCAGGGGTGTTCCAGTGGGTGAACAGGGTGCCGGATCCGTGCTGCTTGAACTCTGCTCCAGCCCTATTCACTAGCACTAAATCTACATGTCGTAGATTTAGTGCGGCCGTCTCTCGGCATGTATGCCGTGCTGCGGACGGAACTCCGGCACACCCCCATTATAGTGAATGGGGCCGGAGCGTAGTTCCGCCCACACACTTGCCCCTGCGGCAGCACGGATCTGGCAGGCTGTTCACCCACCGGAAAAGCTTGCCGGACACCCCTGCTGCTAGTATGAAAGTAGCCTAATTAGTAAATAGAGTCCACCTGTATGTGATTTATTCTCATAATTACAGCTGTTCTGTGAGGGTGATGGCACACAGTGCAGTTGTGACACGCATTCAGGATGCATTTTTCATTTTAGCCAGTTTAGCAGCCCCATTAAAACCTGGTGTTCTGCATTGTGGGAATGATGTAATTTCAGCTAGCTACAATAAAAAACTGTATCCTGAATGCATGTCAAAACTTCACTGTGTTCCAGCACCCTGAAGGCCTCAGAGTTTCATTAGAGAACATTAGTGATCAAACAGCATCATTAAAACCAAGGAACACACCAGAAAGGTCAGGGATAAAGTTGTAGTGAAGTGTAACGCATGGTTAGGTTAATATATATATATATATATATATATATATATATATATATATATATGTATATATATATCCCAAGCTCTGAACATCTCCTGGAGCACTGGTCAATCCATCATCGGAAAATGGAAGGAGTATGGCAGAACTGCAAGCCTACCAAGACATGGTCGTTCACCTAAACTGACAGCCCAGACAATGAGAGCACTAATTAGAGAAGCAGCCAAGAGGCCCATGTTCACTCTGGAGGAGCTACAGAGATCCACAGCTCAGGTTGGAGAATCTGTCCACAGGTCAACTATTAGTCATGTTCTCCAGAAATCTGGGCTTTATGGAAGAGTGGCAAGAAGAAATCCATTTTTGAAAGCAAGCCACCGATGTCCCGTTTTCTGTGTCCCCTACAAGGTTTGTGGCAAATTGCAAACACGTAGAAGAAGGTGCTTCAGTCAGATAAGACCAAAGTTGAACTTTTTGGCCTAAATGAAAAAAGCTATGTATCGTGGAACACCGTACATCACCCTGAACACACCATTGCCACTGTTAAACATGGTGATGGCAGCATCATGCTGTGGGAATATTTTTTTCAGCAGGGACAGGAAAGCTGATCAGAGTTGATGGGAAGATGGATGGAGTTAAATACAGAGCAATCCTGGAGAAAACCTGTTAGAGGCTATAAAAGACATGAGACTGGGGCAGAGGTTCACCTTCCAGTAGAACGACCCTAGACATACAGCCAGAGCTACAGTGGAATGGGTAAGATCAAAGCATATTCATGTGTTTAGAATGGCCCAGTCAATAGCCAGACCTAAATCCCAATGAGAACCTGTGACAACACTTGAAAATTGCTGTTCACAGGCACTCTCCATCCAATATGTCTGAGCTTCAGCTGTGTTGCAAAGAAGAATGGGCAAACATTTCAGCCTGTAGATATGAAAAGCTGGTAGATACACATCCTGTTAAAGTAGTTCATTACAGCCTTCACCTCTAGGTACTCAAGTAACATAGTTTATAAGGACAAAAAAAGACATCTGTCCATCCAGTTCGGCCTGTTTTCCTACAAGTTGATCCAGAGGAAGGCAAAAAAAAACCTGTGAGGTAGAAGCCACTTTTCCCCACTTTAGGGAAAAAAATTCCTTCCCGACTCCAATCAGGCAATCAGAATTACTCCCTGGATCAACAACCCATCTCTAGTAACTATAACCTGTAATATTATTACCCTCCAGAAATACATCCAGGCCTCTCTTGAACTCTTTTAGTGAACTTACCATCACCACCTCCTCAGGCAGAGAGTTCCATAGTCTGACTGCTCTTACCGTAAAGAATCCTCTTCTATGTTTGTGTACAAACCTTCTTTCCTCCAGACGCAGAGGATGTCCCCTCGTCACAGTCACAGTCCTGGGGATAAATAGATCATGGGAGAGATCTCTGTACTGACCTCTGATATATTTATACATAGTTATTAGATCTCCCCTTAGTCGTCTTTTTTCTAAAGTGAATAAGCCTAATTTTGATAATCTTTCTGGGTATTGTAGTCCACCCATTCCATTACTTTAGTTGCCCTCTTCTGAACCCTCTCCAGCTCTGCTATGTCTGCCTTGTTCACAGGAGCCCAGAACTGTACACAGTACTCCATGTGTGGTCTGACTAGTGATTTGTAAAGTGGCAGGACTATGTTCTCATCACGGGCATCTATGCCTCTTTTGATGCAACCCATTATCTTATTGGCCTTGGCAGCAGCTGTCTGACACTGGTTTTTACAGCTTAGTTTGCTGTTCACTAAAATTCCTAGGTCCTTTTCCATGCCCATTGTGCCCCCTTCAGAGTAGAAATTCCCATTGTGCCCCCTCCAGAGTAAAAATGTCCATTGTGCCTCCTTCACATTAGTAATGATGCCCTCTGTGCCCCCTCCAGAGTAAAAATGCCCATTGTGCCCTTTCACATTAGTAATGCCCTCTGTGCCTCCTCCATAGTAATGAAGTCCTGTGTGCCCCCTCCCTAGTAATAAAGTCCTGTATGCCCCTCCATAGTAAGAATGCCCTCTGTGCTCCCTCCATAGTGATAAAGTCCTGTGTGCCCCCTCTGTCAGGAATAAGGTCCAGCTTATCCTTAGTTATTGGAATGTTTGCAGTGATATTATGTGTTTTAAGGTTATATGCCGTAGTATAACATATTCCGGTGTGACTTACCCATATATACAGTGTGTATTTATGTATTTGTATCTGCGGTATTAAAAGGCCAGCAGCCATGTTGGGAGTAATTGATTTATAGAGAGCCGAGATGTCTGCCTTGGCCATGGGAAATAGCCAAACTGCTCCCTGGCATGTAGTTAGCACCGAGGTGCTAAAGAGGAAGAGCCCATTTGTGGATCACGCTTTAGTAAGAGGACAGCAGACTCTCTGACACCTTTGTCAGCAGGGGGGAAATCCTAACCTGAGAATGAAAATTAATTTTAGTCCTTCATAACTTGTTCAGGAGGGGGCGGATGTCTCCAGAAACCAGATTATCACCTCTGGTATGATGGGAGCATCGCATGGACACCAAACATGGTGTATCAGCTCGCCTTCATCTTCTTAGAAGAAGGATCTCACCTTCCGAGCATCCTGGACGTGTCTCATTTGATATGCTAGGACTTGGAATGGTGAGATATGAATTATGAAGACGGACTGGGGCCTGTATCTTCACCAGGGCAACTGGGAAAATATCTTTTGGATATTTTCACATGTGTTCCCTAGATGGTCAGGGGGCAGGCTACTTGTGTAATAAAGCTCAGCCCAGGGGAACTGAGTCAGAGGTGTGAGGGAGAATGCTCTTAAACCTGCCTCTTCAGGAAAGATATAAAAATGTAATCCCTGCCATATTTGTTTGTCACAAAGTGGGAGATCCAATCGAATTGGTTTGTGCACCATTACTCTGCCCAAATCTCCTGGGAGAAAGGACTTTTACAACGCATCTGCTAAGTATCAGAACTTTCTATGTTTTCTCCTTTTTATTTTACAATTGTTTGCCATTTATGTATGTCTCTTGTTAATCATTTTTTGTAACCAAGTGCTGTCCAATTTCCATACATTAAACCTAAAAGTTTGATGGTTTGTCTTGTAACCTTAAAGGGGTTCTCTGGGAATTAAGAAAATTAAATTACTTAAATATTACTTCATTATAAATATATTCCCAAATACCTTTCATTATTGATAATGGCTTGTTTTGTCTAGGGAGCAATCATCAGGAGAAATAAAATGGCCACCATCCTATTAGTGCACACAAAACCTGTCCTAATCACACAGCAGGAAAAGTTACTTCACAACACTGAGGTAAAGAGCTGTTTCATCCTCCTCTCTGCTCTGCTTGTCGGGGATTATGATCCTGAATACAGATGAGAAGATCTTTAGCTGAATCTCTCTGTAGGAATTGAGTTCATGAGTAGATGTGGCTAATGAGCAGCAGCGCTTGTGCAGTCTCCATTACCACAGCCCCACATTACCACAGTCTGTCCTGTCCGTCCTCTCTTTACCTCATATCTCCTCATGAACTCCATTCCTACAGAGATTCAGCTAAATATCATATTAAACAGTGTTCAAGATCATAATCCCTGACAAGTAGAGCAGAGAGGAGGATGAGGCAGCTCTTTACCTCAGTGTTGTGAAGTAACTTGTCCTCCTGTGTAATTAGGATAGGTTTTATGTGTATTAATACGACAGTGGCCATTTTGTTTCTCCTAATGATTGCTCCCCAGGCAAAATGAGCCATTATAACTAATGAAAGGTATTTGGGAATATAGTTATAATAAAGTAATATTTAAATATTTTCATTTTGTTAATTCCCGGAGAACCCCTTTAAGAATCTATTAGCTCCGTGAAGAGTGTATGTGCAGTCTGAGGCTGTATGTTGTTTTTCCATGAGGCTTATTACTGTTTGTGTGTCTGCTTGCGAGTGGAAAACTCAGGGGTGTCCTGTCGATCTTGTAACGGACAGGTGGTGGTGGTGGCGGCAAAAGTTCATTGTTATTGCGTGGGTGTGCTTGCAGGCTTCAGGTGGCAATTTATGCTCAAGTTACAGCCTGGCACAGGGCGTAGCAGCGTGTGAGGGCGTGAGGTGAATCGGCCTGAAGGGCTTGGGCAACCCTTGTCACGTGACGCGGTGGGCTGGTCTAGTTCTCTCATTTTCGACCCTATTTAAGACCAGATAATAAACCAGAGAAGACCAACACTTTAAGGAGGTACATTCCATCCCAGAGTGAAAGTTAAGCTAACCTGTTGCAGGTAGGCTTTGGATGTTTCTTCACTCCATTCCCTCACAATCTGCTGATGTTCGCCATCTCCAGCAGACCTGTGCTCTGACACTACTCATAGAATTATTAATAGGTGTCATTCTTGATGTCTCATAATCTGAAGGAGGAGCTTGTAGGCTCGGAGACCTGTAGGTAACTTATTCAGGAAGCTTTCCTAGAGCAATTGGAGAACTTACTAACTGCACAGATGGCTATTTTATATAGCAACTATAACCTTACACCACCAAACAATATTTTCTAAGCCGTTTGCAGTAACCATGAAAACCCATCCTGCTTCTGGAACTGGGACTACATGACTAAGGCTACTTTCACACTGGCGGCAGGCCTGATCCGGCAGGTGAGGGGTGCTGCCGGATCAGGCCTGCCGCAGTGACATGTGTGGAGCCGGAACCGCGCTCCGGCCCCACACATGTCACACAGTACATACATACACATAAACATACACACACATATAGACAAACAAACACACACACACATACATACTTACATGCTCCCGGCAGGTCTTCGGAGCGTCGGAGGGACAGGACGGCTCGCACAGGTGACGATTCCCCACAGCGCCCTCTGCTGGGCGCCTGGTGGAATTGTCATCTGTGCGCGCCGTCCTGTCCCTCCGACGCTCCGAAGACCTGCCGGGAGCATGTAAGTATGTATGTGTGTTTGTATGTCTATATGTGTGTGTATGTTTATGTTTATGTGTATGTATGTGTCTGTGTAGCCGGATCCGTAATGAACTCCATTGAAAGTCAATGGAGGGCGGATCCGGTTACCATTGTGGTCACACCAGACGGATCCGCCCCCATTGACTTGCATTGGGGCTCATTCCGGATCCGTCTTGGTGCGGATGCCTGGACCGGAGAGCAAACCGCAGCATGCTGCGGATTGTTCTCCGGTCTGAAGACGGAACGGAATGCTTTCAGGAGCATTCCGTTGTCTTCAGTTCAGTTTTGTCCCCATTGACAATGAATGGGGACAAAACTGAAGCGTTTTATTCCGGTATTGAGCCCCTATGACGGAACTTAATACCGGAATTTTAAAACGCTAGTGTGAAAGTAGCCTAAGGGTAAGATCCAGAAAAAACTATAAGGGTAAGAAACCTGGAACTGTGCCCTATAAGTGGCACTGTTCCAGGTTTAACTGGTGGAAGCAAGTGTAAAACCTCAACAGGTTCTAGGGGTAGAGACAACTAATGCATAGTTCTAGAGGATGTATAGATATGTAACATCTGTGTGTCTCTGTGGAGTTACTCATCTTCTTAGGTAAAACTTCATGATATTTGACAAATTCATTGTCCTAGTCCTCCTTTAAAGTCCCACTCGGAGCGTCCACATGGGAGGCTCCTATAATAATGGTAATGATCAGTCAAATGGCTCCTGCATTCTCCTGTAATGACTGTTGTGGACCCATGTTGGTCTTCCTTCCAACTTGACTGAAGTGGATGTCGTCAGTTGCACTGATCTGGACTGTCAAATCTGGGCTAAAATGTTTTTCTCACTTGCCTTTTAAGGATTACCCAATCACTTGGTTCCAGATTGTCATGAACCAGTGGGTGTGAACCCACTGTGCCACATGTCCTACCTCATCTAAGGGCATTCTCTAAGTGAGCCCCTCGTTCTTCACAGTACCCCTTTGTTGGGATACTGGTAGACATGGCTGGAATCCAGTAGCCAGATGGAATAAGCCAGGCGCAGTTATGAACTGTAGAGTTGTAGTATATAGTGCAACTTGAAGTGTAGATCGCAAGGTGATAATTCAGCGAAAAGTAGAAACAGTCTGGGAAAGACGGTTCTGAGAAGCAGGAGACTGAAACAAGTCACAATATGATTTAATTGCCTCATGGGTATAAGTAGGTCCAAACAAAAAACAAGATGGCTTCCAATCAGCAGACACTGGCCATCTTTGTTTAGGGCAAATCCTAGGACAAACACAGCAGCCTCCAGTGGTGAAGATTGGAAGTGCAACACAATAGTTCAGAGTGAGAGAAACAGCAGCCACTAATGGTAAATTCGAAAAATACATCAGGATTCTGACATCCTGATGATGGGGATAGACTTTCCCGAGGGGAACACCAGGTCGCTACCTCTTGGCACACAAGGCAACTGGTCCAGGCAAACCAGGAGGTACCTGAGCAAGGTACCAGTTGTACAGATGTAATCAGCAGGTCGAATCGTAACCAGGATAAACAGTGCAGGACCAAAGGATGAGGCAGAGGCAAAGTCAAAAAAGCAATAGGTCAGGGCAGGCGGCACAGGAACAGGTCAGGCAATCCGGGTCGGAAACAGGAGAGTCAATGCAAGCAGGCAGGGATCAAACAGGTAGCGGAGTCCAGAAAGACAAGCATGAGTCAGGTACACAGGAACACAAGCAGAGATAACAGCAACCTAGCAGGACACAAGGACCTTGACACTCAGGCACCTGGGAAAGGGGCTGACCCCTTTATGTATGTGCGGGATGGATTAGTCAGCAAGGTCACATGAATTAACCCATAAAGCACAGGAAGTGATGTGCGCCAGTCCTAAGGAAGTGCTTCAGGGAACATGCATGCTGTGGCCAAGGCTGAAAGAAAACTGTGGAGCGGATTCCAGAACAATGTCAGCAAAGACAGAGCCCAGGACTGCAGCAGTGAATGGAAACACCGGCAGCAGATCACCTCTGAACACAGAGCCTGGGACTGCTGCAGTAAGCAGGGGAACATCGGAGGAGAGCAGCCGTTGTTACACAGATTATGTGCTTGCAATCTACTACTAGGGTATGGAACGGAGGAGAAAACTCGTTTGAGTGCAATTTAGTTCATTTTGCAACTCGGATACATAGGAGGTGAGGTCTCCATGTGGGGCTTGTAACTGCTGAGGTAAATAGAGCCCCATCTTTGGACTAAAAGCTAGTTTTCTTAATCATCTTTGTTTTGACGCTGTATAAGGCTATTGTTAGACAATTTGTCCAGGGTTTGTGTAATTCTTCTTAGAGTTCCTGAATCTTTAAATTCAGAATGCCATTACAAGTGCAAAGGGTTGCTCTTTCAGATAAACTTCTGAAACCATACAGGGCCATGCGGAAAACTAAGGTGTGGTACAAAAAGCTGTACATCGTACAGATAGCACTGTATAATGCTTATGTGTTATTTCGATCTGCAGGCAAGGTGGTAAAATTCAGTTTCAAGAGGTGGTGATCAAGGTCCCCATTTTTCAAAACCAAGAAGGGGAGTGCCCCATTACTTATGGAAATTATGGTGCCTGTGTAGTACCAGGGCAACATTTCCCAGTTGAAGCCACCAAAACAGCAAGAAAGGGAAGAATCCGAAAAGGATGCAGAATGTGCTCTAGGGGGACATCATTTATCACTGTGAAACCTGCCCTGTGCATAAAGGATTGCTTCAAAGCATGCCACTCATCAATGTAGGATTAATTTTATTATTTATGCACCCTGTGATTTTACCACCTTATTACACTCTGACATACTCTGCACAGCTTACATATTCACTTTTCACTACACTAACATCTGGAAAATACCTGTGGGTCAGAATGCTCACTACACCACTTGATAAATTCCTTGAGGGCTGTATTTAACAAAATGTGGTCACTTTTTGGGGGGCTGAGCCACTTATATATGTGCAGGAGGGTCAGGATTGGTCAGCAAGGTCACATGAGCTAACCCATAAAGCACAGGGAGTGATGTGCGCCAGCTCTAAGGAAGTGCTACAGGGAACAAGCATGCTGTTGCCAGGGCTGGAAGGAAACCTTAGAGTCTCTTCAAATGCAACATGGCATGTGAAAACCATTCCAGCAAAATCTTCTCTCCAAAAGTCATAAGGCACTCCTTCCATTTTGAGTCCAGCAGTGTGCCCATACAGCAAGTTACAAACACATATGGGATATTTCTGTGAACTGCAGAATAAGGGTAATAAACATCCAGGTTTGTTTTGCTGTTAACGCTGTTTGACAGGAAACGCTGTTTGAAATGGAAAATATGCAAAAATAAAGTGAAATTTTAAATTTCGCCTCCATTTTACTGTAATTTATGTGGAACACCTAAGTTTTAAATAATTCGAGACGTGCAGTTTGTAAAATGGTCATCAATGAGTGTATTTTTATTATGTAAGCCCCTCAAAGTCACTTCTTAACTGAATTGGTCCTTTCTTGAACATTTGAAATATGTGTCTGAAATTCTAAGCCTTTTAACGTCCTAAAAAAATAAAATGACATTTACAAAATGATGCCAGCATAAAGTAGATGGTGAATGCTAAGAACTAAATTTAGAAAATTGTGAATTTTTCCAAATTTTCTGTAAAAATGTTTAGTGAATAAAACATATTGACCCAAATTTACCACTAACATGAAGTACTGTGTGTCAAGAGAGAAAAATCTCAGAAGCAGTTGGATAAGTAAATGTATTCTAAAGTTATTACCACATAAAGTGGCATCTATGTCACAGAGCACCTTCATCAATGTAAAATGTAACCTATTATAATATTTATTAAAATACCCCAGTAAGTGTAATTCAAAGTTCTGGGAAGAAAGGGGCTGATAATGCAGAAAGGAAAAATGACTTGCCCTCAGCGCTGCCCCTATAAACTATCAACCCTGCCTACAAAATGGAATAGTCGCCCTGATAGGGGCGATCCCATGTCAGAAACCTCCTGTAGACCCTAGATGGCCCTGACAAGAGATAGATACCACCACCAAAAAGATCTACCACAGAGATAAGTCAATAGTCACATGTCAGTGGTCCCAAGTTCATTCAATAATTTATACAAGAGAATATAATACGCAAGCTCAAAAATAATTGATATTAGTTAGCAGTATATACATATGCCAGGTGGTCTTTAATCCTAGCGCTGTAAAGTGCTTGGGTTAAAACTGAAATCTAGCAGGAGCAGGTCGGGTCCCCAGCTGTCATGAAGTTAGCAGTTTTCCCCATGATTGTGTAGCCTACTAAACAGGCCTGAGGGACAATTTAAAAGCTTAGGAAACCTTTGCAGATGTTTGTATTGATTAGATTATTACAGAGTGACACCATGAGTCTACAATATTAAACTTTTTCACAATATTCTAATTTTCAGAGATACTGACTTTTGGGTATCATTAGGTGTAAGCAATAATCATCAGCATTAAAATAAATAAATACTTGAAATAGTTTACACTTTGAATTGAATTACTGGCACCTGTACTTTTACATTTTACTTACTTATATGGCAAGGGCTAACCTGACTATGCAAAAGATATCTGTATTGAGCTGGTGCTGTATATGTGTACCCTATTGGATCTGGTTTTGTATTTATTTAAAGGGGTTGTCGGAATTATTTTTTTTTCTTTATATGTTTCTAACTTGTCAGGTATAACAACTTTCCCATATACTTTGTGTTTCTAAAGCTGCTGGTTTCTCAGAGCTGACTGAGGGTCACATGACCTGTGATGTCACCTTATCTCCCTGGTCTGTGATGTTTCGTGTACAAGCCTCAGAGTTCAGATAACAGTCTGTACACGAGACGTCACTGGCCACGCCCCCTTTCTTTGCCAGGCTCCTGCTATCTGCTTTCTCCCTGGATTCCTTCAGATAAAACATTAACCCCTTCAGCCAGAACACACTGAGGGCTCAAGGCTTTACTTTACAACAAATAGTAGCTGCAGCAGTGAGAGGAGACAAATGCTGGGCAAGGAGCTATAGAAGAATTGTATTGTACAAGAACAGGTAGGGAGAATTTCCTGTGTGTATCAGCAGTGTCATTGTACAGCTGGCACTTGTAGTCCTACACATACAACATGCTGCTGAGTATTCCAGCAGGCATACATGTCACCCAGCACTTGTATTCACTGCCTTTGCAGAGAAGGGGGAGGGGCAGAGATTGTTATTACTGCATGTAAACAAAGGCCAGAAGAGAACCAGGGAAATGAGGAAATATAGATTTGTTTTTTGCCTAAAACTTGCTGATCTTAGTTATATATTGCTGCCCATCAGATTTACAGTGCTATATTTTTTTTTTCATAACTTGGACAACCCCTTTAATGAGCTTGGTTCTGGTGCTGTATTTATGTAATGAGCTTGGTTCTTGTGCTGCATTTATGTAATGAACTTGGTATGGCACCATTACTACTGTGCATGCACTGTGTCCTCTCCATTTGCTGCTATGGTACTTCTGAAAATAGCCAGTACTCAGCTATTTTGGAACATCCCATATCAGTGAATGGAGGGATGGCTGTGCATGTCCATTCACTATGGGGCCCATTCCTGAGCCTTCAGAGATGGACCTTGCACCATCGAACATTTATGGCATATCCTATCAATATGCCATATATGTACCAGATGGGACAACCTCTTTAAGCATTAGCTGTGAATTCTTCTCTCCATAAGATTATGATACATTTTAAAATTGATGCAACTATTTTAGTGTATTTAGAATCATATAATGGTTGTGGAGGTATGTGTATTGTGGGTGGGGGGCTCCAAGAAGACTTCTCGCACAGGGTACCATGTAATCTAAAGCTGGCCCTGGTGATACACAATAACATATGATTAGCATAATAGGTCAGTGGATTACTATAACTAATAATATTACTCATAAAATCTAAGCCTGTACTGTTAGACATGTAGGGAGCAGCATAATCTCTAAAATAAAAAACAGAGAATGTAAGTTAAACTATCCATAAAAATACTATACTAGTGTCAGAGAGTGAAGGTGAATACAAGAACCATGATTAGTTACTAGATTGTGTGGCATCTGAGAGACTGGCCTGCATTTCTGGGAGCTCATGACTCGTTACCCTTTATCTCTCCATCTCATGTCGTTTTTTCATATCTATACATGCTGTGTTGATTATAACTTGAAAGATGCGTATATGAATGTGGATCAAGAAGGGGAGTGTGTCTTGAACATCTGAAAGAGCAGGATAATCTCTCACATACTATGCACCTCTCCTTGTTCTTGTAGTTCTCTTTATTCTCCTAGGCCCCATTGCATACATAGTCTTGATTCAGATAAGAGTGGCATAACATCTGCATTCTAAACAGGAAGAGTGAAGAGGACTACAAGAACAGGGGGAAGTTTATTATATATCATCAAATTTGAGAAAATTTGGAGTCCAGCACACATTCACTAATGTATTCTGTTCTTGTATACCCCTTCACATTTCTGTGTACCGTTGCAGACAATGTCCTTATGCTGGAGTCACATAGGAATTAAAATTGGACTACAGGAAGTGGTAGAAAAAGTGGAAATATGTCACATAATACACTCACCTCTCTCTGTTCCTGTATTCCCTTTTACTCATCCCAACATCATGGGGCACGCCCCAGCATAAGGGCGTTATCTGCTTAGTAAAGATGACTGTAGGACAGAGATAAAATATAAATTATGTTCAAGACCTCTGGAATAGCTCAACAATCTGCCAGATGACAAGCAACATACTTGTTCTTCCCTGTTCCTTTTGTTCTCTTGACTCTATTAGGCCCCACTGCAAGCCACGTTCACATATGCGTAGTGAACTACAATAGTCTGTTCCAGCAGATGAACAAACTTCCGTAATTCAATGTATTCGGCGTATATGACGGCTTTTGGCTGTACAATTAATACTACACACAGCTTTTTATATGCTAGAAAGCAGTCGGATCCCATCCAACCAGTCTTTGTGAAACAGGCCCCAGTATGACAACTTTCTCTGCATCAGCATCTGGGTGAGTGAAATTGATTATAGGATCATGCATGCAGTCCTCTGTACATCCCCATTGTAATGCTACTGTAGCTCCAGTGTAAGGATGTTTGTAACATTACATGTTAGAATAAAGAACATTTCTATAACAGGATAAGATTCCTATCTGCTGCTCTGAAGTTTGTACAGTAGTTACAGGGAAGGTGTAATTGAAAAGTAATTATTTATTCGACTTTGTGATCTTATATTTACCGCATTTTTCTTTTTCTAAGATGCATCCTGGTTTAAGATTAGGAAAATAAGAACAGGAATATTTTTCATCAGACCTCAGAACAGACCCCCAAACTAAACTCTCAATCTTCATCAGACTTCAGATTAGACCCTCATTTTTGACTTCTGATCTGACCTCCATATCAAACCTCAGATCAGACCCCCTTGTCAGACCTCAAATCAGTCTACTGCATGAGATCAGATTCCCATGTCACACCTCAGATCATACGACCATCTGGGCACACATCAGACCCACCCATGTCAGACACTCAGATCAGATGCACCTCATAGATAAAATAAAAAAATTCACATACCTCTCCTGGTCTGGCGGTCTCTGCTGCTTCCACACTCCCTGACCTTCTCCATTGCCACGCTGCACTGTGACTTGACTGCATACAGTCAATGTGCACACTATGTTATGACAATGGATGCAGTCAGGACAGTGAAGGGTGGTGCCTGGAAATCCTACAGGGAAAGGCCACGCTTCACTCCTGGCAACTCCTGCATACTAGTGAGTGTTTTCATAATAGAAACCCTCACTAGTATTTGCTTTATAAGATGCACTGCAATTTTCCTCAAACATTTGGGGTGAAAAAAGAGTTATAAAGCAGAGAATATGGAATTTAGTATGCAATAATTATAGTCATTATGTATTTAGGACTATCAGGATTCTTCTCCTGATAGTGCGGTATTTTAGTAGTAATATTGCGATCATTGAATATTCAAACTTGCTATATCTATCTATCGAAGTAATGAGAACGGCACAGCGGTTAAATAGATGTGCTGTGCCAGCAGCTGTGGAGACGATCCACCATCCAAATAAGTAACTTAAATTCCATGGCACTTCCTGGGATTTTTTTCAAAGTTATCTATCTATCTTAATATAAATTATAAATTCCCAGGCATTGGATGTATTTGATGACACAGAAGAAGTTACTTTAACAGGACAAAGATCTCAAAATGACCCTGTGAGTAATACAACATGATTTCACATCCTATAACATAACATAACACAACAAATTTGTCAATTATGATATTCGGGAGGATTTCCTTTTGCAAGTGTTACGGATTACCATTGATTTGTAAAAAAAAATTGGTAATATATTGATTGCTTTTATTAAAAAATAAATGTTATATAACAAATATAATAGATTAGATATATAGACTCAAGGAGACAGATGAGATTAATATTAGAAGCAAAGATAGTGTATTTTTGGGATTATAATACACACCAGACTATAAGACACACCTAGAATTTGAAGGAAAATTCACACTGTAGGTGGATGGAAGATGTTGAATGCTATGTCATGTTTCTAGTGAATTGCGAGCACTTTATCAAGCTGAAGAAAGTAGACTAAGTTAAAGGGAACCTGTCACCTCCGAAACACCCCCTGAACTAGAGTAAGCGGTGTATAGTGTAAGTGATGCTGAATCCGAATATGTAAGTTTTATCTTCATACTCACTTCCATTCCGACGCTGTGCTCCCACAAACCTGCAGTAAAATGCACTCAGTGGACTCTTCTTTGAGTCCTCTCCATTATGTGAGTGAGCACAGGAGTCCAGTGAGTGCATTTTACTGTAGGTTTGTGGGAGCACAGCGTCAGAATGGAAGTGAGTATGAAGATAAAACTTACATATTCGGATTCAGCATCACTTACACTATACACCGCTTACTCTAGTTTGGAGGGTGTTTCAGAGCTGACAGGTTCCCTTTAAGTAGAAATATAGTAGAGAAACATGTTCCATGAACTCTGTTGTCATATAACATTGATACCAGAGAACAATAACCTTACTAGTAAGTGCTTGAAATGGAATATTATTTTTTATAGAATTAAAACAATTACGTTTGTTGCATTACTTTATTATTTTCATTTTATTACTATAAGACACCATTTATTATAAAACGCACACCATGTTTTGACAACATAAAATTTACAAAAGAAACATTTTCTACTTATTAAACCTTCCTTTGTAATACAAATTTAAAACACTTTGTACACTGCACTATCTATACAAAACTGTGCTGTCTAACTAATGTAGCTCTGTAAACAAAACTTGGCGTGTATCCACACTCAATTGGCAGTATTGCGGGTTAGTGGGTATGCAATTCCCTGTTGCCACCAGTTTAGTGACGTCACTGCTTTTAACCATGGCTACTGCTGTAGAGAAGACTATGGTCCACAGCATTAGCCATAGTTCAAAAACATTGACATCACAAAGCGCTCTAGTGGAGCATGAGCTTTGGTTATAGGAGAAACACTCCAATACAGCATAAAACTTGTATTGTAAGGGTATTTTTAAGTAATGATTGGTTCTGTTCCCTTTGATTCTGGTTAATACTCTGTGTAATAGTTTATGTTTCCCTTGTACTGAAGTGGGTTAGAGATAGTACCCAACCCCCATTGTGCTGATAAGACCACATTCCTGAATGGTCTCAGAGACATGCATGATGCACACTGGATGAGTGGCTAACAGGTTTATACTCTGTGACCCACATTTTCTTAGCAGACTCCACCAGGTTCTCCATCCTAGGTAGGATGTGAGTATGATTGTCCTATCTCTCATGTACACCCTGGGGTGTCAGTCATGTGTTATAACGGGGTAGACAGCCATGTGTTACAGCATGATCGACGGAGTCTCCACCACATTTAGGCTGGTGATGTTTATTCACTTTTTATTATTCCATACGTGATTTGTTTGTGTTAATGTCATGGTGAGCCAGCGATGCGTCCCATTGATTGCAGCACTGCCGGTCTCCTGTGTCTAGCTCCGAACAAGAATATGGCAGGCTTCCTCATTCCCATGTAGATTAGGGGGCGAAGATTACCCGACAGCGTATGCTATCCGGCGTACGCCCACTGCCTACTTGCGTACAGAAAGCGAGGGAAACCCAGCAGCATACGCTTCCTAGCGTATGTTCGCTTCCTACTGGCGTACAGAATGCTAGGCGAGCTCGGCAGCGTATGCCTCCTGGCGCGGCCGGCAGACGCCCGCCCCTTCGTGATGTACAAGCAGGGCAGGTGAGTGCGGGCATGGATAGGTCAGCACTCACCTGTGGAGAGTCAGTACTGGGGTCATGTGACGCTGGCCACATCACATGACCCACCTGTGGGCCTATTTAACAGGCAGCCTGCTGGTCACAGATTGCCTGTGATTAGTCTTATTACCAGAACCTGCTTTTGTGAACTGCTGTGACTATTGTGCTTTGACTTCATCCTCGTCTTATCCTCTTGTACTTCGTTACCTCTCGGCTTTGACCTTGGCTCGTGTTTTTGACTTTGCTCCTGTTTATTCCCCTGGTTTGTGACATGACTTCCTGGTTTGACTTTGGCTTGGTGAAATTCTTATATTGTGTGTGGTCTGTCTTTTGTTTATTGTTTTCTCTTGTTCCTTCCCCTCCCTGTACGCCAGAGCACATACCTAGGCAAGGGACTGTCGACTAGTTGTACGCTGTTGCCTAGGACGGGCCGTGCAAGTAGGCAGGGTCAGTGGTGGGGTTGAGCTCAGGGCTGCACATATCCCTGAATTGTGACAGTTATCATATATTTAATCACATTTAGTAAATATATGATATTTACTAGGAACTTTATACAAGGCAACAGAGGAGTATGAAACAAGATGTTTGCATGCAGCCTAAAAATTGTGCCACAGGACAACTATAAAATTTTCTAGTCCTGCCATCTGCCTGCTTCAGTTGAGTAGCATATTTCTACATTTCTTTGAGAAGAGTAGGAATTACTCCTCAGAATCAATACAGAAATATTGCAGAACCAGCACACTCATGTACTTTACCTTTGTTTAGGCCATCTGAAATATCATGGCATAATATCTTTAGCCATATGATGTACATTAAAAGGTTTGTGTATGGGTTTAATATTGATGACCTATCCTCAGGATAGTTCATAAATATCTGAACCCGCACTGATCATCAGTTTGAAGAAGAGACATTGCACAGCTTCTTCTTCATTACAATACTTGTTGTTTCCCTTGCAGCATCTGTATAATGTATATACAAGTACTTGCTTCATTCAAGTGTGCCACATCATCTTCAAAAAGCTGATCAGCAGGGGTGCCTGGTGTCGGATCCTGATAGTTGAGATATTGATATTGATCACCTATCATCAAAATTAAACAGCTACACAACACCTTTAATTTTGTGCAAATACTACAAAATAGTGGAATAAGAATCTGTATCAAACTAAGGCAACCAGTAGTTGTCAATTTGACAAACGTATCTATCCATGCACTACCTTTATCATTCATCAATATCCACTGTAATAAGTAGGTCTAGAATAATATGACTTGTTGGCAATTTGAGTGTCAGCTTAGTTTAAAATCTTTTTCTTGAAAAAAAAATGTAAAAAAAAATGAACATGTCATTTGTTACATTTTTGTATGCAACAGGCCGTCTTATTATAAATTCAGTTTGCCACACATGGCACATACCACCATAAAAATGGTGCAAAATATCCAAAATTAGGTGCAAATTCCTTCTTCACTGAGGGAAAAAAAACATCTACTTTTTTTCAATACCACAACTGATATTTTGATTCTTTACTTTATGCCATGCAACAAATTATATTGGTGCTAGAAAGTTTATTCTTCAGAATAATAAAAAAAATAAGATAGTCCTAAAAGTTGATAACGAACCAAATCAAATAAATCACAAATATTACACTTGGTTATTTAGTGAGAAAAATGTTTAATTGTCACGTATTTAGGTGGCAATAGTATGTGAACATTTTGGATTAGCATTTATTTTGAAGGGGAAATAAGGTGTTATCAATCAAAGGGATGACAATTAGATGTGAGTAGGTAATCTGTTCTCAACTCTTTCAAGACTTTGCAATTTTTTTTTAAATTTTGTATATTTAACCCGGCCTTCCTTAAGCCCTAACTTTTTATATATTTCCATTCAATGGTGTGGCATGAGGGGGAAGGGTGGAGTTGTGGTTGCCCCAGGCGCCAAATTGCAGGGGGCCCTGGGCGCCAGGCAGTTCAATGAGGGCAACGGGAGCCTATGGCTCTCATCCCCAAAGTTCTGCCTTATAGGCCTCAGGTCACTAGCCCTAAAGCCTATGAGGCAGTAGAACGGTGAAGGAGATTGCAATGACAACACCGTTACCTCCTGCGGCAGGCCTTGCGAGATGACGTGGTGACATGGCACAGTGATATGTTTGTGACTGCCTGCGCCAGGACAGCCACACTCAGGCCACAAGCAGCGATGGACAGCGGAACAGAGGTATTTATTTTTTTAATGTATGTATCCTGATGCAGGCCATATTGGGGGCACTAGTGGAGTGAGGGACCATTAAGAATACAATAGAGGTTCCTTTGGTCCCTTTGTTAACGGGACTAGAGGACCATGCAAGATCAGATCGCTATTTGGAAAAGAAAACAATAAAATGCATATTCTTGTATGTAAATCTTTATTTTATTATTGAAAAATTAATAAAATATATGTTTTAAAAAAAAAGAATACAATAGAGGAGAAATACGCACACTGATACAAAGGGGGCCATTAATATAGATAGAGTAGGAGAGAGGGGGCCTTTAAATATATATACTAATAATACAGAGGGGGCTATGTGTCCTAATAATAAAGAGGGGGCCATTATATGTTATACTAATAAAGAAGAGGGCATTATATATTTTAATAATATAGAGAAGGTCATTATTTATATTATTAATACAAAGGGGAGTATTATATATAAGATATATATATATATATATATATATATATATATATATATATATATATATATGTACAGTGCCTTGTGAAAGTATTCAGCCCCCTGGAACTTTTCAACCTTTTGCCACATTTCAGGCTTCAAACAAAAAGATATAACATTTAAAATTTTTTGTGAAGAATCAACAACAAGTGGGTCACAATTGTGAAGTGGAACAAAATTTATTGGATCATTTAAACTTTTTTTGTAATAATAAAACTGAAAAGTGGGGCGTGCAAAATTATTCGGCCCCCTTGCATTAATACTTTGTTGTACCACCTTTTGCTGCGATTACAGCTGCAAGTTGCTTGGGGTATGTCTCTATCAGTTTTGTACATCTAGAGACTGAAATTCTTGCCCATTCTTCCTTGCAAAACAGCTGGAGCTCTTTGAGGTTGGATGGAGAGCATTTGTGAACAGCAGCTTTTAGCTCTTTCCACATATTCTCAATTGGATTCAGGTCTGGACTTTGACTTGGCCATTCTAAGACCTGGATACGTTTATTTTTGAACCATTCCATTGTAGATTTTGCTTTATGTTTGGGATCATTGTCTTGTTGGAAGATAAATCTCCATCCTAGTCTCAGGTCTTTTGCAGACACCAACAGGTTTTCATCCAGAATGGTCCTCTATTTGGCTCCATCCATCTTCCCATCAATTTTAACTATCTTCCCTGTCCCTGCTGATGAAAAGCAGACCCAAACCATGATGCTGCCACCACCATGTTTGACAGTGGGGATGGTGTGTTCAGGGTGATGAGCTGTGTTGCTTTTATGCCAAACATATCGTTTTGCTTTGTTTCCAAAAAGTTGGATTTTGGTTTCATCTGACCAGAGAACCTTCTTCCACATGTTTGGTGTGTCTCCCAGGTGGTTTGTGGCAAACAAGACTTTTTATGGATAACTTTTGAGAAATGGCTTTCTTCTTGCCATTCTTCCATAAAGGCCAGATTTGTGAAGTGTTCGACTGATTGTTGTCCTATGGACAGACTCTCCCACCTCAGCTGTAGATCTCTGCAGTTCATCCAGAGTGATCATGGGCCTCTGGGCTGCATCTCTGATCAGTCTTCTCCTTGTTTGAGATGAAAGTTTAGAGGGACGGCCGGGTATTGGTAGATTTGCAGTGGTCTGATACTCCTTCCATTTTAATATGATCGCTTGCACAGTGCTCCTTGGCATGTTTAAAGCTTGGGAAATTTTTTGGTATCCAAATCCGGCTCTAAACTTCTCCACAACAGTATCATGGACCTGCCTGGTGTGTTCCTTGGTCTTCATGATGCTCTCTGTGCTTTAAACAGAACCCTGAGACTATCACAGAGCAGGTGCATTTATACGGAGACTTGATTACACACAGGTGGATTCTATTTCTCTTCATCAGTCATTTAGGACAACATTGGATCATTCAGAGATCCTCAATAAACTTCTGGAGTGAGTTTTCTGAACTGAAAGTAAATGGGCCGAATAATTTTGCACGCCCCACTTTTCAGTTTTATTATTACAAAAAAAGTTTAAATGATGCAATAAATTTCATTCCACTTCACAATTGTGACCCACTTGTTGTTGATTCTTCACCAAAAATTTAAAATGTTATATCGTTTTGTTTGAAGCCTGAAATGTGGCAAAACATTGAAAAGTTCCAGGGAGCCAAATAGTTTGCAAGGCACTGAATATATATATATATATATATATATATATATATATATATATATATATACAGTGGAGGAAATAAGTATTTGATCCCCCACTGACTTTAAAAGTTTTAATACTAAAAAATAAATGAAACGTCTCATAATTTTATGCCAGCTTTATTTTAACAGTGCCACATAGAATATCAAAAGAAAAACGGAGAAAATTACATGAAATGGGAAATAAAAAATAATTTGCATTTCTTTGAGGGAATTAAGTATTTGATTCCCTAGGAAAACATAATTTAATACTTGGTGGCAACAAAACCCTTGTTGGCAAGCACAGCAGTCAGACGTTTCTTATAGTTTTTTATAAGGTTTGCACACACTTCAGGAGTAATTTTGGCCCACTCCTCTCTGCAAATCATCTCCATATCCTTAAGGTTTTTAGGCATGCATTTGGAAACGCGAAGCTTCAGCTCTCTCCATAGATTTTCGATGGGATTGAGGTCAGGAGACTGGCTAGGCCATTCCATGACCTTGATATGCTTCTTATGGAGCCACTCCTTTGTTTCCTCGGCTGTATGTTTTGCGTCGTTGTCATGCTGAAAGACCCATCCACGACCCATTTTCAGTGCCCTGGCGGAGGTAAGGATGTTGTCACCCAGGATTTTGCGATACATGGCCCCGTTCATCTTCCTGTCAATGAGGTGAAGTTGGCCTGTGCCCTTAGACGAAAAACACCCCCAAAACATAATACTTCCACCACCATGCTTGACGGTGGGGATGGTATTCTTAGGATCATATTCTGTATTTTGTTTCCTCCAAACACGTCGAGTTGAGGCCAAAGAGCTCAATTTTGGTCTCATCTGACCACAGCACCTTCTCCCAGTCTCTCTCGGAGTCATTAATATGTTCATTGGCAAACTTGAGGCAGGCCTGGACGTGAGCCTTCTTGAGCAGAGGAACCTTGCGTGCACTGCAGGATTTTAAACCATTACGTCTGTGTATTACCAATGGTATTTTTGGAGACTGTGGTCCCAGCTGCCTTGAGATCATTACTCAGCTCCTCCCGTGTAGTTCTTGGCTGATTTTTAGCCTTTCTCATGATCAATGAGACTCCACGTGGTGATATCTTCCATGGAGCTCCAGGCCTGGGTCGATTGACAGTAATGTTGTACTTCTTCCACTTCCGAATAATTGCACCAACAGTTGTCACCTTCTCATCCAGCTTCTTACTTATGGCTTTGTAGCCCATTCCAGCCTTGTGTAGGTCAACAATTTTGTCCCTGACATCTTTAGACAGCTCTTTAGTCTTGCCCATGGTGGAGATGTTGGAGTGTCACTGAGACTGTTGGCAGGTGGCCTTTTATACAGGTGACAATTTGGGACAGGTGTCTCTCATCCAGGTAGCGACTTCACTGTGATTAGGGTGTGTCAGTGGTCTGTGGGAGCCAACATTAGTCATGGTTTTCCTAGGGGATCAAATACTTATTTCCCTCAAAGAAATGCAAATTATTTTTTATTTCTCATTTCATGTAATTTTCTCCATTTTTCTTTTGATATTCTATGTGGCACTGTTAAAATAAAGCTGGCATAAAATTATGAGACGTTTCATTTATTTTTTAGTATTAAAACTTTTAAAGTCAGTGGGGGATCAAATACTTATTTCCTCCACTGTATATATATATATATATACTAGCAGAAGGACCCGGCTTCGCCCGGGTATATTTCATCTATTTCATTAAATGTTTGTGGGTGTGTCGTTAAAAGATATCAAGAGTGACCTCTACAGTGCCCTCCCCTTTAACATTGACCTCCACAGCAGCCTGTCCTTTAACAGTAACATCCACAGTGCCCTTCCCTTTAACTGTGACCTCCACAGCAGCTAGGGTGGCCACGTCACAGCAGCTAGGGTGGCCACTGTCTTCACCCCAGAAAGCCGGACCTCACCAGCAATGCCCCCAAACGTGAAGCCACGCCCCCGGTCCCCATAAAGCCACACCCCTAAACATGAGGTCACGTCCTGTGGCTCAGTGAAGACACAGAGGAGTAGCTGTCTGAGCGTGAGCTACTGAAAGGGTGGACATCCCTGCGTGTGTCCAGGCACTGTGCCGGACAGAGGACAGGGAGCCAGAAAACCGGACTGTCCAGACTAAAACCGGACGTCTGGCCAACCTAACATCAGCCTGCCCCTAGGGTGGCCAGAGGTCCGGTTTTGGGCTGGACAGTCTGGCTTTCTAGCTCCCCGTTCTCCGTCTGGCGTGGGGCCTGGATGGACACAGGGATGTCCTGTTGAACAGCTCAATCTCAGACAGGAGCACTGTGCAGTCTGAGCATGAGTTGCAGGGAGAAAGTCACCCTCCCACCCCTGCAGCTGACAGAAGTGGATTTTTACCTTCATTTTTTCAATCCCCATCAGCTGTGGAGTGGAAGGGGGAGTGGCCTGACCAAGTCAGGGTGTGGCTTGGCGGGGCCTGGGGTGGGGCTTTTAAGTCCTTCTTTTGAGGGTGGCCAGAAGTACAGGTCGATGCCATGGTAATTTATATGGAAACAAAGTGGGTGGCAGTGGAAGAAAACATCTTTTATTACTACTGAACAGTAAATATGACATTTACATTATATTAGGTAATGATTGATGATAAGTTAGTCTAAAACATAAGTTATATTTATGGTAACCGGAATATCCCTTGAACAGTTTCATCCACAGCGCTCTGCCCCTGGGCACTTGGGAGCTGTTTTCCTGCTGAATAAAAGTGTTTTTCGGGACATGTAATACAGACACACAGTGCACACAGGTATGTCTGGGATGTGTATGCAATCTTCTGTGGGGCACTGCTGTTAGTTATATTGTTGAAAAACAGGTGAAAGTCTCTCTTTAATTAGTTATAACAAACAATGCCTACATTTTGTGGACTGCTAAGTCAAAAGTAGTCATGCAGTTTAGGAATAATCTACAATTACCTGAAACAATGGTGTCACACCATATACTGAAACAAATGGTTCACATAATTTTAACTCAAAAAATAAATAACTAAGTCTAATATATTTTAACTTTCGTATTTTATTTATAGATTTATGAGATTTTTTAAAAATCACATGCAGTTTTATGTCAAATTTATTATTACATTTAGAAAACCATGAATGTTTATCAACTATGTTATGAGTAATTAACAAGCTCAATAGCTAAATGCAGACCCAACAGAAAAAAAACATAATGGAGGGAGAGGGAATGGCAGGTCCACTCCAACCTTCCCACCATTCCAAAAAAAGTCAGGGCCAGAAAAATTAATAAGCAAAGTTTCACTGAAGAAAACAAACAATTCTTGGACTTTCTATCTCACCCAGCTTCCATGTGATATATACAATCAAAATAGGGTCAATCTATCCTATATATACACCATGTTCCAAATTATTATGCAAATGATATTTATCTCTGATTTTCCTAAATGGTCAGTGCAAATGACAGTCAGTATAATAAAAGTCATCACCCATTAGAGTATACATCGAATTTTATTGAACAAACCTCCCAATGATAACAGTATATTCTTCAAAAATTAAAAAACAAACAAAATACACTGTTCCAAATTATTATGCACAGTAGAGTTTCTAAACATTTTATATGTTTTTAAGAACTGAAAATGCTCATTTGTGGAATTTGCAGTATTAGGAGGTCACATTCACTGAAATAAAAAGCTATTTAGATCCAAAACATCCTAACAGGCCAAGTTACATGTTAACATAGGAACCCTTCTTTGATATCACCTTCACAATTCTTGCATCCATTGAACTTGTGAGTTTTTGGAGAGTTTCTGCTTGAATTTCTTTGCATGATGTCAGAATAGCCTCCCAGAGCTGCTGTTTTGATGTGAACTGCCTCCCACCCTCATAGATCTTGATGATACTCCAAGGGTTCTCTATAGGGTTGAGGTCAGGGGAAGATGGTGGCCACATCATGAGTTTATCTCCGTTTATGTCCATAGCAGCCAATGACACAGAGGTATTCTTTGCAGCATGAGATGGTGCATTGTCATGCATGAAGATGATTTTGCTCCTGAAGGCACGTTTCTGCTTTTTGTACCATGGACATGGAAGAAAGTTGTCTGTCAGAAACTCTATATACTTTGCAGAGGTCATTTTCACACCTTCAGGAACCCTAAAGGGGCCTACCAGCATGATTCTGGCCCAAAACATGACTCCTTCACCTCCTTGCTGACGTCGCAGACTTGTTGGGACATGGTGGCCATCCACCAACCATCCACTACTCCATTCATCTGGACCATCCAGGGTTGCACAACACTCATCAGTAAACAAGACAGTTTGAAAATTAGTCTTCATGTATGTCTGGGCCCACTGCAACGCTTTCTGCTTGTGAGCAGTGGTTAGGTGTGGCCGAATAGTAGGTTTATGCACCACAGCAAGCCTTTGAAGGATCCTACACCTTGAGGTTCGAGGGACTCCAGAGGCACCAGCAGCTTCAAATATCTGTTTGCAGGTTTATAATGGCTTTTTAGCAGCTGCTCTCTTAATCCGATGAACTTGCCTGGCAGAAACCTTCCTCATTCTGCCTTTATCAGCACGAACACGTCTGTGCTCTGAATCAGCCACAAATCTCTTCACAGTATGATGATCACGCTTAAGTTTTTGTGAAATATCTAATGTTTTCATCCCTTGTCCAAGGCATTGCACTATTTGATGCTTTTCGGCAGCAGAGAGATCCCTTTTCTTTCCCATTTTACTTGAAAACAGCGGCTTGCTTAAAGGGGTTGTCTCATCTTGCCTAATGGGGGCATATCGCTAGGATATGCCCCCATTGTGTTATAGGTGCGGGTCCCACCGCTGGGACCCGCACCTATATCGAGAACGGGGCCCCGAAAGCGAACGGGGGCGCACTGCGCATGCGCAGCCGCCTCCATTCATTTTCAATGTGGCCGGCGAAGATAGCCGAGCGCTGGCTCGGCTATTTCCGTCGGCTTCATAGAAATGAATAGGAGCGGTGGCCGCGCAAGTGCGGTGCGCTCCCATTCATTTCTATGGGGAGCCGGCTTGGTGGTGGCCGGACCGGAGTCCTCCAGCCACCACCTTGCGGGACCCCGTTCTCGATATAGGTGCGGGTCCCAACGGTGGGACCCGCACCTAGAAGACAATGGGGGCATATCCTAGCGATATGCCCCCATTAGGCAAGATGAGACAACCCCTTTAATATTGTGGAACATCCAGTTTTCCTTTAATTGGGCTCACCTGGCAAACTAATTATCACAGGTATCTGAGATTGATTTCAGTGATCCAAAGAGCCGAGACACAATACCATCAATGAGTTTCATTGAAAAACAAAAACATTAATCTTTATGACACTTAAATCCAATTTGCATAATAATTTGGAACATGGTGTATATACATTCATAAAAAAATTAGTTGAATGAAATCTACAGACTTAAAAATCCCAAATAAATTATAATATTAAAAATGTGTTACATGATTTGTTGCAATGTTCTTAGGGTATTGTGATCTAACAGAAGACCACTAGTATTGTTTTTCCTCTATTAACATGGATATAAGGGGCCCGGTTGAATGTTGCGGCATGACGTGAGGGGCGTGCTGCGCTCCCAACGCCCTGCCCACCGCCCGCTCCACGCATCGCTTCGCATGTTCGCGATGCTTGGCGTCTGAGCGCTCCAGTCGGGGGGACCGCCTGTCTTGCCGACTGCTCACTGTCTTGTGTTACCGTGTCCTATGTGACGTCTGCTCCTGCGACCCCACACAGAGCATCCACCGCAAGTATTTCTTATGGTTTGTATCAGAATAAAAAGAGGAAAGTAAGCGGACAGGATATCGACGGTGGATAAAGAGGGAGAAAAGAACGAGAGAGAAAAAAAAAAAACTTTTTAGAAATGCATTTATTCCCAACCTGTTTTCTTTTAAGTTGTTAACAACATCTCATACTCTTGAGTTTCTTGAAATGTTATCCAATGCTGCCAAGTTTTTTGAAATTTGATATCTGAACCGCTCAGGGAGGCAGTCAAATCCTCCATCCTCATGATCTCCTTAAGTTTATTGATCCACATTGCTATTGTGGGTGCAGAAGTCTGTTTCCACATGCAAGCGATGCAAGCTCTCGCAGAGTTGACCATGTGTCTTACCACAGATGTCTTGTACGTAGACATGGGAATCTCGCTGTGGTGGAGGAGGAAGACTGCTGGAGTCTTAGGCAGGGTATAAGAGCTGAATTGTGACGTAATATGCCATACCTCCTGCCAAAAGCCGGCTAGCACTGGACACTCCCAAAACACATGTAGAATGAATCCTCTGTCCCTTCAGCAATGCCAACAAACTGGCAAGACTGATGGGAAGAGGGTGTGAAGTTTGGACGGAACCATGTACCACCTGGAGAGTATCTTAAAGCCCATTTCCTGTATGTTACTAGCAATAGACGTTTTATGAATAAAAGTGAATATGCGATCTTTTTGTTCTGTAGTGAATGTCAGCCCAAGATCTCTCTCCCAGTTGAGTAGGTACGTAGGGGAGGGTTGGTTAGAAGGAGCTACCAGTATGTTATATAAGCGAGATAATGCATGTCTGATTATACCCCGGGAATCACAGAGTTGCTCAAAGTCAGTCTTCTGTCTGGTATATGTAGTTGCGGGAAAAATGATGTGAGAAAATGTTGAAGTTGGTTCAAATGCCAGGAGGATAGACTGACTAGATCCGTGATATCCCGTAAAGTGTGCTGCGGCATCCATGCACCCGACTCTATGAATTGGTGTGCTCGGAAACGATTAAATGCTATCCATCTTCTGAAGGGGCCTGAATCTAGATCTGGTTGAAACAGAGGGTTACCCAGAATGGGGAACATTGGTGATGGTGAAGGTGAAATGTCTTGTAGGTTACTGACAGACACCAGCGCTTTGAGCGTTTGACCTATGGTAGGATGTGTTCGGGCCGCTAAAGGTGTTTGAGATCCTGGCCACGGTGTGGCTGCTAGAGGTGTAGGTAAAAAGGATTGTTCTAGTGCTATCCATTGTTTGTTTGGTAAATGTCGGCACCAGTCCACTATCCTTAGCAGATGAGTTGCTCTATGGTAAGAGAGGACGTCAGGGAGGCCCAGTCCTCCTCTTGTTTAGGTCTGAATAGAATAGAGCGTGCTATTCTTGATGCTTTCCCTGCCCATATAAAGCGCGTGAGTGTTGATAGTAGAGTGTGAAAAAATAATCTGGGGTGTGTATTGGTAATGCTTGCAGGAAGTAAAGTATTCTGGGGAGAATATTAATTTTAAAAATAGCAATCCGCCCAAACTAGGTAAAGATGCCCTTATTCCAGCGATCAATATCTAATTTTATCGCTCTTAAAAGAGGAGGGTAGTTAGCTGGATAAATAGAGGTTATCGTTGGTGTTAATTGTATACCTAGGTACTTCAGTGATGATCTTGCCCATTTGAATGGGAAGCTGTCCAAGTTCTGCTACAAAACTAGTGGGGAGAGAGATATTCATGGCTTCTGATTTCTGAAAGTTGATTTTGAAATTGGATAGGGAGGAGTAGGGAGACTCTAAGTTCCTACATGAGGTTTGGCAGAGATATTCTCGGACTAGTGAGAAAGAATAAAAGATCGTCTGCATAGGCTGCTACTTTTTGGGTAGCTCCTAGTATCCTAATTAATCCCCGCAATATCTGGGTTGGTTCTTATGTGACATAATAGCGGTTCTAAGCATAGGATGAAGATCAATGGGGAAAGAGGGCATCCCTGTCTCGTCATTTTGTATGGGGAACAGCATAGAGTACTGACCATTTACTTTCACTACCACTGATGGGCTTGAGTATAGATTACGTATGCGAGCTAACATCGTCTCCCCCAATCCCACATAAGGCTACTTTCACACTAGCGTTTTAAAATTCCGGTATTGAGTTCCGTCATAGGGGCTCAATACCGGAATAAAACGCTTCAGTTTTGTCCCCATTCATTGTCAATGGGGACAAAACTGAACTGAAGACAACGGAATGCTCCTGAAGGCATTCCGTTCCGTCTTCAGACTGGAGAACAAACCGCAGCATGCTGCGGTTTGCTCTCCGGTCCAGGCATCCGCACCAAGACGGATCCGGAATGACCCCCAATGCAAGTCAATGGGGGTGGATCCGTCTGGTGTGACCATAATGGTAACCGGATCCGCCCTCCATTGACTTTCAATGGAGTCCATTACGGATCCGGGTACACATAGACACATACAGACATAAACATACACACACATATAGACATACAAACACACATACATACTTACATGCTCCCCGGCAGGTCTTCGGAGCGTCAGGACGGCTCACACAGGTCACGATTCCCCACAGCGCCCTCTGCTGGGCGCCTGGTGGAATCGTCAGATGACGATTCCACCAGGCGCCCAGCAGAGGGCGCTGTGGGGAATCGTGACCTGTGTGAGCCGTCCTGACGCTCCGAAGACCTGCCGGGGAGCATGTAAGTATGTATGTGTGTTTGTATGTCTATATGTGTGTGTATGTTTATGTGTATGTATATGTATGTACTGTGTGACATGTGTGGGGCCGGAGCGCGGTTCCGGCTCCACACATGTCACTGCGGCAGGCCTGATCCGGCAGCACCCTTCACCTGCCGGATCAGGCCTGCCGCCAGTGTGAAAGTAGCCTAACTCAGTGTCTCGCTCATGAAAGACCAGTCTATCCTATCGAATGCCTTGTTAGCATCTGTCGAAAGGAGAAACAAGGGAAGCTTTGTTGTAATCGCGTGGTAAATCATGTTTATGGCTTTGGTCGTATTGTCTCTTAACTCTCTGAAGGGCATGAAGCCAGTTTGGTCTAGGTGTATTATATTTTGTAGATATGGGAGGAGGCGGGTCACTAGTATCTTGGAAAATAGTTTCAAGTCACAATTAATGAGAGAAATAGGTCGATAACTTTGGCATTGACTCAGATCCTTTCCTTCCTTGGGGATTACAGTTAAATGTGCACGGAGTGTGTCTTGAGGCAGGGAATGGACAGTATCTAGTGAATTAAATGCCAGCAGGAATTGTGGAGACAGGATATCTAAGAAAGATTTGTAGTACGTTAAAGGCAAGCCATCTGGGCCAGGTGCCTTACCTGTCTGAGATTCTTTAATTGCGGAGGCTAATTTCGTGGGGGACAAAGGTGCTTCAAGCGCTGTTATGGCTTCAGTGGAAAGATGGCCTAAGCCAGAGGAAGTGAGATATTCCCATATGGAGTGTAATCGGTCTTCCAGGCTATGTGCTGATAAGGATTGAAGGTTATACAAAGAATGATAGTACGATCTAAATGCTTCAGCAATCTGCTGTGGTAGTGTTGTTTGTTGACCCGAATTGTCTGTGAGATAAGGAATGTACGTGTTTGCCCTGGTCTTACGTAATGCTCTAGCTAGGGTCCTACCAGGTTTGTTCCCATGTTCATAATAGTGTCTTCGGCATTTGGCTAATGTGGCCTTTGCTCTGTAAAGACATAGGGATCGTACCTTTTCTCGCAATTGCATTAGTTCAGTTCCTTGTTGTGGGTTGAGAGTGGACTTGTGTAGTTGTTCCAGGTCATGAATTTTCTAAATAAGTCCCGTTAGCATTGCTGCCTGCTCTTTTTTGAGTCGTGTGCCCACTTTAATGAATGTGCCCCTGATATAGCACTTATGTGCTTCCCAGACTGTGAGGGGGTCACTATGCTGTGTGGCACTGAGGGTGAAATATTCCTTCAGGTCTTCCCTAATTTCGGTCCTGACCTGTAAGTCCTGTAGTAGGGACTCGTTTAAACGCCATTGCCATGTTCTGGCATGAAAGGAAGGAATAGTGAGTGTAAGTGTGATTAATGCGTGATCCGAGAATGTGTTCTCACCACCTGGTCTAAACTGCTGTGATGCATGAAGAAATAGTCCAATCTGGAATATGAGTTATGCGGGTTAGAGTAGAATGTATAATCTCGCTCCGTTCTATGTAATAATCGCCATATTCCACCAAACGGTGTGAGTGAAAAAGGTCTCGTACTTTGGAGTGAGTGGCAGGAGGTAAATATGATTGGCCTCTCGATGAATCCATTGTCGGATCTATGGTAAGGTTAAGGTCTCCCCCAAAAACCAGGATCCCCTCTGTAAATTCATCCAGGGCCGCTAACGTACTGT
This sequence comes from Rhinella marina, assembly GCA_900303285.1. Lineage (NCBI taxonomy): Eukaryota > Metazoa > Chordata > Amphibia > Anura > Bufonidae > Rhinella > Rhinella marina. The sequence continues at coordinate 156,249 of ONZH01015202.1, forward strand.
CTAGAAACTGGGCTTGTCTTGTGTTTGGTGTGTATATGTTTGCTAAGGTGATCACAGTGCCAGCCAGCTTACCTTTAACAAAGATATATCTACCTGCTCCATCGGTACGAATCTCAGTTAATTCCCATGGTATCGAACTGGAGATGAGGATGGTCACACCCTTCGTCTTAGAGTCTGGAGAGGTACTGTGGTATACATATGGAAACCTGGCGTTTGGCAAAGATTGGATGCTGTCAGAGCGGAAATGGGTTTCCTGAACAAAAACGATCTGTGCTGTTTTCTTCCAAAGGAGTCTGAGGAGGGAGGATCTTTCTTCTGGAATATTCAATCCCTGGGCGATAAGAGAAATAATCGTTACATCTGACATCGTGGAAATGTATTCAATCAAAAACCCCAGAAAAGAAAGAAAAAAAAAGGAGGGGGGGAGGAGAGGGAAGGGTGAAAGAGTGAAGGGAAGTGAGGTAAAAAGAGTATAGAAGGAAAGATGAAAGAGAGAGATGGAACCTCTAGTACAAAGTTCAAAATTGTGAGAAACTCTAATAAATTGCGAATTATCTGAATCTAAAATGATGAGTGCCACAAAATGACTAGTGCAGTACCCTATTGGGGGTAAGTGGAACGGTTGGCCGACTAAAGAAAGGTCTCAGAGGGACACATTCGGTTAACCCTGAGGATAAGTATGAGATTACTACCGGAGGAAAACTTCCACATAACACAACTAACAGTAGAGGAAGGGAGCAAGATAGGAATCACATGTTTCGTAATTCGGTATACTAAATCTCTATTCTGTCCCCTACTCCTAATCCAGAATGGGATCAGGGAGGGTTGTCAGAGATGTTAGGCTAGATGTCCATTCTGGAACCGTTGGACAAGACATTTCTCAGACAGACTGCCGTCTTCACATCAACGTGGAGCTTCTCGCTGACGAGATGACATTGGCATTGCGATCTGGACCAAGCTGGCTCGGGTCGTCTTGACTGTGTACGCTGAGGGAGCGACTATCGAAGTCTACTGCTTTGGAGTTCCGGGCGAGGTCCTCCTGGTTGGTCGTCATTCATTGCCAGAGACTGGAGTAGCGGTGGTAGGGTCCAATCGGGAACTGGCACTGGAGGGATGTCCAGAAAATTAAAAGCATTCGGTAGGGCGTCAGGTGTGCGTACCAGCATGGATTGACCCCCAGGCTTGCGGAGTATAATGTGAAAGGGATGGCCCTAACGGTATGTGGCTCCTGCTTCTCGCACTGCTTCTAAGAGCGGACGAACCAGTCTTCACATGCTGAGGGTCAGACGGGAGACATCTGGGAGAATAACAAGTGGTACTCCTTCATAATATATCTCTCCTCTTTCCCAAGTTTCGCGATGGATGTCTTCCTTTAATCTATAGAAGTGTACTCTGCAAATCACATCACGCGGTTTGTCAGGGTTGCGATTCCTGGGCCCGGCCAGTCTGTGCACTCTGTCCAGTTCAATCGCAGAGACGCATGGTCTGTTTAGTATCTTATTGAAAACGTTCACTACTGTTTCATATAATACATCACCAGTGACTGTTCCTGGTAGGTTACGGATTTTGAGGTTATTGCGGCCCCTATTTTCCACATCATCTAAGTGGAGGGAAAAGTCCTTCATCTGAGTAGTATGACTGTCCACAGCAACTGAGTTGGACGACATTGTGGATTTAGATTTTGATAATTGCTGTTCAAGGGTGGTGACCCTGTCTGTCAATGATTGCACCGAATCTTGAACGGTCTGTAACGCCTGGGCCTGTTTCTGTTCGATACGGGCTATTTGGGCCTCTAGATCTGTCTTGGTGGGTAGGGCCCGCACCATCTCCCATAACTCCGCTAGCGTGTGATCCAGTGAGGCAGGAGGGGAGCCCCTGGGGTCATTATTTGGAGACTGTGGAGCTGAGGTAAAGATGGCAGGGATCCCCTGACTGGGGTTTTGTGAGGCCTGTGTGCCCGCCCCTGTATTGGGGTAAGGATGCCATTCTTATGGTTCCCGCCATGCTGACTTGACATCTGGGGCCTTTGTGGGCTTCCTTTCCCCCTGGGTTCTGGTTATCCCCCTTGTGGGAAATGTCTACCTCGTCTCCTGAATGCTGTGTGGCGCTTTGGCGCTCTGAGGGACGCTCCTCCGTTTCAGGTGATCGGGTGGTTACAGGCGCCGGAATGAAGGGCGCAGCAGAAATGCGGAGCGGCGCTGGTGCTGCCGACATGATGGAGGGGCCTGCCCGCACTCTCTCCGGCGTGCCTGAGTGCAGGAATCTATTGATGGAATGTTCCGGTGGGGCCACAGACCGGCTTCTGGCCCTCCTCCCTTTTGTCATGGCTCTTCTGAAGTTCCGATGGCGCTGGATTCCCTCTGCTGTCGCGGGTATTACCGGAGCCCTGTGAATATGCATGCTCACCACGCCATGCCAAAGCCACGCCCTCCAACGCAAGTATTCTTATGTCCCAGCATGTGTTTCCAGCATTGTTGGGATCAGTGAACGGGCAAGTGTACAAGGTGAAGTGGCCCAGCATAGCTCTAGGCGAAGTATCCGTTCACAGAAGTGAACTATGAGGGAGATTGCTGGATGAAGTCTGGTTTTTGTTGGCCCCTATAACCCTGACTACCCTGGATGTGACTTTACTAAATATGGATACCATCACTAAGGCCTTGTTCGCACCTCAGTTTTTTGATCAGTTATTTTCATCAATTATTGTGAGCCAAAAGCAGGTGTGGCTCTAAACACAGAAGAGGTGCAGATCTTTTTATTATACCTTATGTTTGTGTAGCCTCCACTCCTGGTTTTGGCTCACAAAAACTGATGGAAATAACTGATCAAATAACTGATGTGTGAACAAGGCCTAACTTGACCGCAACTTATTAATCAACTAATGCTGCTACAATTCTTGCCACTTAAAGGGAACCTGTCATCTCCAAAACACCCCCTGAACTAGAGTAAGCGATGTATAGTGTAAGTGATGCTGAATCCGATTATGTAAGTTTTATCTTCATACTCACTTCCATTCCGACACTGTGCTCCCACAAACCTGCAGTAAAATGCATTGAGAGGACTCTTCTTTGAGTCCTCTCCATTATGTGAGTGAGCACCGGAGTCCTCTCAATGCATTTTACTGCTGGTTTGTGGGAGCGCAGCGTTGGAATGGAAGTGAGTATGAAGATAAAACTTACATATTCGGATTCAGCATCACTTACACTATACACCGCTTACTTTAGTTCAGGGGGTGTTTTGGAGATGACAGGTTCCCTTTAACTACTAACCCCTAATATAACAGTTTGTGACTGTGTTTTTTTTGGCGGTCTAAGTTGTGTCCGGAAAAAGGGGCAGGAGGGGAGGAGGCATCTAGGAATAAAGAAAAGCTCAGAGAGGAGCGGAGATACGTCTGAAGTGGAATGGAGGACTGAGATAATATTATATATTGAGCTGTGTCTTTTCACTGAACGTGATTTTGTTTTTCTTTTATATCCTTGTCTACGTTTGCCTTCATAATCTGGTTGAGTACATTATAAATCTGTGTATTGGGAAGTATTGGCTGGTTTAAGGACCATGACCCCAAAAAACAGTACGAAATCTGGTGAATTAGCCTCCCCTAAGAGTCGCACTGGGGGAAAGCTTGAGGGGAGATCTCCTAAGATTGATAAGATTGACAAATATTTGAAAGCTCAGAAATCTAAAACAAGGAGCACTTTTAAAAATCTCCTGGGGGATAGTGTAAAAGGTAAGAACCAAGATCCCCTGGCCAAGGGGATATCGGCGGATGCTGCTCAAGTTGAGACTTTGTTGGCTATCCCCCCCGGAAGTCCCCAAAATACTAAGTGAAATTCTACTACAGGTTAAACGGACTAATGAGGCCCTTGAGAATTTATCAACACAAATGGGGTCGGTCAAAACTGACATATCACTTATCAGATATGATTTGAATAAAGTGAGATCAACTTTTTGGAACTAGAAACAGCCGTCTCAGATATGAGATCTGAAGTTGAAGTTATGAAGAGTGATATTTCAGCTTTAAAAGAGGAAAGGGGCGCACTAAAGGATAAAATCACTGATCTTGAAGACAGATCTAGACGCTGTAACATCAAGATATTCGGCCTTCTGGTTGGGGCTGAAGGCAAAGATCCTGAGACTTTTATTCATGTGTGGTTACTTGATAGTCTGGGGAAAGAGCATTTCTCTCCCTTTTTTGGGATTGAGACGGCCCATCGGCTGCAAGCTGCTAAAAGACCACCTGGGGCCCCTCCACCTATCATGATTGTAAAAATCCTTAGTTCCAAAGATAGGGACAGAATTTTGAGAAGAGCAAGAGAAAAAAGGGCCTAAAATATAATGGTTGCCAAATTTTCATTTACCCAGATTTCTCTAGAGACACAAAGGAGAAAAGACGTAGTTTTGTGTCAATTAAAAAAAGGTTGGCTCAGGCAAACATTAAGTATTCCTTCATATTCCCTGCCAGACTCCGGGTTATTTTTGAGGAATAGGTTTATATTTTTGCAACACAGGAGGAAGTTGTGGAATGGATGGATACTAATGGCTTAAAATAATTTAATAGCCTGGTGGTATGGAGGAACTTGTTTCAAAATAGATGTTGGAGTGGGCTTGGGATGGGGGCGGGGGAGTAGTTCTGGAATAGAGTTCCCAGGTAGTCTAGGCTGGGGACAAACGGGAAGGGTGGGGCTTGGGGGGAAGCGTTATTTGGGCTGGCAGAAAGAGGGGAGGGAAATAGATTTGTTTTTGTTTTGTTACTTAATATGGTGACCTGGAATGTGCGGGGCACGGGGGATAAAATTAAGAGGTATGCCATTTTCAATATGATACAGAAGCATCCCCCTGGTATAGTTAGCCTGATGGAAACCCATTTGACTAGAGACACTGTACATTACTTGAAAAAGAGCTGGGTTGGCATCAGTTACCATTCAGTATACTCAAGTTACTCTAGGGGTGTTTCTGTATTGATACATAGGAATATTGATTTTAGATGCATCTCTCAGCTCATTGATATAGAGGGGAGATACATCTTTTTGTATGGAATGATAGGGGGTACAAATTGCATTCTTGCATTTGTTTACATTCCGCTGCCATATTCCCCGTACGTATTGGGCCAATTGTTACTATTTATGGATAAGAATGATCGCTATGCCACTATTATTATAGGCGATTTTAACTGTGTAATGGACATAGAAATGGACAGGTATTCTAGTTCTGATTGGGTAGGTTACCCTCATAGCTCTATCTCTCTATTAGCAAAATTCTGTGAGGACGCTGGATTTGTAGACGTTTGGAGCAATAGAAATGGTAGTGCTAAGGTGTATTCATGTTGCAGTAGGACAGGCAATTTGATGTCAAGAATTGATATGGCACTTGTCAACCGCCGTTATGTGAGTCATGTGGTTAAGATGTGTTACGAACCAAGATCAATTTCTGACCACTCCCCTGTGAGGTTGGAAATAGACTTTGGTTGGGGTAGAGGGAGTGGAGTTGGTCAACGGATTAATCCTCATTGGTTAACTGTCATTGATGACCACTCGCTTATTAAAGAGGATATTGTTACAACTTGGAATATTAATACGGGTTCTACTAAAATGGAATACGTCTGGGACGCCATGAAAGCGTTTATTCGGGGCATACTAATAAAAAAGATTATGTATTTGAGACGGACATTTGCTCTCAGAGAAAAAGAGCTTAGGGATGAGGTAAAAGATAAGGAACAGGACTATTATGTGATTCAGACAAAAGATTAGAGGAAGAGTATGGTGGAAGTACAATGTAAATATCGTTATTTTACGAAAAGGCCCAGCAAAGGTTATTTTTTTCAGGTTATAAAGGATTTAGGGAGTCTGGTAAATCGGGCAAGTTACTAGCTTCTATTATTAGCAACCAGGGTAATCTTTCTTCCATTTCTGTAATAAGGTCTCCGCTGGGTCATTTTCTACAAGCTCAGGAGGACATTAGGGACGTTTTTTATCATCATTTTGAAGAACTATATAGGTCTGAATGTAAGGCAACTGAAGAGGTAATGGAGGTATATTTGAAATGTATTGAGTTCCCTATGTTATCAGAAGAGCAGAGATCTGCTCTAGATGCCCCGATTTCTGTGAATGAATTGCAGATAGCCCTGGAATCTATTCAAGGCAATACTTCTCCGGGCTCGGATGGTATACCATTTGAGGTTTATAGGAGATATCAGGATCTGTTATTGCCTTATTGAGGTCTTCAGTGTATCATTGTTGGAAAATAAACTTCCAAGATCTATGACAGAGGCTATTATTGTACTGATAGGTAAAAAGGACAAAGATTTGTCAGAAGTCGGCGCATACAGACCCATATCTCTGCTCAACACGGATATTAAAATTATTGCCAAGGCGTTATTTACTTAGTAAAGTAATAGAGCATATTATATGCAGTGTACGCAGGTGGGGGGGGGGGGCTCTGCTCCATCCTGTCATTGGCCTTTGACAGGGTGGAGTGGGGCTTCCTTTGGGCCACTTTAAAGCATTTTGTATTTGGTGATTATTTTATTAATTTAATATATTTGTTGTATACTAATCCTGTGGCTCGAATAAATGTAAATGGTGTGCTTACCCCCACTGTCCGTCAGGGATGCCCCCTTTCTCCATTATTATTTAATCTTTTTTTGGAACCCTTCGCTTTAAAAATTAGACAGGATTCTTCTGTAAGAGGGTTTGGCGAAGAGGGGAACATAGGAAAAGTGTCACTATATGCCGACGATATTTTGTTTTGTCTGGGTGATACTCCAAATACTTTACCAAAGATTATCTATAGTGTTACGGAGTTTGGCACCATGTCAGGATTAGATATTAATTGGAACAAAACTATTCTGCTTCCCTTAGAAAATATGATTCTGAATAACACCGGAGGAGTGAGGGTTCTGAACCCATCAGACTCATTTGAAGATTTGGGGATATTAGGGTCTTCCTCTTTAGATTGATAAGTTTCTCTTAATATTACTCTTTTGATTAAAAAAATGAAATCTAAGATAGCGATCTGGTTAAAACTACCGTTATCAATGGCTGACAGGATTTCGCTTATTAAAATGATTGTTCTCCCTCAATTTCTTTATATGTTCATGGCTTCTCCAGTCTGGATTGATAATTGTTATGATAAAGTCACGGCACTCCACAATTTAGTAAATGCAGTTTAAACGGAACGCTTTATTGTATTACCACATTGTGTACACATGGCCAACGTTTCGGTCCTCCCGGACCTTGATCATGGCCGTTAGAGTATAGTGGGAGCATAGGAATGACCTATGCTCAAGGTCCGGGAGGACCGAAACGTTGGCCATGTGTACACAATGTGGTAATACAATAAAGAGTTTCGTTTAAACTGCATTTACTAAATTGTGGAGTGACGTGACTTTATCATATATTTTATGCCCGGTGTATCCCGATCACAGAGCACCAATCGTATTAGAAAGGAGGAGTGCCAACCAGATCGTTTAGATTGGATTGATAATTGCACGTTCTCTCTCATTGATAAGCTGTTAAATGAGTTAATTTGGGGGAGAAAGCGCGTTCGAATGAAAATCAAATATCTTTACTATCCTTTTAGATCAGGAGGATTGGGAGTTTCTTTCTTTAAAGGTTACTATTTGTCTGCTCAGCTATTAATGATAAGAGAATGGCAGTTCGATCCTGTGTTAAGAGAGTTAGTTAGTAAGTCGGGATATGTAGGTATTTTTGAACTACTCGAGTCTGGACAGCTGAGCAGGTGGGGGACCCCTGCCTGCCATGACCAATCTTGTTAAGGTGTGGGATAATTTAAGAAAGTTATTAGGGATTTTTACTTCACTGAAGTTTACTCCAATATGGGGAAATGCACATTTGAGTGAATTCTTGAATTTATTTCAAGATACGTTTTGGAAAAGATCAGGTATAAATTATATTCACCAGGTATTTAAAGGGAATCTATCACAAAAACCTGTTCTATATTTTATTTATGCTAAAAATATATATTTGTAAGAAATAATAAATAAATAAATAAATAAAAATTCCAATGTGTGAAATATTATAAATAAATATTAGATTTTACCATATTTACCATCTTTGGTCACCAGGGGGAGCTCTGCTGGCCAAATGAGGCTTTGAGCAACCTGTAAGTAGGCATGCTGCAAAAAAGTGGGTGGTACCAATGACATCACCAATTCACACCTTCAGCGGTGACATCACTGCTTCAGCAAGATAAGATGAGACAATGGCTTCATTACAAAAACACAGATCTCTGCTCCTCAGGCTCCTCCCCCACGGGTCACATGGCTGATTATATCACTAAGGTCCTACAGCCCCAAGAACCTCCATCTACTCTGTTTCTGAGTCCTGGGCCGCTCACCCCAGCAGTACACTCAGCAAAAATTGTCTGCACTGCTGGGGTGAGCTGCCATAGAATTTAGAACAGGCAGCCTAATGAAGACAAGGACGCTGCTGCAGGAGTGAGGAGAAGGCACAGTGGGCTTCCCCCAGCAGCAAGGAGGGAGGACCTGGCTGTGTGTTACTGGTGTCATCACAGGGGTGGGCTCACGTCTTCCATTCATTCTCTATAGGGTCGGCAGCGACTGAGGAAACCTATGTACATGCCTGCCATAAGTGAGGTGCCATTGTGTTGTAAACCCAGACTGTCACACTTTACTTCCAACATGGCAGCCCCCATGTAAGGCAAGAAAACTGAATAAAAAAAAAAACATTTACACAATTTGAAAAATACATTATGTTAAAACCTGCTTTTGTTATGTTGTAAAACATATCAAATTTTTTTTCTTCGCGATAGTGTCCCTTTAAGGGTGGGAATCTCCTTATATATGAGGAGATCCTGCAAGCAGAGGGTGTTACAAAACTTAATTGGTTTAGGTATAGGCAGTTATATTCTGCCTATGTTTCAACTGGGAAGTCAATGTTATTTAGGGTACAACACAATGGATTAATTGATTCATTAGTAAAGGTAGGTGATGGGAGGAAGATTCGTTTATATATAAAAAAAATCAAAAATCAGGCAGCACTCTCAAAAAAGTAAAAGGCAAAACAAAATTTATTTACCCATGTGGGACATGGGACTGATTTTATGCATTTATGTTGGAACTGTTGTTATGTCCAGGATTTTTGGCACGGGGGATACAGTACTACTAATAGTAAAACTGTGGTTCAGTTGCCATTTAATCCTCAGGTCGCCATCATAGGAGATATAGAGACGTCTAGGGGTCCAGTTCATAACTACAGTCTTGTTCTTATATCGCTTATGTTGGCTCGGGTTGTTATAGCACGGGGGTGGATGGCTAGAAGCTAGAACAAAACATCCTAACCTAGGAAAACAAAACGTCCTAACCTAGGAAATTTCATACTAGACATTATACTCTAAACCCAGCATAAACCTATAAAAGAAATCTTATACTGGCTTCTATCATGTTCTTATCAAAATAATCAGATTTAACATAACATCTCAGAGAAGTACTTATCTTGACACAAAATGATGATAATGATTGCTGAACACAGATTCCTCAGAAGAAGAAGAACTTCAGATGCCAAATCTCCCAATTTAATTGTAACATGGTATCCATGATGGAACCCTACCATGCCATCACTCCCCTTGGAGAAGCTCACGGATCTGCTGCAAGAGTTCCAAAGAGCCGTTTGGACCCTTCAGACCTCCTAGGGTCCCCACCGCCAGAAACTACCGCACGAATGACCCCAGCAGACAGCAGCCGACCCTCCAGGGACTCCCTGGAAAGTTCTAGATCGGCCGCAAGTTTGTATAGGGCTTCGATGGTGCGCCATACCTCCTGTAGGCCTTTCAAACAATATGATCCAGCCCATATCTTCACTCCCAAGCAGGAGGCTTATAGTGCCAATCCAACAAGGCTGTACAGGCTGCCAGTCATCAAGACAGCAGCCAGAGCTGCCAGATATCCAAAGTAGGCAGCCGATCAAACAAAACTGCACTACATAAGCCCAGCAGCAGAAGCAGACAGCTGCAAGGCTGCAGGAACAGTCATCCCAGCAGCCACAAACACAGAAGCAAAGAGCTTCACAGGTACAAGAGGTAGCCCCACAAGCATAGACCCAGAGACAGCTGGCCAGACAGGCAGGCATAGACTCAAAAGGCAGTCTGGGTCAGTACGATTACAACAATACCACATATGTATACGTTTTTTATGTCTAAATAGTGTAAGAATAAATTTAAACTTTAGGGGAAAAATTTTTTTTTTACATCACCATATTCTGACCCCGTAACTTTTTTTTAATATTTATATCTACTGCACTGTGTGGCGTTCATTTTTTGCAGGACAATCTTTACTTTTTTATTAATACCATTTTGGAGTGTGTGTGACTTTTTGATAACATTTTACAAAAAATTTTTTGTGTAAGAGAAGCAATGAAAAAATGGCAAATTGAAAATTTTTACCCTTTTTTCCGTTACGCCATTCTCAGTATTGGAAAATATTTTTATATTTTAATAGTACAGGCGTTTTCGGACACGGTGATGCCCATGATATTTATATTTTTTGTCATTCATGTATTTATTTTTTTATTCTAAGGAAGGGGGGGTGATTTAAACTTTTATATTTTTTTTATTAATTTGAAGCTTGTATTTGAGCCTACAAAATTCATTTTTTTTTTTATTTTGACCCCTCTTGTTTTGTACAGAATTGCTCATTTCTTATGTTGGCCTGCCACCTGCTGGCCAAATACAAATTGCAGCTTCAAAACCCTGGGTTCTATTCAGAGAGACCTACTGTATTGAATTCAAATCTCTGTGGCCAATGAGAATGCCGGTAGGAAGCCCAGAAGCACGAGCGGGTGCTGTAGCTGCCAGGTGCCTACTTTTCACCCGATGCCATGATTTCAGTTGATCACGACATCTAAAGGCTTTAATGATTGTAATCAGCATGACCCTCCAGCCATGATGGCTGCTGCATGCGCGAGGGGGTGCCATGTTTACACTTCACTCCAGCGCTGTACCTGTACGAATGAGTTGATGCTGATCATGTATGTGATTGTGTGCTAGGGAATTAAAGGGATAAACTGGTAATTTGAAGTTAGCCCCTATCCACAGGATAGGGGATAACTGTTAGATCGGTAGGAGTCCTACCACTGGGACCCCCACTGATGATAAGTACTGGGGCCTCACACCCAGAGAACCCCCCTGAAAGGTCGTGTATGGGAATCAGAAATATAAAGGAAGGATTTATACTTTGCCTTTCTGCTGGATCCACTTTCAGCTTTGGCTGAAAAACCTGCAGGAGAATCTGCATCAAAATGCCCTCTAAAAACGGTGTGAACCTACCCTAACAGGGGATAACTTTAAAATACTATAATACCCCTTTAAATATTATATTAACCACACCATGGTATGTAAGCCACACCCCTCAAAAAGCCACTCCCATTTCTGCAGCTCCCTGCTACACCAGTAATCACCCTGTAAAGGGCTCTCCCGGGTTACTATTATGTGCTTGTTACATGCGTCCTCATAAAAACATTTGCCTGTAAAAGATGTCCATGTCCCATAATAGCATTTCCCAATGAGGGCACAGCTACCTAGGGTTCAGAGCGGGTACAGCAATCCTAACGCCTCATCCACCTGACCGTATCCATTTTGTAGTATGCAGTGTTGCCAACCTACGTTTTTCTGTTTTCTGGACAATTTATTCAAAAAGTACGGACAGACAACATTTTTTACGGACAAATTGGAAAACTATAGTGAACTACATGCTTTTTCTGAGACATGTTATCTAAACTAAATGTGTTAATCAAACACCCTTGCTTTTCAATGGCTTTTGTTTCAAGATAATGCGATGAGTTAAGAAATTTGAGTTACCGTATTTTTCGCCCTATAAGACGCACCGGCCCATAAGACGCACCTAGGTTTTAGTGTAGGAAAATAAGAAAAAAATATTTTTCATCAGATCCTCTTATCAGACTGCCCATAAATTTAAGGACATCACATCAGACCCCCATATCAGCCCCCTGTGCCCCCATACCATCTCACTGTGCTCCCACCAGACCTCAGATCAGCAGAATGTGCCCCCATCAGACCTCAGATCAGCAGAATGTGCCCCCATCAGACCTCAGATCAGCAGAATGTGCCCCCATCATACCTCAAATCAGCAGAATGTGCCCCCATCATACCTCAAATCAGCAGAATGTGCCCCCATCATACCTCAAATCAGCAGAATGTGCCCCCATCAGACCTCACATCAGCAGAATGTGCCCCCATCAGACCTCATATCATGCCCCCATCAGACCTCAGATCAGCAGAATGTGCCCCCATCAGACCTCAGATCAGCAGAATGTGCCCCCATCATACCTCACATCAGCAGAATGTGCCCCCATCAGACCTCATATCATGCCCCCATCAGACCTCAGATCAGCAGAATGTGCCCCCATCAGACCTCAGATTAGCGTTTTGTGCCCCCTCACGTCACAGATCAGCGTCTTGTGCCCCTATCAGACCTCAGATCAGCCCACCCAGCCACTTATAAAGACCATACTTACCGTACCTGTTTTGCGCTGCCGCTGCCGTCCGGTCCCACGCTCCGCGCTCCTCTCTCTTCCCTGCCGGCACGCACTATGACCTGACGCTGCGGAGAGCGCGGAGCGTGGGACCGGACGGCAGCGGCAGCGCAGAACAGGTAAGTATGGTCTTTATAAGTGGCTGGGTGGGCTGATCTGAGGTCTGATGGGGGTCCCTACGTACAAGTGAGCGCTTCCTTATGGAAGCGCTCACTTGTATTCGCCCTATAAGACGCACAGCATTTTTCCCCCTACTTTTGGGGGAAAAAAAGTGCGTCTTATAGGGCGAAAAATACGGTAAGCGTTTGTGTGTTAACCCTGCATCTGTATAATTAAAGGGTTATTCTCATCTTAGACAATGGGGGCATATCGCTAGGATATGCCCCCATTGTCTTATAGGTGCGGGTCCCACCGCTGGGACCCGCACCTATATCCAGAACAGAGCGGGGAGCACTGCGCCTGGAGGACCCCGGGGTTTCCGGGGACCGGCCACCACCAGGCACAGCTCCCCACTGCGCTCATAGAAATGAATGGGAGAGCAGCGCGCAAGCGCGGCCACCGCTTCCATTCATTTCTATGGAGCCGACGGAAGTAGCCGAGCCAGCGCTTGGCTATTTTCGGCGGCCCCATAGAAATGAATGGAGGGTGGCTGCGCATGCGCAGTGCGCCCTCATTCAGTTCGGGGGCTCCGTTCTGGATATAGATGCGGGTCCCAGCGATGGGACCCGCACCTATAAGACAATGGGGGCATATCCTAGCGATATGCCCCCATTGTCTAAAATGAGAATAACCCTTTAATATATATTAAATAAGTAATACATGTCTATAGGTCAGATACTAATAATAAGCACATTACCAGCACTTACTGTGAGCTCTAAAACGCTGATAATTATAATCAAAGTGACCTGCTCAAACACCACCAGCCTCAAGAAAAATTACGGAGACGTCTAATTTTTTTCATGGACACTGGAAAAAAGTCCCCTATTTTTATGGACTGTCCAGGAATTTCTGGATGGTTTGCAACCCTGTACCCAAACTACAAATACGGTCTGTGCGCCATCCACATTTTTTTGAGGACCCACTGAGATCAAAGGATCCGTGATCCGCATTTTGCAGACATATTCTATGTTTTAGCAGAACAGACATACGGATGCAGAACTCACATGGATGACCCATAGTGTAGTCTTTCTGCCCCTGTATGTCCATTCTGCAAAAAGATGGAACATGTCCTAGACTGGGCAGCAAAATGCAGACAACACATTTCACCTATATAACTAACAGTAGTGTCCTACAGAAGATTGCAGACACATCCCAGACATACCTCTGTGCACTGTGTGTCTGTATTACATGTTCAGAAAAAGCACTTTTATTCTGCAGTAAAACAGCTCCCAAGTGCCCGGCTGAAAGTGAAAGTAAAAACAGCTTTCTCTCCTGACTCGATTTCTAACAGCTATATGTTCTGATATACTGGATATAATGGCTGTGATTTTGGTATTATTTGAAAGCTTGGAATGTCAGCTTTCAAAAAAAAGTCTGCTACCAATCCCAAGATATGAGCACCTAAAGCAGCCCTCCCCTCTTCAGTCTGGTTTGCTTTGGGCACTTGCAGCAGCAGAGCTGGGCACTTGGGAGCTGTTTTCCAGCAGAATAAAAGTGCTTTTCCTGGACATGTAATACAGACACAAAGTACACACAGGTATGTCTGGGATGTGTCTGCAATCTTCTGTGGGGCAGTGCTCTTAGTTATATTGGTGAAAATGAGGTGAAAGACTGCCTTTAACCCAAAATCATGGACAGCCAACATTTTTTACGGACAAAATGGAAAACATAATGAATGATAAACATTCTAAGTATCAGTAATCACCTCATTACCTGCATTTACTAATAATTAGGAATGAGCAAATCAACTTTGGATACTTCATCCGAAGTCGATTCGCATGAAACTTCACTGTAATACTATATGGAATGAGCGCTCTGTATAGTATTAGAATGTATTGGCTCCGATTACCCAAAATGATTACTTTGTGAAGTCTCGTGAGACTTTGTGTAATAACTTCGGAAATTAATTTCTACTGTAAAAAACCTTTGTATGGAACTTGCGTTCGGTTCAGAGTATAAAAACAAAGTTTTATGCGAATCGACTTCGGATAGAGCATCCGAAGTCGATTCGCTCGTCCCTACTAATAATTACCACCAAAATAATCTAGGCAAGTACCAGCAGCCTAAAAAAAATAACGGACACATTTATATTTTTCTCGGACAACAGAAAAAAATTTGCTTAATTTTATGGACTGTCCAAACATTTCTGAACCGTTGGCAACCCTACAGCAATTGACCCATTGACGTCTCTGGGTCCTAAAACATGCATAAGCAACAAGGGCAGTATCTGTATTTCCCTACGTGAGGAGGCCATTTAATATATATGGCAGCTGAAAGGGTAGCCTCTGGAGTTTTTGGCAAACGCAAGATATTTTGGCGGAAAAACATGTTAGTTTATCACCAAAGTCTCACTGAGGTGATATGAGCTCTGAAGCGTTCTTCCACGTTTCATGTCTTATTGCAGCACACAGGCGATATTTCTGTCAGGGAATTCCTCTACAATCTTCCCAGCGCCCTCTCATGCCTCCCTTTCACCTCAGAAAACTCAGCAGCCAGCTATTACTCCCGCTATCCCGCAGCCAACTATCACTCCCGCTGTCCCGCAGCCAGCTATCACTCCCGCTGTCCCGCAGCCAGCTATCACTCCCGCTATCCCGCAGCCAGCTATCACTCCCGCTATCCCGCAGCCAGCTATCACTCCGGCTGTCCCGCAGCCAGCTATCACTCCCGCTAACCCGCAGCCTCTCCTTCTCCCACCGCTGTGCATGAGGGGGCGGGGCTAGACGAGCATGTGTTTGCTGTCACTGACTGAGGCAGCTACTACACATACCGGGCTGTAGATCATGGTGATGGGTCGTGGATAAAGCGGTGCTGAGGTGCGGCCGGGCACAATGTCCGCCTGTGGCCAGACATGGCTCCGCCGCCTGTTGTCGCTGGGCTACTGGAATGAAGTGAAAGAACAGTGTAAGATAGCAGTGCCTGTGGTAAGGAGAAGCTTCACAGTCTACATGAACCGTATTTGATATGTGTAATGCTCTATAAAGAAAGTATATTGCAGTTATACCATATATATATATATAAACAATTCTATTCGCACGGGAAGTTGCACTTTCATTTGCTTTTCACAGCAAGAATAGTAAAGAACTTTCCTTGCTATCAATGGGATGAAATAGTTGAATTTTGCAATAAGGGGTTAATTCTACAGTAACGTGATGTGTGTGGTCAGTCAGGGGTCTTGCTGTACTATTCCGCTGGTGGTCTGTTGTGTGGATGGAGCTGGGCACTGCAGTGCTGTTGCTGTTCACTTTAACCCTTTCAGTAACGAGCCACATTTCACCTTTTTTTTTTTCACTTTTCACAATCCCAGGCCGATGTTTGCAAATCTGACATGTGTCACTTTATGTGGTAATAACTTTAGAACGCTTTTACTTATCCAGGCCATTCTGAGATTGTTTTCTCGTCACATATTGTGCTTCACGACAGTAGTAAATTTGTGGCAAAATATTTCATTTTTATTTATAAAAAAATACCAAATTTACCAAAAATGTGGAAAAATTAACAAATTTCCACATTTCAATTTCTCTACTTTCAAAATACATAGTAATACCTCCAAAAATAGTTCATATTTTACATTCCCCATATGTCTACTTTATGTTTGGATCATTTTGAAAATTACATTTGAGTTTTTTGGGACGTTATAAGGCCTCTTTCACACGAGCGTGTCTGGATTTGGTCCGGATGCGTTCAGGAAAATCCGCACGCATCCGCACCAATCCGCACGCAATCGCAGTCAGTTTTGACTGCGATTGCGTACGTTCGTTCAGTTTTTTCCGCGCGGGTGCGAAGCGTTTCAATGCGTTTTTCACGCGCGTGCGAAAAAACTGAATGTTTACAAACAACATCTCTTAGCAACCATGCGTTAAAACCGCATTGCACCCGCACTTGTGTGCGGATGCAATGCGATTTTCACGCAGACCCATTCACTTCAATGGGGCCAGTTCTGCGTGAAAAACGCAGAATATAGAACATGCTGCGATTTTCACGCAACGGCGAACTGCTGCGTGAAAAACATCGCTCATGTGAAAAGCCCCATTGAAATGAATGGGTCAGGATTCAGTGCGGGTGCAATGCGTTCGCATCACGCATTGCACCCGCGCGGAAACATCGCCCGTGTGAAAGGGGCCTAAGGCTTCTAAGTTTAGAATCAAATCTTAAAATTTTAAGAAGATTTCCAAAACCCATTTTTTTAAGGACCGGTTCAGTTATGAAGTCACTTTGTGGGGCTTATATAGTGGAAACTCTCCATAAATCACCCCATTTTAGAAACTACACCCTTCAAGCTATTCATAACTGATTTTACTAACTTTGTTAACTCTTTATGTGTTCCATGAGAATTGACGGAAAATTGGAATGAAATTTCAAAATTTCACTTTTTTAGCAGATTTTAAATTTTAATCCATTTTTCATGAAGCACATCAAGGGTTAACAGCAAAACAAAACTCAAAATCTATTACCCCGATTCTGGAGTTTACAGAAACACCCCATATGTGCACAAAAACTAAGGTATGGGCGCACAGCAAGCTTCAGAGTGAAAGGAGTACCATATGGCTTTTGGAGAGCGGAATTAGCTGGAATAATAATTGGGAGCTATATCACACATGAAGACACCCTGAGCTGGCCCTACAGTGGAAACCCCCAAAAAGTGACCCCATTCCAGAAACTACACCCCTCAAGGAGTATTTCAAGGTGTGTAGTGAGCACTTTGACCCATCAGGCGTTTCACAGAATTCGGAAACACTTGGCTGTGAAAATGAAAAAATACAATTTTTTTCCAGAAAAAGTTGCTTTACGCACACATTTTTCACTTTCACAAGGGGTAACAGGACAAAATGCACCCCACATTTTGTTACCCATTTTCTCCCCATTCAGAAAACACCCCATATGTGCTCGTAGCCCGCTGTATGGGCGCACAGCAGGCCTCTAGAGGCAAACTGCAAAATATGGATTTTGTAGGCTAGAATTAACAGACATGTTTTTTTTTTAGTGCCATGTCACATTTAAATAATTCCTGAGGTACCCAGAAATTAAAAACCCCAAGAAGTGACCCCATTTTGGAAAGAGCACCCCCGTACGAACATTTTAAGTGGTAGAAAGGGTACTTTTTTGCAAACTGGTGTCTCACAGAAGGCAGAAACACTTGTAAAAGCATTTCAAAGCACACATTTGTGAAAATGAAAAATTACAAGCAGACCCCAATTTTTCAGATTCACAAGGGGTTAAAGGAGAAAATGCACCCCAGTATTACAGACATGAATGTGTAGTGGTTGGTGAAATGTGGATATGTAAGCTATGTAGACAAAATCAGGTATAAGGTGGTAAAATTACAGGGTACATCAAGGATGAAACTAATCCGTGGATGAATGGTAGATTCTGAAACAATCCTTGTTGCACAGGCCAGGTTTTTCAGGGCAGGTTTTGCAGTGGTAAATGGTGTCCTTCCTAATCTCCCTTTTGGAACACACCCTGCATCTTTTTTGGGTCCTTCCCTTCCTCGCTGCCTGGGGAACTTCACGAGGGAAATGTTGCCCTGGTACTACCCGGGCACCGTAACTTGCAGAAGTACTGGTGGCCTCTTCTGCTTGGTTTTGAAGAATTAGGGCCTTTATCACCACCTCTTGAAATTGTAGGAATGTTCTTGTCTGGCCTGTAGATCTAAATAGCATGAATGCATTGTACAGCGCCACCTGTACGAGGTGCACGGCCAGCTTTTTGTACCACACTTTTGTTTTTCGTGTGGCACTGTAGGGTTTTAGAACTTGATCTGAAAGATCAACCCCTCCCATGTTCTTGTTGTAATCCAGAATGCAGTCTGGTTTGGGGACAGTGGTAGTGGTACCATGTACACGGGCAAGGGAGCTGGTGTTGGGGTGAATACTGGTCAGTACAAGGACATCCCTCTTGTCTTTGTACTTAACCACCAACATATTTTCATTGAGGAGAGCACGCCTGTCTCCTTTTCCTAGTGGTTGCCCTACCAAGGATCTTGGAAGGCCTCTGATTTTTGCGTACTGTGTCACACGCCACAGTACGTCTGGTAGTTAGGGATTGGAACAGTGGTACACTTGTGTAGTAATTATCTATGTAGAGATGGTAACCCTTATCTAGCAGTGGGTGCAGTCTTCCCACTAACTCCTAGGCCGGGGGGGGGGGTCCAAGCTGACCGGAGGGGTCCCGGGTGTGGGCTCCCCCCCCCCCTTCAGTATTTTAATCTTGTAAAACCCCTTTAATTCTGTACTACACAATAGGCAAATGACTGGTATAGTATGTGCCATATAAAAGGTGCAGTCATCCAACAGATGAGCTGTTCAGTGATCAGCCGCATTCACTGGCCTCATTAGGAACATCCTTCTCTAAATCCGTAAAAAAATAAAAGACAAGATGATCCAGGGTGCCGCACTATGTTGTCCAGTGAAATGCTGACCCTGACAGACTCCTTTATAGTCAGTTGGACACGGTTCGTATCCCTCATCTGAGCTTCTATTATCTTCTGCTCCTATAACTAGGATCATTATAACTATAGGGAGAGGGGAGTAAGACTTCATGGTGGTGGTTTATCTCCTTTGGGGACCAAAGGATAGGAAGTGTTATAATTTACAAAAACATCTGCTGTTGGGTAAGGCCATTTTCACATGAGCATGTTCACTGCATGAATCACGCTGTGTGTGAACGCTCTCATACGAAAATGGCCTACGAGTGGGAACATCCTAAAACATTGGCTTATTAAGATCTAACAGCTGCTCAAATTATAAGATCTGACTTTCAAAGGGGTTTTCTGGGGCTCAAAAGGGTTATTTCAAAGTCAAATCTCTAAAACAGCCCCAGAAAGTAGAGACAGCACCACATATGCTTTCCATTCATTTCTATTGGAGTTCCGAAAATAGCTAAGTGTGCACGGCTATCTTGAGCAGTCCCATAGAAATTATTAGAGGGCAACCATGCATACACACCTCTTCTCCACTACGCCATAACATGACTCCTATCACCTCAGCTCTACGGGACAATTCTATAGCATACCACTGGGGGTAACCAGTCAAGCTTCTAGTACACAGAAATGGCTCATTTGTGGTGATCTGAACAGTGGAGGAGGGCAAAACTGCCTTGGCCTCATGGGACATCTAAAGGTGGAAGACATCCAGGCCCCTAGGTGACACCCCCCTCCTGCGCATCTCTGCCGAAGGTGAATGGCAATTGGTGGAAAACAGGCGCAAGAAGAAGAACCGTTGAGGGCTCTACACTCCAAAGAAAGGCGTTGTGGCAGGAACCAATGAATATGACTTTTCTCAGTGATTCTACAAATATACCACAAATATATGGGAGGCACACCTGGATGCCTTTCTTTTATTTTCTTTTTTGCCCTCCTAAACGGGCACTGAGTTTTTTTTTACATTTTCCGTTGTTTGTTTCACATACTCATTTATCTTCTCACTCTAATTTTTGGTGGAGTTTCGCCTATACATGGGAGTATGCCTGGGCTCCTCCTGGGTGGAGAGCACTTGCCTTCTTCCAAAACAGACGTGTGCATGCTTAACCCTTTCAGCCCCTGAGGGTTTTTTTGTTTTTGCGTTTTCGTTTTGCACTCCCTGCCTTCCCAGAGCCATAACTTTTTTTATTTTTATTTTCATATAACTGTATGAGGGCTTGTTTTTTGCGGGACAAGTTGTACTTTCCAACGCCACCATTTAATATTGCATATGATGTAGTGGGAAAAAAATTCCAAATGGGGTGAAATTATGAATCCAGCGATATCTTATATGTATAGTTTTTCTTGCGTTTTGATAATAATTATAAAGTTGGAAAAAAACATTTATTTGTTTTTGATCACCATATTTTGACCCCTATAACTTTTTGGTATTTATGTGTACGAAGCTCATTTTTCGCGGGGCGATCTGAACTTTTAATTTATACCATTCTGGGGTGTGTATGACTTTTTGATCACTTTTTATTTCATTTTTTTTTAGAAAATAAAGCGACCAAAAACGGTCGCTTTTCTGTTTCGCTGTATGCCATATGGGGAAAAAAAATTATATTTTTATACTATTGGCATTTTTCCCTTCACCCATGACAGAGAGAGAGATGGATCCGCCCCCACAACTGGACAGGAAGCCTCAGAGCAATTAAAAAGGGAACCCACTTTCTGGTTTTCCTGTCCTCCGGACAGAGGAGCCTGGAGCATGCACTTAGGTTTTACAGTGAATATTTGTGTTGTGTGGTTGGTATGAATCTGCTTGGTGCCTTTAGCATGATTGATAAGGTTGTATTTTTTCACCTGTTGACTGCCTCATGGCTTTCGGGGCCTGGCTGACTGCCTCATGGCTTTCGGGGCCTGGCTGACTGCCTCATGGCTTTCGGGGCCTGGCTGACTGCCTCATGGCTTTCGGGGCCTGGCTGACTGCCTCATGGCTTTTGGGGCCTGGCTGACTGCCTCATGGCTTTTGGGGCCTGGCTGACTGCCTCATGGCTTTCGAGGCCTGGTTGACTTTGATCTTATTTTGGTTCACTGCCTCCTGTGCGGCTTTACTGAACTTTTTTGCATCTATGCCTGTGCCTGGTTGGTCGATCAGATATCTATCTTTGCTTGCGTAGCTGAATGTCTTCATCTATACCGGCTTCTGTAAAAGCCTGGTCTGCTGAGCGCCTTTGACTCTGTGCCGGCTTGTCTGTCTTTGAGTCTATGCCTGTGCGGCTGGCCGACTGCCTCTGGGTCTATGCCTGCGCGGCTGGCCGACTGCCTCTGGGTCTATGCCTGCGCGGCTGTCCGACTGCCTCTGGGTCTATGCCTGCGCGGCTGTCCGACTGCCTCTGGGTCTATGCCTGCGTGGCTGTCCGACTGCCTCTGGGTCTATGCCTGCGCGGCTGGCCGACTGCCTTTTGAGTCTATGCCTGTCTCTCTGCCCAGATGTCTCTGGATCTATGCTTGTGGGGCTACCTCATGTACCCGTGAAGCTCTTTCCTTCTGTATTTGTGCCTGCTGGGATGACTGTTCCTGCAGCCTTGCAGCTGCCTGCTTCTGCTGCTGGGCTTATGTAGTACAGTTTTGTTTGATCGGCCGCTTAGTTTGGATATCTGACAGCTCTGGCTGCTGTCTTGATGACTGGCAGCCTGTACAGCCTTGTTGGGTTGACCGGCAGCTCATTCTGCCGTATTTGGATGACGGTGCTTGGTTCTGAGTAGGTGTCTGTGTCCAGCTATGCCTGAGATACTGCCAAGTCTTAGTTGACAGTCATAGCATACCATAGCACACCAACAAAGAACTATAATGCTCCTGGAGCGGAGTATGAAGAGGCGCTGGACCGGATTGGTGGAATGGCCTACAGGAGGTATGGTGCACCAGCAAAGCCCTACATGGCTCCTGGTTGGGAGTAAGAAGATGGGCTGAACTATTTAGTCTGGATGGCCTACAGGAGGTATGGCTCACAAGCAAAACCCTATACAAACTTGCGGCCGATCTAGAACTTCCCAGGGAGTCCCTGGAGGGTCGGCTGCTGTCTGCTGGGGTTCTTCGTGCGGTAGTTTCAGGTGGTAAGGGACCCTAGGAGGTCTGAAGGGTCCAGGGGGCTCTATGGACCTGTTGCAGCAGATCCGTGAGCTCCTCCAGGGGAGTGATGCCACGGTAGAGTTCCATCATGGATGCCATGTTGCAATGAAATTGGGAAATTTGGCATCTGAAGTTCTTCTGCCCAATGTAACAAAGGGCCTCCAGTGGATCTTGGATCAAAGCATCTGTTTCGCAATATAATCTACACCAGAGGAATCTGCGTTCAGCAATCATTATCATCATTCTGTGTCAAGATAAGTACTTCTCTGAGATGTTATGTTAAATCTGTTATGATTATTTTGATAAGAACATGATAGAAACCAGTATAAGATTTCTTTTATAGGTTTATGCTGGGTTTAGAGTATAATGTCTAGTTTGAAATTTCCTAGGTTAGGATGTTTTGATCTGACTTTTTTAGTTCAGACTTCTTGTTAGCCTTTAGATTCCCTCTGCTTCCGTCAGTCTTTTTAGCTTAAATTACTTTCAAGCACGGTCCCTCCCGAGGGGTGTTTTTTCTCTGCTATTCGGTCTCTCTATGGTGCTGTCATGGATGAAGGGAAAAATGATAATTACTCTTACCGGTAATTGGATTTTCCAGAACCCATGACAGCACCCCTCTAATTCCCTCCCTGGTGCTTATGGTTGATGATAAGTGTTTGTCTTTCAAGAAAAAAAAAGGAAGAAAGAAGTTAAAAGAAATTTGTACGGCTCCTACTGATCTTCTCTGGAAACACTGAGGGAGGAAGTGGGTGTTCCCTTTTTTATTGCTCTGAGGCTTCCTGTCGAGTTGTGGGGGCGGATCCATCTCTCTCTGTGGTGCGATCATGGGTTCTGGAAAATCCAATTACTGGTAAGAGTAATTGTCATTTTAGCATATGGCAATACCCATGATGTTTTTTTTTTTTTTAGTTCTTTTATTTTTATTTTTGGGAAAAGGAAACTATAACAAGCAATCATTGCTATTCTCATAGACCCCAATGCACTTGCTGTGGAGCCTATGAGAAAATTGCTAGTTTCCTATGGAGCCCTATTACAGGCAAGGGCTCCATAGGAAATACTATGCAGCAAAGGTCAGAACCATTTTTCTATCTGCTACCAGTCCCAAGATATGAGCAGCTAAAGCAGCCCTCCACTCTTCAGTCTGGTTTGCAGCAGTAGCAGAGCTGGGCACTTGGGAGCTGTTTTCTAGCAGAATAAAAGTGCTTTTCCTGGACATGTAATACAGACACACAGTGCACACAGGTATGTCTGGGATGTGTCTGCAATCTTCTGTGGGGCAGTGTTCTTAGTTATATTGGTGAAAAACAGGTGAAAGACTCCTTTAAGATCTATGCCAAGCTCATAGCCAACAGACTGGCAACGTTTATCCCTTCTCTGGTGGCCCCAGACATTCATTTTCTATGGGTCTGGCGAAAATAGCCGAGCGCTTGCTCAACTATTTCCATTGGCTCCATAAAAAAGAATGCGCATTGGGGAACCGGCTTGGTGGTGGCCAGAACAGAGTCCTCCAGTCACCACCTTGTGGGGCTCTGTTCTCGATATAGGTGCGGGTCCCAGCGGTGGGACCCGCACCTATAAGACAATGGGGGCATATCCTAGTGATATACCCCCATTGTCCATGATGAGACAACCCCTTTAAGTCAGAAGGTGAAGAAAGTTTTTATTCCTTAGATGTTTATTACAGTATCCTGCAAATGTCCTGAAAATGTCTGCTCTTTTTGTTTCCAGTGTCGTAATAAGAGCAGGCCTGCAGCTAAGCTCCTTGGTTAGATTGGGTATATCACAAGTGTATTTATCTTCGGGGCGTTCCCCTCCTGCAGAATTAAAATCCCAGTCTACTCCTTCTGTTGCTACTTCTTTGCCTAAAAGCGCTTATGAACATCTGCAGGACTGCGACTTGGTCTTCTACCTTTTTTAGCCACTATCCACTTAACATTCATGCTTTTGATCCTTCCTTTTGGTATAAAGTTGTACAAGCATTGGTACCTTCCTGGGATGGGTTTTTCCTTGTGCTGTTGTGGGGGGAAGGGAAAACTATTAATTACAGTTAAAGGGTGTCTGTCACCAGTTTTTTCGGTATGAATCAGGCTGACATTAGAGATGTGCTAATGTCACCTGATTCCAAATATATATATCTGTTTTATTTACTGGTGCCCCCATTTTTATATAAAATGAACTTTTATTTTATGCTAATGAGGTCTCTAGGTGCAAGGGGCATTACCCCTGCTCCTAGAGGCTCTGTTGATTGACAGGACCAGGCAGAGAAGAAACACTCCATTCACCATAGCTTGCAAGGACCTTCAATGATGTCATGACCATGTGATCAGTCACATGGTTTAGGAGGAGACAGGCTGTTTGTGTGATCCTAACCATGTGACTGATCACATAGTCATGACATCATTGAAGGTCCTTGCAAGCTATGGTGAATGGAGTGTTTCTTCTCTGCCTGGTCCTGTCAATCAACAGAGCCTCTAGGAGCAGAGGTAACGCCCCTTGCACCTAGAGACCTCATTAGCATAAAATAAAAGTTCATTTTATATAAAAATGGGGGTACCAGTAAATAAAACAGATATATATTTGGAATCAGGTGACATTAGCACATCTCTAATGTCAGCCTGATTCATAACAAAAAAACTGGTGACAGAAATCCTTTAATTTGATTTTCTTGAGCCCACAACAGCACCTTTTTTGCCTCCTTGGGTTCTACTTTGGGTCCTATTTTCACTTGTTTGTAGTATAAAAAAATATTTATGATATATGGATGTATCTACTAAAATTATTTCCTGTCATGCTCCGGAAGCAACTGAAAATGGTAGAGAGGCTCCGTCTTTTATTCTGTAGGTTTCCGGTCCCTTGCGGCAGATCTTCTTGTGGTACTGTTGTGAGCTGTGGAAAATGTAACTTTTAGCATAGTAGGAAGATTTATCAAAACTGGTATGACTGAAAATGGACTTAGCAACCAAACACATTCCACCATTCATTTTCCAAGTGAGCGCTAAAGAATAAAAGGTGAAATCTGATTGGTTGCTATGAGCAACTAAGGTTACTTTCACACTGGCGGCACGGGTATCCGCCAGGCTGTTCCGACGGGTGAGCAGCCTGCCGGATCCGTGCTGCAGCTAGTGCACATGTGGCGCCGGAACTACGCTCCATACCCATTCACTATAATGGGGACGGGCCAGAGTTTCGACTGCAGCACGGCAAACATGCCGAAAGGCGGCCAGACGAAAATTACAACACCCACCCGTGGACTATTATGGAATCTGTTCAATGGATATGATTATAACTGGATGCAATAGTGTAGTACATAAAAAAAAAAACATCCTAATGGAGGCTGAAAGGTTCCCCGTCAGTTGAATGGAGGTTTTGGGTCTGTTTAAATGTAAAATACCAATTACAGAAAAGGCGCTGTGTAAAATGTAAATAGAAACAATACAATGATTTGCAAATATCATAAACCCATAATTCATTCATAGTAGATCATACAACACATATCAGATGTTGAAAGTGAGACATTTACCATCTCATGAAAAAAAATTCACTCCTGTAGAAATTGATGGCAGGAAAAGAAAAAGTGTCCTTCTATGATTAAGGACTGGATGGTCTGAAACATGTAAGCAACTTTTGCACCGAATGCTGTGGGGTGTGTGTCCTGTATGCAGACAGCATGCTGTGTTGCCAGTCACAAGATGGCTGCTCTCAAGAGCTGTTTACCCTCATAACATAATCACTGAATTTGCAGTCATTATGCTTCCAAAGGTAACTTAAAGGGGTTCTGCAGTTTTTTCAAACTGATGATCTATCCTCTGGATAGATCATCAGCATCTGATCGGCGGGGGTCTGACACCCGGGACCCCTGCCGATCAGCTGTTTGAGAAGGCAGCGGCGCTGCAGGAGCGCCGCGGCCTTCTCTGTGTTTACCGCAGGCCCAGTGACGTCACGACTAGTATCACTGGCCTGGGCGGGGCTAAGCTCCGTTCACATGAATGGAGCTTAGCCGCGCCCAGGCCAGTGATAGTAGTCGTGATGTCACTGGCCTGCGGTAAACACAGAGAAGGCCGCGGCGCTCCTGCAGCGCCGCTGCCTTCTCAAACAGCTGATCGGCAGGGGTCCCGGGTGTCGGACCCCCGCCAATCAGATGCTGATGATCTATCCAGAGGATAGATCATCAGTTTGAAAAAACTACAGAACCCCTTTAATGATTGTTTAATTTCTACCTCCTCCCTCTAATATAACTTGGTATGCTCGATGGTAATAAGTCCTCTTTTAAAGTGTACCTAAAATGGTAATGGTGGAATGGTGAACCGTGATATATTTTATTAAAAAGTGCCAGCTTCTGCACCTAAACCGTTTCCCAGGGGCAGACTAGCCACTTAAAGTGACTCTGGAAAAAAAAAAAGTAATAGGCCCGTCCAAATTCACAGAAGGTGGGTCAACACAAGTATGCAGGGCAAACACAAAGAGGTGGGGTCAGCCATACTATCTGCAGAGCAGGCCAACCTGAGGTCTCTGATGTCTGCTTCCCTGTGTCATCTGTATAGTCTTCATGCCTAGTGTCCTCTTTCCCATGGGAGTGAACAGCAGGGTAGAAAGCCATGGGCATCTGTGCCCGCAGCTGTATTTAACTGTATCACCGCCTTGATAATGGTGATACAGTTGAACTGAAGAGGGCAACTGTCGTACTCTGCTGGGTACATAAGTACATGGTGCACCCATTGATAATTTCTCTTAATGAGAGCACTAAACTATTTTTTTACTGGCTAACACAGTACCAGACTTTTTTTTTCTGATTTGAATAATTGTTAATTAACACTGAGCGCGTAAGGCCATTACATACTGTACTTGGTGGCTTTAAGAGGACTCGGGTACATCCACAAACACCTCCCCCTCAGGAAATTTCCCTATAGGGTCTATGGCCAGTCAGCCCCTGCCCCTGATTATGCCTACACACAAGTCCTCAGCCCATTGAGGCCTATGAAAACGGAGAGATGAAGGATGAGGTGCTAAGGCAAACAGAGGGCGGGGAGAAGTCAGACCCTGATGCAGCCACTACTGAGAGAGAATAAATCACTCCCTCACAGCTCTGCTGTAAGCTCATGTCTTCTGTGTATGGACTTGTGTGTAGGTATCTGATCAGCCCCTTCAGAGACAGTGAACAGGGCAAGGGGTTAGAAATAAATGCAGAAACAGGCACTTTGTTATATAGTTTATTCAAGAAAAGCTCACTAGTTTCACCTATAATATTGAATTATGAAAAATAGAAGTTTAGGTAAAATTTAAGCTTTTCCCGGTGATGGTTGACATAAATATAAAAAAACACTTTATTGGTATAGTTTGGTCAATATTTATTTATTATTTTATTTATTTTATGCACTTACAGTACAGACCAAAAGTTTGGACACACCTTCTCATTCAAAGAGTTTTCTGTATTTTCATGACTATGAAAATTGTAGATTCACACTGAAGGCATCAAAACTATGAATTAACACATGTGGAATTATATACTGTAAGGGATCGCTCTCTCACAGGGGGCGCAATCACAGATTCCTCTTCAGACAACGGGGTTCAAGTCCAAATAGTGCTTTATTACTTCAGCACCAGCACAAAACATAAACATAAACCAAACATAAACACCTGCCCATCTGGGCTCTTGCTAATACAGAGGTCTTCTCCCTGACTCACCTCTAAAAATGCGCTTCACATACAGGTATCAGGCTCCCCTCTCTGTAGGATCACTTCCTCTCTCAGACATAACCAGAGGGTTGTTTTATCCCCCCTTGATTACAGCAGGCCTCACCTGCGATCACCTCAGGTTCAAGGTAATCTCGGTAGTGGACTAGGGGTGTGGACTGGAAGACTCCCACTACCAACCTGTCTTCCAATCCAAGAAATCCAGCCCATACAACATTAAAGAAAACAAACTCCTGCAAGCTATGCCTTACTGAAGCAGCACCACTACAGGATTTCAGTTATCTCACTGTAATGTACTGGACACGTGCAGGTATAGTGACCGACAACAGCTTGAGAAATACGTAATTTTACTTCTTTTGAACTGGTAATGTTAACAACAGTGAACAGTCTTAACAACGGTAATAAAGAGAGTTATGTTTCTTTACTTAACCCTGTCTTTGGCCGCACGCCTGTGCAAAGGGAGCCTCCCTCTCCTTCACACGTCGTCTCCCAGGGTAATAGGTCGCCCGATGTCCCACACAATAACCCAGGAATGGATTCTGCTTCCCTTCAGCTGAACCACACACTCCCCTGTACTGAGTTGCCCTGCTCTCCACAATGTGCTTTGTCTTATGATTTCTGACCTGTGTCCATCTGCAGCTGTAACACTGGCAAGCTCCTTGTGGGCTAAACTGACTCTTCTGTGCCTGTTGCCTGTAGATGCTGCGTAAAGGAGTCTTGAGATGTCTTTTACATGTAGCTCTCTGTGTCCTGGTGCCCTGCACTCTGGTTGAAACTGGTTCCAGCTCAGTGACCTGGCTTTGCTTAAGGACCTGGGAACTTCCCATCTCCCCTGGGTCATAAAGTCCCTGAGATGGTTCGATGCACTGCAAGCAGCTCCCTCTGCTGGCCAGGAGGTGAGACTGCGACATTACACCTTCCCCCCATGGCTTGAGGGTTGTCGTCCCGACAACTGGAGAGCTCAAAACAAAGTCTTCATACCTGACAGGCACTCTCCCAAAGTTAGTGCGCTGTGAATGGCGCAAAGGAGCGTGGTTCTCCAAGGGTGTGGCATTCTCCACTTCCATAGTGTCATTCTCGCCTCCGTCTGCCAACGCTTGTGGCTCTTCCCTTCTTTCCAGGGGTGACTCTTCTTGCCTCTCGGTGCCCTCTGAAGCTGGCCTTTGAGGGACCCACCACTCCTCATCAATGTTGGTCGCCTCCGGACTGGGAGTCTGTATGGACCTTTCTTCAGGCATCCTTTCCACAAAGGTGCAGGGCCGCAACATATTCCGGTGTAAGACCCGCGAGGGTCCCCTCCCTTCTTCTGGTCTCACCTCAAACACTGGAATGTCTGGATTCGGCTGTCGCACCACCTCGTAAGGCCTGGACTCCCATTTCCACCTTAATTTCCCAGCTCTTCTGGCTGTGCGATCTCGCACCATGACACGATCTCCACCATGTAGAGGCAATTCTCGTAATTGTCGGTTGGCTGGTAAGGTATGGGGCCCCAGCTTCTGGGCCACTAAGTCGTACATCTCCTGAACCCTTCTTCGATGTTCCCCCATCCATGTCTGGGGGGTCCAGCCTGTGTTCTCGTCCTCAACTGGCATCATCATGTTAAGGGGGCATCTTCCATTTCTTCCAAACATCAGCATGAAGGGTGAGTACTTTGTGGTAGAGTGCACAGTGTTATTATACACCCACACAAGCTCTGCAACATAATCGGGCCACCTCTCTTTCTTTTCCACTTCTAATGTCCTTAACAATTGCAGTAGAGTTCGGTTGAGGCGCTCACAGGCCCCGTTGCCCTGTGGATGATAAGGGGTCGTCCGAGTCTTCCTAATCTGATAGAGTCGACATAACTCCTCAATGATTTTCCCCTCAAAACAGGCCCCCTGATCCGAATGCAGTTGGGCAGGACACCCATATGGCAAGATAAAGTTCTTCCACAGCGCCTGTGCTGCTGATTCTGCTGTCTGGTCTCGGGTGGGGACAGCTACAGCAAACTTGGTAAAGTGATCCACTATCACCAGCAGGTATTTAAACCCCCGGAAGGATTCTTCAACAGTCAGGTAGTCCATCATCACCAGCTGTAGTGGATAGTGGGTTTGGATATTTCTGACTGGGGCCTGTTGATCCCCAGCTCTGGCCAAGTTACAACTGCGACAACTTCCACACACAGCCTTTGCCATTCTCTGGAGATTAGGATGGTAGTAGTAGCGCTGCAGCCACATAAACGTTTTAGCTGGTCCGAAGTGTCCCTTCTTCTCATGCATCCACTCAACAATTTTCCTCACCTCAGCAGTAGGTAACACAACTTGCCAGGTAGGCTCGACTTCTGTGGGCAGTTGAACCCTTCGGAAAAGGACTCCCTCTCGTATAATCAGCCGGTCTTTCTGCTGCCATAGTCTTTGACCCTCGGGGCTCAGGGCTTCTCGCTCCTCCCGCATGGGTTGGTAATTGTCTCTGAGCCATTCCCTCACTCTGGTAATCTGATGGTCTCGGAGTTGACGTTCCTGCCACTCTTCACTAGATCCCTCCACCGGGACATTCATCACAGGAGCAACTTCTCGCACTGGGGCCGCCTGCATGAAATCTGGAGTCTCATCTTCCTCCCGGTCATCATCGATGGGCCCACCTGGGTCCTCCACAGGGTTCCAAGACAAAGCATCGGCATTAGTATTCTCCCGGCCAGGTCGGTACTGCGACTTAAATGTGAACTTGCTGAGACGAGCCATCCATCGCTGTTCCAGAGCTCCCAACTTGGCCGTGTCCAAGTGTACCAGCGGATTGTTGTCCGTCATCAAAATGAATTCTGCCCCTGTCAGGATGTCAGCAAACTTTTCAGTCACTGCCCAAACTATAGCCAGCAGCTCAAGTTTAAATGAGCTATAGTTATCCGGATTCTTCTCACTTTTGTGCAAGGACCGACTTGCATACGCAATCACCCGCTCTCGACCTTCTTGCACCTGGGTCAGTACTGCGCCCAATCCTCTCAGACTCCCATCAGTCTGTAACACGAAGGGTTTAGTATAGTCCGCATAGGCCAGAATAGGAGCACTAGTCAGCAGCCTCTTCAGTTCGGTGAAAGAATGAGCAGCTTCTTTGCCCCAAAGTAATCGCCTCTCTTTTGTCTCCCGAGGTGTTCTGCCAGCAAGCAAGGCATACAGTGGTGTAGCCACCTTGGCAAAGTCCTTGATAAACCTCCTGTAGTAGTAAATCAACCCTAAAAAGGACTTTAACTCACTTCCTTTAGTGGGCACTGGCCACTGCTGTACCGCTCGGATCTTCGAGTCCATAGGTTGGACTCCCTCTCTGGAAACTCTGTGGCCCAGGAACTCGAGGCTCTCTCTAAACAGATGACACTTGTGGGGTTTTAACTTCAGTCCATGTTCTTCTAACCGTGTCAAAACTCGGTCAAGTCGCTCTAGGTGTTCTTCGAAAGTAGCAGAAAAGATGATAATATCATCAAGGTAGATAAGCAGGCATTCATGATTTAGCTCCCCTAAACACAGTTCCATCAACCTCTGAAAGGTGGCTGGTGCATTGTTCAGCCCGAATGGCATTCTCAGAAATTCATACAGGCCCATCGGTGTGATAAACGCTGTCTTCTCCCTGTCCTTTTCTGCTACTGGCACCTGCCAGTATCCACTGGCCAGGTCGAGGGTGGAGAAGTAACGGGCCCGTCCCAACGCTGCCAAGGAGTCTTCAATTCGGGGAAGCGGGTAGGCATCACGTACTGTACAGGCGTTCAGATGTCGATAATCCACGCAGAATCTTATGCTGCCATCCTTCTTCTTAACCAGTACAATGGGGGACGCCCATGGACTTTTGCTGGGCTGTACCACTTTACTGTCATGCATCTGTTTGAGAAGTGTCTTCACCTCCTGGTACAAGGCCGGAGGAATATTCCGATATCGCTGTCGGATAGGTGTAGACTGTCCTGTTGGAATTTCATGTTCCAATGTCCGTGTCACTCCAAAATCTGCCTCATGATTGGAGAAGGCGTTTGTGTGTGCTCCCAGCACTTGGGCCAACTGGTGCTGCTCTCTCTGGGACATCTGACTTCTGTCCAAGTGTACCTTCTCCAACAGCTGTTCACCGGTCATTGGCGGTGTGTTGGCTTCTATTCGGCACAAAGTGAGAGCGGGCATATCAGTATCAGTGGGTTTAACACACCAGTGTTGCTCTTGAGCAACCTGCACCTCCTCAATTGGATATACACTAGCAATCAGTTCTCTTGGAGAAAGGGTCACATCAAAATTATTAAGGTTCATACATCTCACCAGAACCCGCCCCCCTTGAACCGTACACAAGGTTCTACCAACTGCCAGCCCCTCTCTCTGCAGCATTGGTTCGAGCATAACATCAGACCCTGTAACTGGTAGTTAGTGCCCACTGGGAGGGGCAACAATACCTCATGACCTGCCCGAACCACCAGGGATACTGCTGGGGGAACCTTCACCAAGCCCACCCTCCCGGTCATCTCTGAAAGGGTGGCCTGTACTCTACACTGTTTGAATGTCCTTTGCAGGGCTACCTGTGGGGGTTTCTGGTTTGGGACTTCCTTCCAGTACTTGGGTCCTAATTCTTGGACCATCAGTCCATCCAGTTCCCGCAGCACATTCATACCCAAGATTACAGGCACATCAGAATTCATAACATCCTCAACCACCACCACCCCCTTGTCCTTCATGGTACGCCCCCAAATCTCGATGTCTGCACACATAATCCCAGCCTGCCGAATGGGAAGATTGTTGGCACCCTTCAGTCTTAGCCAATGGTCATTCCCTCGACAAGCAGTGGTTGAGAAGTGGATCTCAAAGGCAGGCCGGGTGATAGTGGTAACCTATGATCCAGTATCAACTAAACAACCCCATTTAACTTCGCTCGGATGACTGGGCTCTGTCCTACTATGTCCATGGCTTCCAACTTGGGGGACTCATTGATTTCCCCTGCAATTTGCCCCTCAATTGCAGGTGATACTAGTTTAAATCCTCTGGGCACACGGTGGAACCACGGCACGGGCAGTCTCTGGCTCGGTGACCCTCCTGGTGGCATGTCCAGCACCGCTGCCTGGTAGGTCGAGATTGCCAGCCAGTCGGTCGCCTCATTGATCTAGGAAATTGACAACTACTAGCCAGTGTAACTGGTAGTTCCTTTTTGCAGTTCAGTGCTACTAGAATCCCTTTCATCGCTTCTTCCAGAGAAGTCATCCTTGCCTCTATATCGCTCTGTTTACCAGGGGCAGTCTCTACATGCGCAGCTGCTGTTACTGTCTCTGTCAGTTCTTCCTTCTCCAGGATAATGGCCTCACTAAGGATGCTATGTAAGGTCAACTGTGGTTCTAATTTCAGTCGCTCTCTAAGGGTCCTCCTCAATGGTTGATTCTTAAGGCCCAGTATGAATTGATCACGTACCACCAGTTCTGCATTGGTGAATGATGCAGCATGCTGTTCTTCCCTTTTCTGTAGCATCCTAATCAATTCCTGCAGGGCGTTTGCATACTGCGCCAGAGTCTCGTCGTCTTTCTGGAGTCGGGCAAAGAACCTCTTCCTTAACACTGCTTCAGAGGTCACATCGCCATACACATCCTCTAGCAAACCGACGATCTGTTCAAAAGTCTGCCTTTGTCTGGCCGGCTGCAGCATAACAGTTCTTCTAGCATCGCCCTCCAGCGTGCTCAATGCCAGTTCAGTCTTTAGGTGCTGGGCTACATTACACAGCCTGACTGCGCCCTCTAGTCTCTCCTTCCAATCTTCCAGCAAAACATTTGCGCCATTAAACTTTGGGAGGTGGTTCAGCAAGGCGCCAAATGAGACTGTACATGACGCCTCCTTCTGCGAGGTGGTCACTCCATCAGTTGCTGTTACTGCGTCCATCCTGCCGAACTACGCCACTTGTAATGTACTGGACACGTGCAGGTATAGTGACCGACAACAGCTTGAGAAATACGTAATTTTACTTCTTTTGAACTGGTAATGTTAACAACAGTGAACAGTCTTAACAACGGTAATAAAGAGAGTTATGTTTCTTTACTTAACCCTGTCTTCGGCCGCACGCCTGTGCAAAGGGAGCCTCCCTCTCCTTCACACGTCGTCTCCCAGGGTAATAGGTCGCCCGATGTCCCACACAATAACCCAGGAATGGATTCTGCTTCCCTTCAGCTGAACCACACACTCCCCTGTACTGAGTTGCCCTGCTCTCCACAATGTGCTTTGTCTTATGATTTCTGACCTGCATCCATCTGCAGCTATAACACTGGCAAGCTCCTTGTGGGCTAAACTGACTCTTCTGTGCCTGTTGCCTGTAGATGCTGCGTACAGGAGTCTTGAGATGTCTTTTACATGTAGCTCTCTGTGTCCTGGTGCCCTGCACTCTGGTTGAAACTGGTTCCAGCTCAGTGACCTGGCTTTGCTTAAGGACCTGGGAACTTCCCATCTCCCCTGGGTCATAAAGTCCCTGAGATGGTTCGATGCACTGCAAGCAGCTCCCTCTGCTGGCCAGGAGGTGAGACTGCGACATTACATCACCCAGCTAAACTGAACAACCGGGTGAGATACACACCCCCATCATACATCTACCATGCACTTTACTGTACACATCACCACAATACTTAACAAAAAAGTGTGAAACAACTGAAAATATGTCTTATATTCTAGGTTCTTCAAAGTAGCCACCTTTTGCTTTGATTACTGCTTTGCACACTTTTGGCATTCTCTTGATGAGCTTCAAGAGGTAGTCACCTGAAATGGTATTCCAACAGTCTTGAAAGAGTTCCCAGAGATGCTTAGCACTTGTTGGCCCTTTTGCCTTCACTCTGTGGTCCAGCTCACCCCAAACCATCTGGATTGGGTTCAGGTCTGGTGACTGTGGAGGCCAGGTCATCTGGCGTAGCACCCCATCACTCTCCTTCTTGGTCAAATAGCCCTTACACAGCCTGGAGGTGTGTTTGGGGTCATTGTCCTGTTGATAAATAAATGATGGTCCAACTAAACGCAAACTGGATGGAATAGCATGCCGCTGCAAGATGCTGTGGTAGCCATTCTGGTTCAGTATGCCTTCAATTTTGAATAAATCCCCAACAGTGTCACCAGCAAAGCACCCCCACACCATCACACCGCCTCCTCCATGCTTCACGGTGGGAACCAGGCATGTAGAGTCCATCCATTCACCTTTTATGCATCGCACAAAGACACGGTGGTTGGAACCAAAGATCTCAAATTTGGACTCATCAGACCAAAGCACAGATTTCCACTGGTCTAATGTCCATTCCTTGTGTTCTTTAGCCCAAACAAGTCTCTTCTGCTTGTTGCCTGTCCTTAGCAGTGGTTTCATAGCAGCTATTTTACCATGAAGGCCTGCTGCACACAGTCTCCTCTTAACAGTTGTTGTAGAGATGTGTCTGCTGCTAGAACTCTGTGTGGCATTGACCTGGTCTCTAATCTGAGCTGCTGTTAACCTGCGATTTCTGAGGCTGGTGACTCGGATGAACTTATCCTCCGCAGAAGAGGTGACTCTTGGT
Organism: Rhinella marina; assembly: GCA_900303285.1. Lineage (NCBI taxonomy): Eukaryota > Metazoa > Chordata > Amphibia > Anura > Bufonidae > Rhinella > Rhinella marina. Next base: position 191,665 of record ONZH01015202.1, read on the forward strand.
CTTTCTTTCCTGGGGCGGTCCTCATGTGAGCCAGTTTCTTTGTAGCGCTTGATGTTTTTTGCGACTGCACTTGGGGACACTTTCAAAGTTTTCCCAATTTTTCGGACTGACTGACCTTCATTTCTTAAAGTAATGATGGCCACTCGTTTTTCTTTACTTAGCTGCTTTTTTCTTGCCATAATACAAATTCTAACAGTCTATTCAGTAGGACTATCAGCTGTGTATCCACCTGACTTCTGCTCAACACAACTCATGGTCCCAACCCTATTTATAAGGCAAGAAATCCCACTTATTAAACCTGACAGGGCACACCTGTGAAGTGAAAACCATTTCAGGTGACTACCTCTTGAAGCTCATCAAGAGAATGCCAAGAGTGTGCAAAGCAGTAATCAAAGCAAAAGGTGGCTACTTTGAACAACCTAGAATATAAGACATATTTACAGTTGTTTCACACTTTTTTGTTAAGTATATAATTCCACATGTGTTAATTCATAGTTTTGATGCCTTCAGTGTGAATCTACAATTTTCATAGTCATGAAAATACAGAAAACTCTTTGAATGAGAAGGTGTGTCCAAACTTTTGGTCTGTACTGTATATAGAGTTACTATATTCTGCAGCACTTTACAGACTTTACCATTAAGCTGTCCACAATGGGGCTCACAATCATTGACATTCATTGTGGAGCAAGATGGATCCGGCATAAAATGCAATGTAAGTCAGTGGTACCAGATCCGTTCATAACGGATGCAGACGGTTGTATTATCCTAACAGAAGCGTTTTTGCTGATTCCTACCAGATCAGGCAAAAATGCAGATGTGAAAGTAGCCTAATCTGAGCGACATCTCCATGGAAAGCATGCATACATATGTATGTTATAAATAATAAAATCACACTTATACTAATTTCTTGTTTTGCTCTTTTCTAGTTCCTCTCACAAATAATGGTGTTCCTAATTAATTTTGTGAGCTCCATATTCTGCGGTCATTTGGGCAAGATTGAACTAGACTCTGTGACGCTTGCTATAACCGTAAGTATTAGCAATGTAACTTAACTATAGATTGACAATAAGACACCTCATTTGGTAATGATTTAACTTAAAAGGGTTCTCTGGGCTTTTCATTAAATCCTGGCATCTTCTGTCCTGTGTAGGAACAGTTAGGGCTTGTGCACAGGACCGTATGAATTTTGCAGTCCGCAAAAAACAAATACATAAAAAATACATAACGTCCGAGTGCATTCCGTATTTTGCAGAACAGAACAGCTGGCCCCTAATAGAACAGTACTATCCTTGTCCGTAATGCGGACAATAATAGGACATGTTCTATTTTTTTGCAGAAAGGAAATACAGACATATGCACATGGAGTAACTTCCGTTTTTTTGGGGGGTTTTTTGCGGACCCATTAAAATGAATGGTCCCGCAAACCGTTTGCAAAAATAAACGGAACTGCCATGGGAAGAAAATACGTTCATGTGCATGAGCCCTTAGGAGGACTCTTTCATAAGTGCTGTGAATAATCTGATATTCAAAATACAGTTTCACCCTTAATTTATGGTTGTGTTGTCTACGTGTTTTGGGACCGCATTGGTCTCTTCACAGTAATATGGCTTAGTAAAACAAACCAAGTGTTAAAAAAAAAAAAAAAAAAAAACACTTTTGGAGGTCGGTGTCCAAGGAATGGGTGGAGAGTATACAAATCTCCTCCATTGAATGACACATTAGGATACATATTAGAAACACCTATTACCTCACATCCCAATAAATAGTTCACAAATAAAAAAAAAAAAATATATATATATATATATATATATATATATATATATACAATCAATCTGAATAATCTATAAAACTGCATGTTCCATATTGGATTAGGTAGTGCCACTGAAAGAATCCTCCTCTTCTTACTGCTCCTACTGTTTAGAACCCCGGTCCGGCTGTGGACTCAGTAAGGTCTGCACGCAGCACCTGAAGAACCGTTAACCCCTGCGCTCCCGGGGGTTGGTGAGGTGCCTTGCCCTCAGCAGCCGTTTGTTTCTATACTGACCGATGATGCTGATGTTCTCACTCTTTTCTTATTATCTGATTGGTCTGTGTAGGAAAGTAGTTTGGTCAGTACTTCTGACGTCGCACCCCTGATGCCGCTGTCCCTGATTCCTAAGTCTTTGTGTTGATCTGCATGTACTGTATACGCAGCTGAACAGGAAGACCCTGGAACGCGTCCAGTTGGGACCCGAGCAGAAGAGCCTGCAGCCAGTCTGAGACAGTGGTCTTGACAGTGTGATATTAGTGACAATATTATATAATATTACTAGCAGAAGGACCCTGCTTCGCCTGGGTATATTTTGTCTATTTCATTTAGTGTTTGTGTTTGTCGTTGCAGAGAGAAAGTCAATGCAACTGACAGTAGTTGATTTTTACCTTCATTTTTTTCAATCCCCATTGGCTGTGGAGTGAGAGGGGGCGTGGCCTGACCGTGTTGGGGCGTGGCTTAGCTGGACCTTGGGGGGTTGCTTTTAAGTCCTTCTTTTGAGGGTTACCTGAATTACAAACAAACTCACGGAAAAAAAAGTGGTCTCAAATAGCAGAACATGTCAAAAACCCCGATGCTGTAGCGCATATATAACCGGGGGAGCAAATCCCGCACATGTGGCCCGCTGCCGAACGTAATCCCCAGCAAAAAATGCATACAATGGAGGATGCCTGCAGCGGACCACATGTACCACAAAGACATCCTACACAGGGTAGACAAATGTGCGGATGTGACAATCTACATAGAAAAACAATTCACGGAAAATGGTGCACTACAGCGGAAAATGCAGTTGACAATATATGGCTAAACCCTCACTCTGATGTTAAAATGAGACTTTCGCCAATATATTCTTATATCAAGAACATACCGGAGCCCGAGCACCGTGTCAAGGTATCTCAGTTGGCACGGGACCTAACGCTACCCCTACTATGGTATAGGTAATGACAGGTGCATGAGGTCCGAGATACAGCGACCTGAATTACCTGAATTACAGGTCGATGCCATGGTAATTTATGAGGACACGCAATGGGTAGCAGTGGAAAAAAACATCTTTTATTACTACTGAACAGTCGTAGTCTAAAATTAGGTCTATTTCATTTATTTCATTTAATGTTTCTTTGTGTTGTTGCAGAGAGAAAGTCAATGCAGCTAACAGAAGTTGATATTTATTTACCTTAATTTTTTCAATCCCCATTGGCTGCGGAGTGGGCGTGACCTGACCAAGTCAGGGGCGTGGCTTAGTGAGACCTGGGGCGGGGGTTTTAAGACCTTCTTTAGGGGGCAGCTTTAATTACTGGTCGATGCCATGGTAATTTATGAGGACACACAATGGGTAGCAGTAGAAGAAAACATCTTTTATTACTACTGAACGGTCTTAGTCTAAAATTAGTCTAAAACATAAGTTATATTTATGGTAACCGGAATACCGCTTTAACAGTGTCATCCGCAGCACTCTGCACCTATAAAGCAGCAAATAGAAATGGCTGAGCTCCTCAGCTGGCTGCTAATTACCTGGCTAGGTTGTTATGGAAACCTGTGTGCATGTTGAGAAAATGGCAGTTGGAATTTGAAGTGAAATGCTCCCAGACTAATATTGGCTAATGGAGATCATATTTTGGGAATATCTCGGGAATACGTCCTAGAGAGCTGAGACCTTCCCGGACACCAGATGTAACTGTGTGCCGAATTTGGTGAAAATCAGTCCAGTAGTTTGGTCGCGCATACAGAACAGACAGACAGACGGACAGACAGACAGAAACTCATTTTTATAATATTAAAGGGGTTGGCTACCCTAAGTATCAAAAATCCAAAATTCCCCCAGACAATAGCCAACACTATCAAGTATTTCTCAGGTGTACTGGCTGTATGTCATTTATCTAACCTGTTCACCATGACACACTTCCCTGGAGGAGCTCCCTCAGACAGGCTGTGTGGGAGGAGCAGCTGCAAAGTGAAAGTAAAAATCCCAGCATGCACTGCAGCAAGCATGTCTAGAGGAGCAGTCACATGACCTCCCTGCCAATCTGTGTTCCCATAGAGACAAGAGCCCCTTAGATAATATCAATAACCCAGTTATCAGTGAATAACTGTTGTACAGACATAGCAATAGAAAGAACGCCCCAGTCCCAACAGTAAAGG
>ONZH01015203.1:0-25603 GCA_900303285.1 Rhinella marina
TAATGTATAACGTTTGCGCAATCAGACATAGATAGTGTAGGGATAGGATTTGGCTAGGCAGGGCTAGTTGTTCTGTTGAAAAGACCCAAAGTCCTTTAAGGACTTTTGTTATATCTGGCTGTGATGAGCGAGCATGCGTGGCCAAACTCACTGTTTGGCCAAGCATGCTGGCGCGCGGGTCCACTTGGTGTTTGGCCGAACAATAGGTGTACTTGAGCGCCATGCTCGAGTTGTCTCCCCGCATGCTAATTATTTAGCTTGCGGAAAGGGATGGCATTCATTGTAATGCCAGTAGCCATCTTAGCTACTGACATTACACTGATTGGATGGCTGGGAACGCGTCATCGGGTGCTATATAGCACCCGGTGACGCCTTTCCGGCCAGTGTTAGTCAGGGAGAGCTGCCGCAAGGAGGGACAGATAGTGTAGGGAGAGAGGCACGCTAGGCAGGGATAGAATTTATTTTAATAACAAATAAAAGCCGTTTTAAGGGCTATTGGAAGATTTGGGGCATTTTTTAATTTTATTTGGGGGAACTTTTTAAACCAGGTACCCCCGATCTTCCGAGCAGGGGGTGCCTGGTTTAGTTCCATTGACTTACATTATGCTCGGGTGCTTGGCCGAGCACTCAAGCACCCCCTAGTGCTCAGCCAGAGACCCCGAGCATACGAGCACCCAGGTGCTCGCTCAACACTAATCTGGCTGCAATATTGTTATTCCTTATGGTCAAAATTTGCGCAAGTTTGCCTAATCTTAACACCAGCTGCGCAGCGTGTGCAGGACCATGTATGTTTCTCCTATACACCTAAAATTTATTGTGTTTCTTTCTGCCGCTAATCATGGTGACATTACATGTGCAGGACAATGTATGTTTCTCATATATACCTGACATTTATTGTGTTTCTTTCTGCCACTAATCACGGTGACATTACATGTGCAGGACAATGTATGTTTCTCCTATATACCTGACATTTATTGCGTTTCTTTCTGCCGCTAATCACGACGACATTAGTAATGTCGCCTTTAATAGCTGCCGAAAAAATACGCCGGATTTCTGCTATTTGGGATACACAAATATTAGACAGCAGATGCTGAAAAGGTGGTGTTAAGGTCAGGCAACCTTGCGCAATTTTTAACCCACCACAAAAATAATATATTGCAGCCAGATATAACAATGGACTTTTGTGTCTTTTGAACAGAACAACTAGCCCTGCCTAGCCAAATCCTATCCCTACACTATATGTGCCTCCTTGCACAAATGTTATACAGCAGAAGCAGCTGAGGAACTGTGGCCAAAATTAATAGTAGAAAAAATACCAACGGATGTCAGGTATATAGACTTTTAAAAGGTTCAAATACACACGCTGTGCATGTACTGGTAGTGTCAGGCACACTTGCGTTCTGTTTGCGCCAAAAGAAAAAAAAATGCAGCCAGATATAACAATGGACTTTTGTGTCTTTTGAACAAAACTACTAGCCCTGCCTAGCCAAATCCTATCACTACACTATAAGTCCCTCCTTCTGCAAATGTTATACAGCAAGATGCAAAAGAAGTACAGCATGCAGCAGCTGCACTGGTGGCGTTAATGGTCGGCCACCTAGTGCTATTTCTAACACCCCCAAAATAAATAAAAAAATGTTTGCCAGCAAAATATAATAGCCTTTAAAAAAGCTTTTGGGTATTTTCTGAGCAAATACTATCCCTGCCTTGTGTTCTTCTGTCCCTACTCTATCTATCCCTGCTTGCAGCAGCTCTCCCTGGCTCGGTATGAGCCGGTCACATGTCACCAGGTGCTATAAAGCGCGTTCTTGGCCAGCCAATCAGAGTAATGCCAGTACCTTCCCGCACGCTAATTGGCCGCCATGTTCGGCTGAATACTATATTCGGCTGAACATGTTTGCTCAACACTAGTAGTATCACCTTGGTACCAGCTATATCATATATAGAGTATATGTCACCACATGACTCTCTACTGATTTTTAAGATGCGAAGAAATTTACAATAATGTCCCATAAATATTCAAAAGAATATCTAAATCCATTCACTTGAAAACTGAAAAATGTACAAACGTGTAGTTTGAAGGAATCGGATCATATTTTATGTTGTGTCATAATTTATTATATGACATTATCGCATAAGATGTGTGCTGCTTATCACACTGATACAAGCGTTTAGAAGAATTTCCTACCCAGCCAAGACGAATGAGAATTTTTGTCAAATTAGATCACAATGTATACAAAAATCATTACAATATTGTCTTCCCAAATATTAAATGACAGATAAACGAAAAGAAATATAATTCTACATTAACAATAGAGGAAGATATTGTAAAATGAGCATAACAGATACATAATAACAATTTACATTATTGTGTTGTTTCAAATATTACTGTTCAGATAAATACAGAACAAAAACAAAATACGAGATATCTGTAACATATAACACAGTATTGTAGCAGTTCTGTATATTTGTACATAGAGCAGTATTATAGTAGTTATATTCTTGTACATAGACGCAGTATTATAGTAGTTATATTCTTGTACATAGGAGGCAGTATTATAGTAGTTATATTCTTTTACATAGGAGGCAGTATTATAGTAGTTATATTCTTGTACATAGGAGCTGTATTATAGTAGTTATATTCTTGTACATAGGAGCAGTATTATAGTAGTTATATTCTTATACATAGGAGGCAGTATTAAAGTAGTTATATCTTGTACAGTAGGAGCAGTATTATAGTAGTTATATTCGTGTACATAGGAGCAGTATTATAGTAGTTATATTCTTGTACATAGGAGCAGTAAGTTATAGTATTATAGTAGTTATATTCTTGTACATATGGAGCAGTATTATAGTAGTTATATTCTTGTACATAGGAGGCAGTATTATAGTAGTTATATTCTTGTACATAGGAGCAGTGTTATATAGTAGTTATATTCTTGTACATAGGAGCAGTATTATAGCAGATATATTTTTGTACGTAGGAGCAGTATTATAGTAGTTATGTTCTTGTACATAGGAGCAGTATTATAGTAGATAAATTCGTGTATATAGGAGCAGTATTATAGTAGTTATATTCTTGTACATAGGAGCAGTATTACAGTAGTTATATTCTTGTACATAGGAGCCAGTATTATAGTAGTTATATTCTTGTACATAGAGGCAGCATTATAGTAGTTATATTCTTGTACATAGGAGCAGTATTATAGTAGTTATATTCTTGTACATAGGAGGCAGTATTTATAGTAGTTATATTCTTTTACATAGGAGGCAGTATTATAGTAGTTATATTCTTGTACATAGGAGGCAGTATTATAGTAGTTATATTCTTTTACATAGGAGGCAGTATTATAGTAGTTATATTCTTGTACATAGGAGCTGTATTATAGTAGTTATATTCTGTACATAGGAGCAGTATTATAGTAGTTATATTCTTGTACATAGGAGCAGTATTATAGTAGTTATAATTCTTGTACATAGGAGCAGTATTATAGTAGTTATATTCCTTGTACATAGGAGCAGTATTATAGTAGTTATATTCTTGTACATAGGAGGCAGTATTATAGTAGTTATATTCTTGTACATAGGAGCAGTATTAACAGTAGTTAGTATTCTTGTACATAGGAGCAGTATTACAGTATTATATTTCTTGTACATAGGAGCTGTAATTATAGTAGTTATATCCTTGTACATAGGAGCAGTATTATAGTAGGTATATTCTTGTACATAGGGGCAGTATTATAGTAGTTATATTCTTGTGCATAGGAGCAGCATTATAGTAGTTATATTCTTTTATATAGGAGCAGTATATTCTTTTATATAGGAGCAGTATTATAGTAGTTATATTCTTGTACATAGGGGGCAGTATTATAGTAGTTATATTCCTGTACATAGGAGGCAGTATTATAGTAGTTATATTTCTGTACATAGGAGGCAGTATTATAGTAGTTATATTCCTGTACATAGGAGCAGTATTATGTAGTTATATTCCTGTACATAGGAGCAGTATTATAGTAGTTATATTCTTGTACATAGGAGCAGTATTATAGTAGTAATATTCTTGTACATAGAGGTAGTATTATAGTAGTTATATTCTTGTACATAGGAGCAGTATTATAGTAGTTATATTCTTGTACATAGGAGCAGTATTATAGTAGTTATATTCTTGTACATAGGAGCAGTATTATAGTAGTTGTATTCTTGTACATAGGAGCAGTATTATAGTAGTTATATTCTTGTACATAGGAGCAGTATTATAGTAGTTATATTCTTGTACATAGGAGGCAGTATTATAGTAGTTATATTCTTGTACATAAGAGCAGTATTATAATAGTTATATTCCTGTACATAGGAGGCCGTATTGTAGTAGTTATATTCTTGTACATAGGAGCAGTATTATAGTAGTTATATTCTTGTACATAGGAGCAGTATTATAGTAGATATATTCTTGTACATAGGAGCAGTATTATAGTAGTTATATTCTTGTACATAAAAGCAGTATTATAGTAGTTATATTCTTTTATATAGGAGCAGTATTATAGTAGTTATATTCTTTTATATAGGAGCAGTATTATAGTAGTTATATTCTTGTACATAGGGGGCAGTATTATAGTAGTTATATTCCTGTACATAGGAGGCAGTATTATAGTAGTTATATTTCTGTACATAGGAGGCAGTATTATAGTAGTTATATTCTTGTACATAGGAGCACTATTATAGTAGTTATATTCCTGTACATAGGAGCAGTATTATAGTAGTTATATTCTTGTACATAGGAGCACTATTATAGTAGTTATACTCTTGTACATAGGTATATTATGGTATATTTTCATCAGCTTTGCTATTTACATGTACTTAGGGGCAGTATTAGAATACATCAATAACAACATTCAGGACGCTTAGGAGCATAAAATGTTCATCCTTATTTTCAGTTTTTTACTCTTTTTCACTGCTCCATTTGGCAGCCATTTAATTGTTGATATTAAGAGTTTCATAATTAGAATAATTAATTTCCAAGGCTTTGGAAGTATGTGTTAATATGATAGGAGTGAAATGCATAAAGTCATTTGAAAAAAAAAAAAAAAATAATAATAATTTTCTTGACTCCTCTTTACAATTACTACTAGTTACTAAGATTATTAATATGTTACCTATATCCCATGTATACTTTGGTTCATTGATGTTGGTATTGGTAACAAACGCCGAAGTTCATCATGAAAGCAGATATAAGTTACGATGGATCTTGAAACTAGAATATATAGCAGCGCTCATGCTGTGTTATAATACTGTGGTCCTTATTGAATTTGGGCTCATGCACATGACCATGGTTTTTGTCTGCAGCTGTTCCGCGTTTTCTGCTGATCCATTTACTTCAGTGAATGTGATGTCCACATCTGTATATCTGTTAAAAAATAACATTTAAGGACATAACATTTGTGAAGGAGTGACAAAAAAAAAATGTCTGCCGGCTTCCTGCCTGTATTCGTGTTTTGTGGATCCGCAATTTGCAGACCACAAGATAGGGTAGGGTGGTGTGCATGAGCCCTTTCAATCTCTAAATGTTACATGGGTCCCATGTCAATAAGCTGATTGAAACTGCCCAGGGCTCAGCTGTAATGAGTGCGGAAACCTGGCAGTAAGTGTGAAAAATCAAGCATTAGGGCTCATGCTCATATGTATTTTGCGATCTGCAAAACACGGATCCGCAAAAAAAAAAATGGATGACAGTGGTGTGTTGTCGGTGTTGCATGCGTTTTTCTGTGGATTCATTGTTACAATGCCTGTCCTTGTCTGCAAAACAGATAAGAATAGGACATGTTCTATTTTTTATTTTTATTTTTTTTTGCGGAACATACAGACACAGAATGCACATTTCCGTTTTTTTTTTTTCAAGCCCCATTGAAGTAAATAGTTCCATATACAGAAAAATTGGAAACGGGAATACAATTAGCGCATACCATATTTTTCGCCCCATAAGACGCATTTTTTCCCCCAAAAGTGGGGGGAAAATGCCCCTGAGTCTTACGGGGCGAATGCTAATGAGCGCTTCCATTCTGGAAGCGCTCATTAGCACCGGAGGACTATGAAGCGGTGAAGACTCTGTACTCACCGCTTCCTGGTCTTCCGCTTGGCTGTCGGCTGTGCAGGGCTGCGCACAGCGTGAGGGAGCTCTGTGATTTCATGCTGTGCGCGCCAGTTCACAGCAAAGCCGGACGGCAGCAGGAAGGCAGAAGCGCGGACGGAGAGGAGCAGCGGCATCCAGGAGCAGGAGAAGTAAGTGGTTTATTTATTTTATAAAACAGGAGGCAAAGGGGGGCTCATGTAATGCTGCTAGGGGCAAATTTATGGCGGCTGGGGCTAATTTATGGCAGCTGGGGGCTCAGGAAAGGCAATGGGGGCTCATGAGAGGTAATGGGGGCTGATGAAAGGCAATGGGGGCTGGTGAAAGACAGATGGGTGGATGACATGAGGCATATGGGTGGCTGATCTGAGGTCTGATTGGGGGTATTCACATTGGGGTCTGATTGAGGCAGCCAGCTTAGGTCTGATTAACATTGAGGGTCTGATTGGTGGTCTGACCTGAGGTCTAGTGAAAAATATTTATTTTCTTATTGTCCTCCTCTAAAACCTAGGTGCGTCTTATGGGCCGGTGCGTCTTATAAGGCGAAAAATACGGTAAGCCCTTACACTGTCTATTACCATTAATTGCATTGTCTGTGTAAAGGACAGTACGGGTCCTTCAGAGGGAGAAACAATCTTTGGAATCAATCTCCACAAGATAATGTCCTGAGGAGGGACCCCCTTTCTCTCCTCAGAATTCCCTAAGGGCACCTTCAAATGCAACAGATTTTGTGGCAGAAAATTCTGCAACTGAAAATTAGTTCTATTCACCTTAATGGGGCTTCCAGAAACCCACGTGCTTGCCCCCCCATTCAAATGAATAGGACTGATTTTCAGTCCCAGAATTTTCTACCACAAAATCTGCCATGTGTGAAGGTACCCTAATAGGGCATATTGTTAATTAGGTATGATAAACTCCTTGGATCATCTCAGGCACTAAGGGCTATGTTCAATTATTGCCTCTGTATCCTCTTTGCCTTCTCCTTTGGTTGGAGGTTGCATGGCACATATAAATGGTTTTAAGAGTACCTATAAGCAGAATTAATCCAATTAAACCAGACAACCTGATAGGGTTCATCCTGCTGATTAAAATGATACCTGTCTTGTGAAAATCAATTGTAGCATTCCTGAGAAAAAATAATAATCTTGTTCTTTATGAAAACAAGGGCTTCAGTGTTCCGAGGGGGCAGGGCTTATGCCCTCAGTGCACCTCAGCTCCTCAGCTTAGTGTTGCCACTCCTGTCACTGCACCAAAATTCTCATTTGCATAAAGAATAAAAGTCTTTTTTCTTGGGAATGCAGCAACCGATTTTCACAAGACTGGTGTAGTTTTACTTATCAGAATCCTCCCTACCAGGATATATGCCTAGTATACCGGGTTGATCTTGACCGTCCTTAGGGAAGATGAATACATGCAACTGTGCCATACTCATTAGATTTATGTTGGCCTCACACACCAATTTCATCAAGTTTAGACAACCATCTAATGGGTATAGGGCCTCCCGAATGTCCCCCAAATGCTGACATTTGGGGATATAAGGATCAGGCATGTTGGGTTTCAACTGCCTGATACCTTTGAAGCTTTCTTCAGTTTCCCCATTTATGTGCAGCTTCAGACCTATATGAAATTATAATTTTTTTTTCGGTCCACTCTGCAGCCAAACATAATTTTGTATGAAATATAAAAGTTGTAAATAGCTTGACTGACGAGTCTCGTACCTTAAGATCCTTCTGAACTGAAGAAGGGAAAAAAAGTAGATGACGTCCAATTAAAAAAAACATTCCAACGTCTCGCCAACCGAACCTTTATCTTGTTTTTTTTTTTCTCTTCACAAATAATTAGCTGCCATTGAAACTTAATTACTTTTACTAACAAAAGGCAGAAACCTTTAGATCACACAAATCAAAACACATTTGTGTGGAGGAAAAATTACTGCATGTTTGCTTCAGAGACTTCAAGGACGATGAATGCGCTCAGAATACCAAACCGTGTTAAGGGTCTAGCAGCCAGCATCTAGTTAAAAATAATTGTGTTATTAAATCAGGGTTTCTTGCTGTGTAATTATTCATCCATTGTATAGGCAAGAAATTATAAGCAAATTTTTGAAGAATGTTTTTGGAATGGGGAAGGGGATAATCTTTGCCGCCTCCAACTCAAAAATATTTCTTGTATTCACACTTTCTCCAAAACTGCTAGTGTATCCCCTCATCATCTCCCACTTGAACTACTGCAATATCCTCCTCTGTTGCCTCCCATCTAACATACTTGAACCCCTCAAATCCAACTTCAACTCTATTGACTGGTTAATCCACCACTTCTCTCATTTCTCCCTCCGTCTCCCGCTAATCTCTTCACTGGCTCCCCATTGTGCTGCAAAATCAGTTCAGAATACTAACAAACTACAAGGCCGTCCACAACCTGTCCTCTCCATACATCTCTGACCTCATCTCCTGATACCTCCTCACATATAATCTCCAGTCCACAACCTGTCCTCTCCATACATCTCTGACCTCATCTCCTGATACCTCCTCACATATAATCTCCAGTCCACAACCTGTCCTCTCCATACATCTCTGACCTCATCTCCTGATACCTCCTCACATATAATCTCCAGTCCACATCCTGTCCTCTCCATACATCTCAGACCTCATCTCCTGATACCTCCTCACATATAATCTCCAGTCCACATCCTGTCCTCTCCATACATCTTGACCTCATCTCCTGATACCGTCCTCACATATAATCTCCAGTCCACAACCTGTCCCTCTCCATACATCCTCTGACCTCATCTCCTGATACCTCGTCACATATAATCTCTAGTCCACACCCTGTCCTCTCCATACATCTCTGACCTCATCTCCTGATACCTCCTCACATATAATCTCCAGTCCACAACCTGTCCTCTCCATACATCTCTGACCTCATCTCCTGATACCTCCTCACATATAATCTCTAGTCCACACCCTGTCCTCTCCATACATCTCTGACCTCTCCTGATACTCCTCACATATAATCTCCAGTCCACAACCTGTCCTCTTCCATACATCTCTGACCTCATCTCCTGATACCTCCTCACATATAATCTCCAGTCCACAACCTGTCCTCTCCATACATCTCTGACCTCATCTCCTGATACCTCCTCACATATAATCTCAAGTCCACAACCTGTCCTCTCCATACATCTCTGACCTCATCTCCTGATACCTCCTCACATATAATCTCCAGTCCACATGTCTCAATCATCTCTGACCTCTCCTGACTCCTATAATCTCCATCTCTCCTTCTCTGACCTCATCTCCTGATACCTCCCACATATAATCTCCAGTCCACAACTGTCCTCTCCATACATCTCTGACCTCATCTCCTGATACCTCCTCACATATAATCTCCAGTCCACAACCTGTCCTCTCCATACATCTCTGACCTCATCTCCTAATACCTCCCCACATGTAATCTCCAGTCCACCACCTGTCCCTCTCCATACATCTCTGACCTCATCTCCTGATACCTCCTCACATGTAATCTCCAGTCACCACCTGTCTCTCCATACATCTCTGACCTCATCTCCTGATACCTCCCCACACGTAATCTCCAGTCCACATCCTGTCCTCTCCGTACATCTCTGACCTCATCTCCTGATACCTCCTCACATATAATCTCCAGTCCACAACCTGTCCTCTCCATACATCTCTGACCTCATCCCCTGATACCTCCTCATATGTAATCTCCAGTCCACACCCTGTCCTCTCCATACATCTCTGACCTCATCTCCTGATACCTCCTCACATATAATCTCCAGTCCACAACCTGTCCTCTCCATACATCTCTGACCTCATCTCCTGATACCTCCTCACTTGATTGGAGATATTCAGGTTGCTCTTTGGTATTCTCATTCCTGTATTCTCAATATCTGCTTCCTAAGTCACATTTGCTTGTGTAGCTTTAGGTTCAGAGTTCGGTGGGCATTCCCTGTTAAACTGCTCTATATTCTTTCCTTAGTTCAGTCATCTACACTTTGTGGCTTTGTTCTTCTTTCACAATAATATGTCTGCTTGGGCAGCTTCAGATTCAGGACTCAATGGGCCTATCCCATTTAACGCCTCTCTATATTCCTTCCGTATACCACAGCTCTAGTCTGTGTGTCTGTGTCTCCATTTCAAAGTGATGTAAATTCTTGTGCAACTTCACGTTCTGGGTTCAGTGGGCATTCTCTGTGAAGCTGCTCTCAGTATTCCCTTCTTATCCCAATGCTCTAGCCTGTGTGTCCGTACCCTCGGCACTTTGATTGACAGGGCCAGGCAAATGTCATTACACCTAGCCCTGTGAATCAAAGTGCGAAGGGTGTGGCAGTTGCAGAGAGAACAGAACCTCTAGGTGTAACGACAACGCCCCCGTTGCTCCTAAAGGCTCATTTGCATATATTCAAATATAATTTTTTCTCAGCAATGCGGACACATATGAACATGGGACCAACACAGACGTCTTCAGCTGCCAAGTGCCCATGTAACAGGTGAGCCAGTGTCATAGGGACAAAACTGCTGACAGATGTCCTTTAAGGGTTTAAAGTCAATCACTAGGAAGCAGAAGCTGCATGAACCCAGTACTCTGCATAGGAGCTGTAAACTCAAAATGGTAGGAGATTTTTAATCAAAACTATTGGCAAAATTGCTTCATTAAGATGTCAAATGGTTGAAGTGGTGCATTTCACATTTAGATTTAAAGGAAAGTGAAGAATTTTTGGACATAATTAGAAGTGATAGGTCAATCCCTGAATATGTACAAGGCAAAGTAATTTACAGAACTGACGCTTCCTGGAGATGAGCTGACACGTTGGTTGCTCATATATATTCCACTGTATATTTGCTTCCCCATTAATGCATACAGATGACCCAACTTGAAGGAGACAACCTGATGTAAGCACAAAAGTTCCTCCTCACCTCTGCAACACGATCCATAAACTTCTGCACAGGTCACCCGCAGTCTGAGGAGCGCGTTGGAGAACTAATAAGACTTACTCATGGGTGACCTTCAATTAAGTTTATGAATAATGAGCCCCATGTGAAATAAAGGACATCTTGATATCGATATACATCAATTTGTTTTAATCAGTTTTCTTGCTGATGACTTGTCAAACACTCAGCGGGGAAGGATGTCTCCACCATTTATTAGCATTCCTCAGTCAGGTCTCATGGCGGAACCTGTGGTCTGCTTTGCTCCTCGCTGTCTCTGAGAGGAAATCTATTAACTTTTTCAGTGTTATTGTATTCAGCAATGACCTAAATGTGACACTGAACGCTATAAGGAGCTGTGCCCAGTTCCAGTGTGTTGAAGCCCCAGCAAGCAGCCGATCAGCAGGGATGTCGAGAGTTGGATGCCCACCAATCTGATACTGATGATTCATCCTAAAGTTACGTCATTAGTAGTGTTGGGCGAGCATGCTCGGCCGAACATTGTATTCGCTCGAGCATGGCTATGCTCGGCACATCGTGGTGTTCGGCCGAACACCTCGTGTGCTCTAGCGCCATGCTCGAGTCCCCTCCCCGCACGTTTCTTACCTGCTATGCAGCCAATCAGCGTGCGGGGAGGTACTGGCATTCACTGTAATGCCGTAGCCATGTTGGCTACTGGCATTACATTGACTGGCTGGCCAGGAACGCGTCATCGGGTGCTATAGAGCACTCGGTGACCCGGCTCAGTCTTAGTCAGGGAGACCTGCTGCAAGGAGGGGCAGATAGTGGAGGGATAGAAATTTGTTAGGCAGGGTGAGATTTTCTGTTCAAAACACCCAAAAGTCCTTTTAAGGACTATTGTTTCATCTGGCCTGCAATATATATATATATTTTTGGGGGGGCAAAAATTGCGCAAAATTGCCTGACCTTAACACCACCTGCGCAGTGTCTGCTGTATAATGTTTGTGCATCCTAAATACCTGTGACATCCAGTGTATTTTTTTCTGCCGCTAATCAAGGCAACATTACCAGTGCAGCATCTGCTGTATAACGTTTATGTATCCTAAATACCTGTGACATCCAGTGTATTTTTTTCTGCCGCTAATCAAGGCAACATTACCTGTGCAGCGTCTGCTGTATAACGTTTGTGTATCCTAAATACCTGACATCCAGTGTATTTTCTTCTGCCATTAGTGACGGCGATATTCCCTGCGCTACGTCTGCTGTATAATGTTTGAACATCCTAAATACTTGTGACATTCAGTGTAATTTCCTAACAATTTTTCCTCTAAAATCGACTTTATCTTCGGTTTTGGACGTATTCTTGTCATTCTGTAAAAGTGACGTAATACTTGGACAAAATATCGTTAACAGCAGCGACTTGGGAGTCCAAGATGCATCCAGACATCCTCCCCATGCTGTTTCCAAACCATTTCAGTGGTGTTTCCAACATTTTCTGACCTTTCTCTATGAACCAGACACCCTCCAGTCTTCAGAGCCTGGTTTAGTGCTCTGGTTCTCCCATTGACTTCCATTGTGCTCGGGTGCTCTGTAGAGCACTCCAGCATCACCAAGTGTTCTACCAGAGCACCCGAGCAATTTGGTGCTCGATCAACACTAGTCATCAGTAAAAGGCACAGAAAACCCTTTTTAGAGAATAAGTTTAACTTAGATACAAACAGACCAGGCAAAAGACTCACAATACACAATAGTTATATAGAAGGGAAAGAGGGATGAGAACAATCAGGAACAAGGTCAATGGAGACAATGACATGAATGATGAACGTGCCAGTATAAAACCTCAAGACTCAAACACAAGAGATTCTGAAGACTCACTTTTCACTTGGGATCCAGAAAGTAAGGCATAAAATACTCATTAATTCTTGACCAAATCAAGTCAGACCTTCCACCTAAAGCCCTTTTCATGAGAAATGATCTCTAGTTCATGTTTGGATGTACTATAAGAAGTAGAAGACCCATCTCATTGG
Organism: Rhinella marina; assembly: GCA_900303285.1. NCBI lineage: Eukaryota > Metazoa > Chordata > Amphibia > Anura > Bufonidae > Rhinella > Rhinella marina. Next base: position 13,059 of record ONZH01015203.1, read on the forward strand.
AGAAGTTATACTTGGAAAAGTTGAGAAAACCAAAAAGGAGTGGTAAAAACATGGATGGATCCCTAAGCATTGAAGAAACCAAAGAGCCTTATGTAACACAGAAGACACTGTCATGTTCATCAGGAGAACCAGCCTTATGATACAATTGGGGCTACACGGTGACAAACATCAGGCATCGCCATGCATGGCAAACGGCAATCTTGGGTCACAATAATCAAAGTAGCACAAAGCTAACACTGGAAAATGTTGAAAGAGAGAGGACAACCATCTACAAGCTCGATGCAATATTAACTGTTGAAGAACCTGAAGACCCAAAACATAACGATACACTGGTGAGATACTGTTCACATGAATCTCTGGGAGTCCAGCTAGTGAACAGTCTGCCTGCCCTTGTCATCAGTGAAGTCCAGACTGACTACACATACTGTAAGATAATAATAAAACCGTAACCAGGACATAATATGAGTCAACTGTAAAACACAAAGTCACCAGTTGAGTTGAGAAAAAAGGACAATGACAAACAGTAATGAGGTGGGTGAGATAACAACATTAACATGCCATTATGAAACCTAGAGACTCAAACTGAAGGTATTATTCTGGTGGTATCACAGGGACTCTTGTCTTGCTCTGGTCCTAGTCAGCACAGTCTTGCTAGCCTCTTCTTCCTCCTTACCGGCAGGCTCAATTGCCGGAATAGCACTGAGCATTCCCACAGGCCCGGGACTGTCTCTTGCTGGCTTGCCCTTTCCCTATCGGTTCATATGGCACGTGAACACACTGATTCTGGTTGTTAAAGAGCCAGAAGAGTCTAGTCTTCACCAACCAATGGCTGGCAACCTTGGGGTACTTAAGGCACCATCTCCTATCAAAAGGTGCCTGAGCAATAGGTTCCGCTAGTATCCTGGAGAGGTGTGCTATATTCTTTTGTCAGCCCGTATACCGACTTCTGCCTGTTTTCCAGATTTGGCCATTCACTATACGATCTGTCTTCTACCCGACTAAAGTAGTGACTCTAAGCTGCCCACCCTGACCTCAGACTGTTTATCAGATTGCAAGTACTTGTCCAGCCCTGACCTCAACCTGTCCCTGACTATGGTTTTACCTGACCCCTTCACTGCTCCAAACCAGTGTATTTTGATCCCCGTGGATCATTTTGTCAATCAAACAGAGAGGATTTTAGGAGCTAGTGGCCTGGTGGTTCTCCTGCAGTGAAGTCCAGATCCCTGTACAGGGGTTAAAGGGTGAAAACCTTCCAGAATAATGCCCTCAGGAATAGCCTTAAGTCAAATCTGTTCAGTTGGCACAGTGATTCCAGGTGGAACACATCTCACTGAGGATCCAGAAGTTGAGGCCATCTTGACTAATAATAATAATAATTGACTCTGAACATATTCGAAGAAAACTCGTCTTACTGGAAAAGACACGTATACTTGGATAAGTTGAAGAAGAGACAAGATGTATCTACTTCTAATAACTGTTGAAGACCACAGCAATAATTGTGATGCAGAACTTTCCAGTTCAGTAGTGAAGTTTTAGTTAGTGAATCTCTCTCACTGTCTCCCGGAAACAGTCAGTTTCAGAAGACAAATTCTCTTAGAATAATTAAATTATTGATGACTAATAATCATAATATTTATGAATTCTTGACTAAATCAAGTCAACCCATCCACTAATGGCTCTGATAACCAGAACTTTTATCTTTAGAGCTATCTAGACATACTGTAAGAAGACACATCTATTTGGAGAAAACAATTATGTTTACAAAAGTCAAGTAGCAAAAAAAAGTTTTTCCAGTGATAATAAGGACCGACTACTAACTTTTGAAGAACCTCATCATTCACATGGTCAACAAGAGCCAAATCCAACTTGACCACTCACAATCTATCCAGCTGCTGTGAAACTATAACTCTCAGCATGCAGACATGCTCAGCTGTTCTTCTCACTCCCAATGAAGTGAATGAAGCACTGTGGGAGTTGTAGTTTCTGAACAGCTGGAGTGCCGGAGGTTGCTGATCCCTGATCTAGATATATTAATCTGGTCTTGGGCACCATTCAGACGGCTGTATTATTGTGGATCCGCAATAATGCGGACCTGCAATACTACGGGTGCCGCCCGGCATGTGTTCCTCAACACTCGAAACACACGGCCTGGCGCCCCATTGAAAATGCCTACACTTGTCCGTTGTTGCGGACAAGTATAGGACATGTTTTATCCTTTTATGTGGAGCTGCAGCACGGCTGCACGCTCTCATAGAGGTGAACGGGGCCGCTTCTATTCCGCAAAATTTGTCGTGTGAATGGGCCCTTAATCTGATAATTTAATGACAAGACAGAGACCTGTGTAAAAGACATTTCAAGAGACATAAGGACAAAGACGTCCAGCAACAATATGGATAGAGACAATATCGTCAATTCCGGATATTTCATTACAAAACCTGAAGACACAACTACAAGGTAAGGCATTCTGGAGAAATGACAGAAAATAAGGACAATCAGGGACAAGATGGATAGAGACAATATCCTGAATGATGGGCAGGCTTATATGAAGACTTGAAGACAATCGGGCATTCTGGTGGAACCCTTCACATTTCAGATCCAGGGGTTGGGATCACCTCTCTAAAACCTGGCAAAAATACTGGATTCTTGACCAAATCAAGTCAAACCACCAACTTGAAGCCTCGACAACCAGACTGCAGTATTGACTTATACCTGACAAGAAGAACACTTAGGCTACTTTCACATTAGCGGCAGGGGTGTCCGGTAGGCTGTTCCGGCGGGTAAACGGCCTGCCAGATCCATGCTGCCGCTAGTGCAAGTCTGCGGCCGGAACTACGCTCCATCCCCATTCACTATAATGGGGACGGGCTGGAGTTCCGGCCGCAGCACGGAAAACATGCCGAGAGGCGGACGGACTAAAACTCTGACATGTCGTAATTTTAGGACGGGATGTTTGCCGTGCTGCGGCTGGAACTCCGCCCCCCCCCACGTTATAGAGAATGGGGACGGAGCGTAGTTCCGGCTGCAGACTTGCACTACCAGCAGCACGGATCCGGCAGTCTGTTCACCCGCCAGAACAGCCTGCCGGAACAGCCCTGCCGATAATGTGAAAGTAGCCTTAGAGGGGTTTTCCGGATAGGTCATCAGTATTTGATCGGTGGGAGTCCAACACCTGGGGCTCCTGCCTATCAGCTGTTGGAGAAGGCAGTAGCACCGTGACCATCTCTCTGCTTTCCTTGGGCCAAGTGACAACATATCCATCAGTCACATGGTTCTACTGTGAGCACTGGTGTCTTCTCAAACATCTGATTGTCGGGGTCCCCACCAACCAGATACTGATCACCTGTCCTCTCCAGAGGATAGATCCTCAGTATCCTCAGTAAAATAGAAACCAGGGGGAGGATGTCCGTCAATGAGATACTGTATATGTAGATAATCACAAAGACACGGACGGAAGTCTAAAGACCCAACAGTAGGCTTAAGAAGAAGAGTTTAGCTAAACGATTTTATTACTTCTTTATGTTTTGCTTGTCTTCTTTAGTTGTAATGAATAAATTGAATTCTGAAAATTGCGTCCCACGCTTGTCTAATGAGTCCTAAAACATCCAGCACTGTATTAAATGTCTTCCTTCTTGGCCGTGTTTCTATAACTCCATTTCAATTTGCACTTTAAGCAAATGTAGGCAATTTGACGAATCCTAGTACTTGAAGATAATTCCAACCTATATTGGAAAGTTGACAAGCGAGTGCAGACTTGTTAGAGATGCCAGTAATGGCTTCCAGACGCACGCAACCGGCTCTCCGTCTACGGTAATCCATTGATTTCCACTATAGAAATGTTCGTTCTGATCAATCATCTAACAAAGGCTTGTACTGATCACACATTCTTAATAAAAGACTTAATGGCAAGAAGACATCGTGGGTCAGGCTGATGTAGGACACCTCTGTTATTTACTTCTGGATGATTATTTGCCATAGTTATCAATCCACTGGTTATATAACACTTGTATAGATGTAGCAGAGTCAAATTTGCAATTTAAAGGCTAAGTACATCTTTGGGGATATCTTTTTATGATTGCATTTTGCTCATTTTGGGCTAAAAAACATTTTTTTATTTGATCTCTGATAAACATGTTGAGCCGTTTAGAAGTTACAGGGGTTAAAATCATTCTGTTTGCAAGCTATCCCTGATAGTAGTTCTTATCTCTGATCTCCTGACCTCATAAACACTGATTTAAGTCATTATCAGGAGGTCAAGAGATCAGAAATAAGCACTAGACATGAGCCGTCAGATGACGGGATAAGAAATAAATGAGAAAAAAGTAACTTTTAGCCTAAAATGAGCAAAATACAATCATAAAAAGTTTTCCCAAAGGTGTCTACAGACTTTAAAGTAGAAAATCCTCCCTCCATAATTCTGGTATTTAAATGGATATAAAATCCTCTCTCCTTAAAAAAAACAGAAACTATCACTGCATAAGGAGGCTTTTGGATGAATCACCGCCCAGGAGAAGACAAGGAGGCAGTACTTTTGCTGCCTATTTAACTTACCGATGTATATAGGGAGGCAGTACTATCTGTACCTACATCGATTACAGGAAGAGACAGGGAGGCAGTACTATCTCTACCTACATCATTTACAGGAAGAGACAGGGAGGCAGTACTATCTGTACCTACATCATTTACAGGAAGAGACAGGGAGGCAGTACTATCTGTACCTACATCATTTACAGGGAAGAGACAGGGAGGCAGTACTATCTGTACCTACATCATTTACAGGAAGAGACAGGGAGCAGTACTATCTGTACTACATCATTTAAAGGAGAGAGACAGGGAGGCAGTACTATCTGTACCTACATCATTTACAGGGAGAGACAGGGAGGCAGTACTATCTGTACCTATATACTTATAAGACAGACAGGGAGGCAGTACTATCTGTACCTACATCTTACAAGGAGATACAGGGTGGCAGTACTATCTGTACCTGCATAATTTACAGGGAGAGACAGGGAGGATGTACTATCTGGTACCTATATCACTTATATAGACAGACAGGGAGGCAGTACTATCTGTACCTACATCATTTACAGGAAGAGACAGGGAGGCAGTACTATCTGTACTTACATCACTTACAGGGAGAGACAGGGAGGCAGTACTATCTGTACCTACATAATTTACAGGGAGAGACAGTGAGGAAGTACTATCTGTACCTATATCACTTATATAGACAGACGGAGGCAGTACTATCTGTACCTACATCATTTACAGGAAAGACAGGGGGGCAGTACTATCTGTAACTACATCATTTACAGGGAGAGGCAGGGAGGCAGTACTATCTGTACCTACATCATTTACAGGGAAAGACAGGGAGGCAGTACTATCTGTAATTACAATCATTTACAGGAGAGACAGGGAGGCAGTACTATCTGTATCTACATCATTTTAAAGGAAGACAGGGGGCAGTAACTATCTGTACCTACATCAATTTACAGGGAGAGGCAGGGAGGCAGTACTATCGTTAATTACATCATTACAAGGAGGGGAACAGGGAGGCAGTACTATCTGTAAACTACAACGCATTTACAGGAGAGACAGGGAGGCAGTACTATCTGTACCTACATCATTTACAGGGAGAGACAGGGATGTAGTACTTATCTGTACCTGCATAATTTAATAGGAGGAGACAGGGAGGGCAGTACTATCTGTACCTACATAATTTACATGGAGAGAGGGAGCAGTACTATCTGTACTACATCATTTACAGGGAGAGACAGGGAGGTAGTATTATCTGAACCTACATCATTTACAGGGAGAGACAGGGAGGCAGTACTATCTGTACCTACATCATTTACAGGGAGAGACAGGGATGTAGTACTATCTGTACCTGCATAATTTATAGGAGGAGACAGGGAGGCAGTACTATCTGTACCTACATAATTTACATGGAGAGAGGGGAGGCAGTACTATCTGTACCTTACATCATTTACAGGGAGAGACAGGGAGGTAGTATTATCTGTACCTACATCATTTACAGGGAGAGACAGGGAGGCAGTACTATCTGTACCTACATAATTTACAGGGAGAGACAGGGAGGCAGTGCTATCTGTACCTACATTACTTACAGGGAAGCAGTACTATCTGTGCTTTCATTATTTATAAAAATTAGCTTAGAATGAAGACAGAATTAGTACAGTCAGGGGGTCATTTATTTTGCTGAACTATGCCTATGTTAGGCGCGTTTCAGGCGAAGATGGTGGTGCAACGGTTAGTAGTGACACAATCTGCAACTTTTCCCCACTCATACCAGGTCTAAAAAAAAGTGGGCGTGGTGTGGGCAGTGAAGGGGACGGGCCGGCAGGGGAATGGTCTAAATGTAAGACAGCTTGGAAGCTGGCTTACATTTAGACTGGCGCTGGATGCGCCAAAGTTATGGAGAGGTCTGAGTCTCTTCATAACTTGGCTAATCCACCGCCAGCTAAAATGCGGGTCTTAATAAATGACCCCCTCAGTGTCTACATCATTTACAGGGTGGGACAACGACACAATGCAATCTGTACCTCCATCACTTAAAGGGAAGGACCAGATACAAAAACTATGGAAACTACTGCATAAAGCCTTTAAAAAGGAATCACAAAAATGTATATTTTACGTCACTCTCACAATAAGTTGTGTCTCCCAACTGCACATTTCGCAGGTAATTGTATCATTTTAATGGTATTACTATTCTTATACTTCTGTATTACTCTTCCTCTCCCTCCTGTGTATAATATATGTATTTTTTAGATATGACTTAGATGCTGCACTTCCAGCAGATGTTATGAGATCAGAATTCCACTAATTATCTACAAAATGTACAATTTTCTCTCCAATAATGAATGTGAGGTCATGACAAATGTGCTCCTGGGTCCACACACACGGGGAGCGGGAGGACGTATTATTCTGTCTCCTCATCTATATATTTATTTCCTATGCCTTGTAAATATTTGATCTTGACTCGTTTTGAGCCATTTGCTGCTGATTCACGAAGCATCTGGCAAATTAAATATTCTCATTTTTTTATTTACTGCTAATTATGGGAATAAAATGAAAGAAGATTTACAAGGTTTACTACAGCGAGCAATGCGTTCTGCGCTGGAGATGACACCGTGTGTCGCGAGCTTCGGTGGTGAATAGAGATGAGAGGAAGCTGCAGAACACAACGAGCCGAAACGGTTCTCGAGAGGCTCAAGAAAAAACGGCTGAAATGACTTCTATGAATAACAGGACAAAAATGGGAAAGAACAGGAAATCAGGAAGATATAAAACATTTAGGATCACTGGGCGCTCTGACTTGTAACCGTTCATTCATTTATAAATCAATTTCTTGCTATGCACATTAACTGATTCATACATTAATTCATTGATTCCTTAATTATTTAATTTATTAAAGGGGTTCTCCCATGAATAAAGTAAAAAATGAAAATCAGACATCATATAGTACATGACACTCTCTTTCTAACAAAGCTAGAACCAGCCCTGTACCTCACATGGATCAAGAAATCTCCTCATTCATTGCTCTGCTAGATTTATATCAAGCTGGCAGCTCAGGGGGTGTGTCCTTTCTGCTGCAGCTCAGGGGGTGTGCCTCAGCTCTCCCTATCACAGCTCAGGGGGTGTGCCTCAGCTCTCCCTATCACAGCTCAGGAGGCGTGTCTCAGCTCTCCCTAGCACAGCTCAGGAGGCGTGTCTCAGCTCTCCCTATCACAGCTCAGGAGGTGTGTCTCAGCTCTCCCTAGCACAGCTCAGGAGGCGTGTCTCAGCTCTCCCTATCACAGCTCAGGAGGCGTGTCTCAGCTCTCCCTATCACAGCTCAAGAGGCGTGTCTCAGCTCTCCCTATCATAGCTCAGGAGGCGTGTCTCAGCTCTCCCTATCACAGCTCAGGAGGCGTGTCTCAGCTCTCCCTACCACAGCTCAGGAGATGTGTCTCAGCTCTCCCTATTACAGCTCAGGAGGCGTGTCTCAGCTCTCCCTATCACAGCTCAGGAGGCGTGTCTCAGTTCTCCCTATCACAGCTCAGGAGGCGTGTCTATGTTCTCCCTATCACAGCTCAGGAAGCGTGTCTATGTTCTCCCTATCACAGCTCAGGAGGCGTGTCTCAGCTCTCCCTATCACAGCTCAGGAGGCGTGTCTCAGCTCTCCCTATCACAGCTCAGGAGGCGTGTCTCAGCTCTCCCTATCACAGCTCAGGAGGCGTGTCTCAGCTCTCCCTATCACAGCTCAGGAGGCAGCTGAACAATGAAACTGAGCATGTGCGGCCTTCTCAGTGAGCAGGTCAAAGAAATAAGAAAAAACAAACAGCAAGTGGCGTTATACAGATACATTTTATTGAATAACTCTGTGACTATACAACATGTTCAATTACATGCAATTACAAAAGTATTTAGATCAAGGTGCTGGTTTGGGAAAAAAAAAATAAAAAAAAATAAAATAAATATATATATATATATATATATATATATATATATATATATATCAAAAAAGGAAATTAGAAGCAGCACTTACTGTAAGCGGGTGCTATATCCTTCAGGAACCTGAGACCACGGTTCAAATTATGGAAGAAAAAAGAAGGCAGCACTCCAAAAATCTGTGAACAAAGGTGGTTTATTCACCCATCAAAACCGCAACGTTTCAACTGCTCCATACAGTCTTTGTCAAGCAGTGTACATGTGTTACAAACCCATCTTAAATAGTGGTTTCTAATACAATCAATTACTAGTCCTAAATAATTACATAATTAAGCAAAAAAAATCATATATATTTTCACATTTCTCACCCCAGTGTAAAAGCAATACGTCATCACTTCATTAAAATATCCACATACGTAATAGCTCAGAGAATCCTCAAAATTCATTATCAAAATATACACAACCTTAAAATGACCCATTAATCACTTCCTGTGATGTCATACAGTGCCATGTGCTGTGCATTAAAACCATAATTACCAAAATAACTGATGTACAAAGTTAATCAGTCCCTTGCTGTGCTCCTCCGATCTCTTGGCGTCTCGATGTCTTTACTGCGCATGCGTCAACATCCCCTAGTCTCGTTGATAACCAGACTAGCGAATACAAAGTATTGCGTACGCAATCACGTGTATAACGAACTGCGCACGCACTGCACAAACCTACGTGCGCATCTGGATCATAGAATCCCGATTCACGAGAATAACGAGTCCGATGCGTACGGAAATATCAAATGTAAACGCAAATGCATACATAATACAATGCATTCTGCGTATAGCCCCGTATTATGTGTGTAGAGCACAAGAGGTGCAGGAAATATTCCCTCCCCTGTGCTCCTATGGAGGTAGCAACGGCGCACCCCAGATACTGGGCACATCGCTGCTGTACCCCCAACACTCAAAAAGGCATATATACCTGACATGTATATTACACTCTCCCCTCCCCTGGGGAACGTCGGTAGCCCCGGAATTATCCGAGGTTACCCGACACCCTCTTAGGGATAGAGGCCATGAAACCACCAAGTGGCCAGGGCCCCTAACCCAGGTCAGGGGGATGTAAATACCACACGAAACACGTACGTCTTAACTTAAAAGAAACGGGGAATAAAAAGGTATGACAATTATTCAATAGGTCTTCAACATGCTTGTGACATCAAGATGCAAAGTTGATCGGGGAGCTCAGCATCCATGGACTTTAATTCTTTTGGTTCCAATTACATCTCTCTATATAAAATGGAGAAAAAGGAAAAAAATAAAAACTAATAATAATATCATAAATCACCACATGTTTTTCCTACACACGAGAGCACCGGGGCGTACCCAAGAACATGGCGCAGAATAAGACATGTAACCCCTATACTACCCTAAATTCCACATTTCAATGACTGCAAAGTGTTTATCCAAAAAAGCCCTTTCTTTTTCATAAGGTATGTCCTGTCGCCTCCTCTCCTCAATATTGGGATTTGCTCCAGAATTCTAAATCTTAAATCCCTCTCTGAATGCTGCACATCCGTAAAATGTTTAGACACCGGAAGATTGAGTTTTTTCTTCCGGATAGAATAACGATGTTAGTTGAAACGTGTCTTGAGGTCCCATGTGGTCTCCCCAACATAGAAGAAGAATAAACCACGAAGGTGGAGTCACATGTTAAATATTGTTTGATATGAATTGTCTGTCCTGTTCTTGGATTCACAAAGTTCTTACCTCGTAACATTAGAGGGCAGTTAATACAATTAAAGCAGGGATAAAACCCTACTCTCGAAGACCCAAAGGGGTTACTCCTGGTATTTTTATCCGTGCCCACATCTGACCTGACTAGATTCTTGTTCCTCCTATAGGAGCAGAGCGGAGGAACCTGAAATTCCTCTATATCAGAAAAACTGCTCCTCAGAATACCCCACCTCAAGACACGTTTGAACCAACATCGTTATTCTATCCAGAAGAAAAAACTCAATCTTCCGGTGTCTAAACATTTTACGGATATGCAGCATTCAGAGAGGGATTTAAGATTTAGAATTCTGGAGCAAATCCCGAAATTGAGGAGAGGAGGCGACAGGACATACCTTTTGAAAAAGAAAGAGCTTTTTTGGATATACACTTTGCAGTCATTGAAACCCATTGGACTTAATGTGGAATTTAGGGTAGTATAGGGGTTACATGTCTTATTCTGCGCCATGTTCTTGGGTACGCCCCGGTGCTCTCGTGTGTAGGAAAAACATGTGGTGATTTATGATATTATTATTAGTTTTTAATTTTTTCCTTTTTCTCCATTTTATATAGAGAGATGTAATTGGAACTAAAAGAATTAAAGTCCATGGATGCTGAGCTCCCGATCAACTTTGCATCTTGATGTCACAAGCATGTTGAAGACCTATTGAATAATTGTCATACCTTTTTATTCCCCGTTTCTTTTAAGTTAAGACGTACGTGTTTCGTGTGGTATTTACATCCCCCTGATCTGGGTTAGGGGCCCTGGCCACTTTGTGGTTTCATGGCCTCTATCCCTAAGAGGGTGTCGGGTAACCTCGGATAATTCCGGGGCTACCGACGTTCCCCAGGGGAGGGGAGAGTGTAATATACATGTCAGGTATATATGCCTTTTTGAGTGTTGGGGGTACAGCAGCGATGTGCCCAGTATCTGGGGTGCGCCGTTGCTACCTCCATAGGAGCACAGGGGAGGGAGTATTTCCTGCACCTCTTGTGCTCTACACACATAATACGGGGCTATACGCAGAATGCATTGTATTATGTATGCATTTGCGTTTACATTTGATATTTCCATACGCATCGGACTCGTTATTCTCGTGAATCGGGATTCTATGATCCAGATGCGCACGTAGGTTTGTGCAGTGCGTGCGCAGTTCGTTATACACGTAATTGCGTAAGCAATACTTTGTATTCGCTAGTCTGGTTATCAACGAGACTAGGGGACAGGGGCGTAGCTATAGGGGAAGCAGGGGAAGCGGCTGCTTTGGGGCCCAGACTCACAAAGGGGCCCCCTCAGGAGGAATACTAAAAGATTTTATTGTCAGGGCCCCCTCAACAGTATTATACAATGACATTATATATAGTATATACGTGTAGGAAACGGACAGAGCGGCTGATGGGCTTCGTCTGAGAGAGCAGTTTTGACGAGCCACAGGAGTGGGGGATGCGCAAGTTGAGGGTTGCGAAGAAGTTGCTGAGGGGGGGCCCCATTCTAAAATTTGCTGTGGGGCCCGGTCAGTTGTAGTTACGCCACTGCTAGGGGATGTTGACGCATGCGCAGTAAAGACATCGAGACGCCAAGGGATCGGAGGAGCACAGCAAGGGACTGATTAACTTTGTACATCAGTTATTTTGGTAATTATTGTTTTAATGCACAGCACATGGCACTGTATGATATCACAGGAAGTGATTAATGGGTCATTTTAAGGTTGTGTATATTTTGATAATGAATTTTGAAGATTCACTGAGCTATTATGTATGTGAATATTTTAATGAAGTGATGACGTATTGCTTTTACACTGGGGTGAGAAATGTGAAAATATATAGGAATTTTTTTGCTTAATTATGTAATTATTTAGGACTAGTAATTGATTGTATTAGAAACCACTATTTAAGATGGGTTTGTAACACATGTACACTGCTTGACAAAGACTGTATGGAGCAGTTGAAACGTTGCGGTTTTGATGGGTGAATAAACCACCTTTTTTCACGGATTTTTGGAGTGCTGCCTTCTTTTTTCTTCTACATATATATGAATTATTCACAAAATCATTTATTTATTTCCTTAAATTTATAATTTGTTAATTGACTTTTTCATTCATAAATTCATTCTATGAACATGAATTAATTCACAGATGAACTTATTGATTCCTTAATTATTTAATTTATTACCGTATTTTTTGCTTTATAAGATGCACCCCCCCCAAAAAAAGTAGGGGGAAAATTGCGGTGCGTGTTATAAACCGAATACAAGTGAGCGGAAGCACTCACTTGTATGTTTTAGCTGCGGCACCCCATCAGACCTCAGATCAGCCCCCAGCCACATAACAATAAAATAAA
>ONZH01015204.1:0-51945 GCA_900303285.1 Rhinella marina
CACGTGCTGGTGCAGGGCGGGGACGGCACTCCGGGAAAAGTAGTGGCGGCTGGGGACGGAATAGCGAGGTGCGGCAGCCGCCATCAGGTCGCGGAAGGCCTGCGTCTCCACAAGCCTAAACGGCAACATCTCCAGGGCCAGCAGTTTGGAGATGTGGCAGTTTAAGGCTTGGGCTTGGGGGTGACTCGAGGCGTACTTCCGCCTGCGGTCGAACGCCTGCGAGATGGACAGTTGTTGGGACGAGGAGTGTGAGGGTGCAGGCGAAGAGGCGGGGGAAGGGGAGGCTGAAGGAGAAGGCCCCAAAGTAGCCGAGGCAGAGGCAGATGTGGAGGTGTCCTGGCTGGAGGTCTGGACCGCAGTGGCAGCACACAACACAGGGGAAGAGGCAGTGGCAGCAGGACCGGGCGCAGTTTGTATTGCGTTTGCTCTCTCCCACTCAGCCCAGTGCTTGACTTCCAAGTGACGCCGCATGCCTGAGGTGGTCAGATTGCTCTTCTCAGAGCCCCTACTCAGTTTTGAGTGGCAGAGTGTGCAAACCGCGCTCAGTTTGTCATCCGCACAAACATTAAAAAATCTCCACACCACAGAAGTACGAGGCCTCGATGGGGGAGCTTCGCGCGACTGCCCGCTGCCGGGAACAGCTTCGGCCCTGATGGCTGTGGCCTCACTACTTTGTCTGGACTGTCCTCTGCCTCTGGACATCCCTCTGCCTGTGGACATCCCTCTGCCTCTGGACATCCCTCTGCCTCTGGACATCCCTCTGCCTCTTGCTGCCTTTTTTGGTGCTGCGCAGACCACCACCTCTCCACTACTTTCCTCGCTGGACATCACTCCTGGCCAAGTGGGGTCGGTAATTTCCTCATCCACCACCTCCTCTTCCACTTCCTCACTCTGCTCCTCCTGCTGCCCACCGGACATTCCAACAGCCTCCCTTGATGGCAACTGCGTCTCATCATCATCATCGCTCATGATAACAGATGCTGGCTCAGGGTCCACATCAGCAGGAGATGGCGAAAACTCAAGTGTTTGGGCATCACTACAAACAAATTCCTCTGCTAGCTCCTGGGATTCTTCCGGCACATCTGAAAAAGGACCCGAAAAGAGCTCCTGGGAGGGGTCAATGGTGGGATGACTCTGTTGGCCAGGTGTGGAGGAAGGAGGGTCAGAGTGAGACTGTGTGGATGACTGGCTGGTGGACAACTGTGTGGAAGCGCTATCGGCTATCCATTGCACCACCTGTTCAACCTGCTCAGGCCTCAACAGCGGTGTAACCCGCCCCCTGCTTAACTGTCCCATAAAGGCAGGGATTCTGGATGAGCGGGATCCTGGCTGACCCTCACCAGCACGCATTGTATCCCCACTGGCTTCAACAAGGCCCCCAACAGCATTTCCGCGCCCCCGTCCTCGTCCACGTCCTATTCCGCTAGCCCCCCGCCGCATTTTTTTTTTTTACAATATTTTGCCTTCACAGCCGTGAAATTAGTTTGCAAGAGAACGCACAGTACAGTTGCCAGTTATAAGGCCTATATATTGTATTATTCAAGGTACACAGCCGTGTACTAAGTGATCAGACGGTGTGTATGAACACCAGTTATGAGAAATTACTTTGCAAGAGAACGCACAGTACAGTTGCCAGTTAAGGCCTATATATTGTATTTTTCAAGGTACACAGCCGTGTACTAAGTGATCAGACGGTGTGTATGAACACCAGTTATGAGAAATTACTTTGCAAGAGAACGCACAGTACAGTTGCCAGTTAAGGCCTATATATTGTATTTTTCAAGGTACACAGCCGTGTTCTGAGTGATCAGACGGTGTGTATGAACAACAGTTATGAGAAATTACTTTGCAAGAGAACGCACAGTACAGTTGCCAGTTAAGGCCTATATATTGTATTTTTCAAGGTACACAGCCGTGTTCTAAGTGATCAGACGGTGTGTATGAACACCAATTATGAGAAATTACTTTGCAAGAGAACGCACAGTACAGTTGCCAGTTAAGGCCTATATATTGTATTTTTCAAGGTACACAGCCGTGTTCTAAGTGATCAGACGGTGTGTATGAACAACAGTTATGAGAAATTACTTTGCAAGAGAACACACAGTACAGTTGCCAGTTATAAGGCCTATATATTGTATTTTTCAAGGTACACAGCCGTGTTCTAAGTGATCAGACGGTGTGTATGAACAACAGTTATGAGAAATTACTTTGCAAGAGAACGCACAGTACAGTTGCCAGTTAAGGCCTATATATTGTATTTTTCAAGGTACACAGCCGTGTTCTAAGTGATCAGACGGTGTGTATGAACAACAGTTATGAGAAATTACTTTGCAAGAGAACGCACAGTACAGTTGCCAGTTAAGGCCTATATATTGTATTTTTCAAGGTACACAGCCGTGTTCTGAGTGATCAGACGGTGTGTATGAACACCAGTTATGAGAAATTACTTTGCAAGAGAATGCACAGTACAGTTGCCAGTTAAGGCCTATATATCGTATTTTTCAAGGTACACAGCCGTGTTCTAAGTGATCAGACGGTGTGTATGAACACCAGTTATGAGAAATTACTTTGCAAGAGAACGCACAGTACAGTTGCCAGTTAAGGCCTATATATTGTATTTTTCAAGGTACACAGCCGTGTTCTAAGTGATCAGACGGTGTGTATGAACACCAGTTATGAGAAATTACTTTGCAAGAGAACGCACAGTACAGTTGCCAGTTAAGGCCTATATATTGTATTTTTCAAGGTACACAGCCGTGTTCTAAGTGATCAGACGGTGTGTATGAACAACAGTTATGAGAAATTACTTTGCAAGAGAACACACAGTACAGTTGCCAGTTATAAGGCCTATATATTGTATTTTTCAAGGTACACAGCCGTGTACTAAGTGATCAAACGGTGTGTATGAACAACAGTTATGAGAAATTACTTTGCAAGAGAACGCACAGTACAGTTGCCAGTTAAGGCCTATATATTGTATTTTTCAAGGTACACAGCCGTGTTCTAAGTGATCAGACGGTGTGTATGAACAACAGTTATGAGAAATTACTTTGCAAGAGAACGCACAGTACAGTTGCC
This sequence comes from Rhinella marina, assembly GCA_900303285.1. NCBI lineage: Eukaryota > Metazoa > Chordata > Amphibia > Anura > Bufonidae > Rhinella > Rhinella marina. The sequence goes on from ONZH01015204.1 coordinate 3,079, forward strand.
AGTTAAGGCCTATATATTGTATTTTTCAAGGTACACAGCCGTGTTCTGAGTGATCAGACGGTGTGTATGAACACCAGTTATGAGAAATTACTTTGCAAGAGAACGCACAGTACAGTTGCCAGTTAAGGCCTATATATTGTATTTTTCAAGGTACACAGCCGTGTTCTGAGTGATAAGACGGTGTGTATGAACACCAGTTATGAGAAATTACTTTGCAAGAGAACGCACAGTACAGTTGCCAGTTAAGGCCTATATATTGTATTTTTCAAGGTACACAGCCGTGTTCTAAGTGATCAGACGGTGTGTATGAACACCAGTTATGAGAAATTACTTTGCAAGAGAACGCACAGTACAGTTGCCAGTTAAGGCCTATATATTGTATTTTTCAAGGTACACAGCCGTGTTCTAAGTGATCAGACGGTGTGTATGAACAACAGTTATGAGAAATTACTTTGCAAGAGAACACACAGTACAGTTGCCAGTTATAAGGCCTATATATTGTATTTTTCAAGGTACACAGCCGTGTTCTAAGTGATCAGACGGTGTGTATGAACAACAGTTATGAGAAATTACTTTGCAAGAGAACGCACAGTACAGTTGCCAGTTAAGGCCTATATATTGTATTTTTCAAGGTACACAGCCGTGTACTAAGTGATCAGACGGTGTGTATGAACAACAGTTATGAGAAATTACTTTGCAAGAGAACGCACAGTACAGTTGCCAGTTAAGGCCTATATATTGTATTTTTCAAGGTACACAGCCGTGTTCTGAGTGATCAGACGGTGTGTATGAACACCAGTTATGAGAAATTACTTTGCAAGAGAACGCACAGTACAGTTGCCAGTTAAGGCCTATATATTGTATTTTTCAAGGTACACAGCCGTGTTCTAAGTGATCAGACGGTGTGTATGAACACCAGTTATGAGAAATTACTTTGCAAGAGAACGCACAGTACAGTTGCCAGTTAAGGCCTATATATTGTATTTTTCAAGGTACACAGCCGTGTTCTAAGTGATCAGACGGTGTGTATGAACACCAGTTATGAGAAATTACTTTGCAAGAGAACGCACAGTACAGTTGCCAGTTAAGGCCTATATATTGTATTTTTCAAGGTACACAGCCGTGTACTAAGTGATCAGACGGTGTGTATGAACAACAGTTATGAGAAATTACTTTGCAAGAGAACACACAGTACAGTTGCCAGTTAAGGCCTATATATTGTATTTTTCAAGGTACACAGCCGTGTTCTAAGTGATCAGACGGTGTGTATGAACAACAGTTATGAGAAATTACTTTGCAAGAGAACGCACAGTACAGTTGCCAGTTAAGGCCTATATATTGTATTTTTCAAGGTACACAGCCGTGTACTAAGTGATCAGACGGTGTGTATGAACACCAGTTATGAGAAATTACTTTGCAAGAGAACGCACAGTACAGTTGCCAGTTATAAGGCCTATATATTGTATTTTTCAAGGTACACAGCAGTAGTGCCAAATATAGTTTGGTATGTAGCAGAGCACCTAATACACCACTAATGCCTCTCTCTGTCCCTACTCCAGCAGCTATCCCTGAATACAGCAGCCGTTCTCCGTAAAGTCTATATTGTAGTAAGCTATCACTGAAGTCCACTGTAGTAGCCCTGATAAGGGCTTTTAATCACGCTCCTGCCTGTCCAACAGCTAAAATCTGTCTCTCCCTTCTCCAGCCTCTGTCCCTGACTAAGTTCACGCAGCATATGCGTACGAGCAGGAAGAGCTGAGTTTTTAATATTCGAGGTCACATGGTTTTTCCAGCCAATGCATGTAGACGCCGTTTTCGCGCTGCCAGCGTGCTCAGCGTGCCTGTCATACCCCCCCTGCATGGTGATTGGTGGAAAAAGAGCGCCAGGGAAGGTGGGAGGGGAAACAAATTCTAGGTGCGCCATCGCCGTTATACTCGAATTAAATCGAGTACGCCGAATATCGTAGTATTCGATCGAATACCAGCTCGATCGAACACTACTCGCTCATCTCTAGTGCTAACTGCTAGCTATCCAGCTAAGAGCATCATTTACTAAAAACACCGTACAATAAGTGCATAATAGGACACATACATTGCAGCACCTGAAAAAGAATACACACAATGGGCTAAAGTGCTGAACCAGTAAAAACAGTGTAGCTAAAATACAGCAAAGACATAAGTATGCAAACATTTATCTGAGCATAAAAGGCTCAGATATACATTTGAGTCCCTCCCCGTGGCTCCTTAGCATGATAAAACACTGTCTGGAACACATACTCCAAAATTCTATTGTAATCCACGTGAGGTAATATTGTAAACCAAACAGGTAACTAATGTGTAATCCATATGGATAATAGAAAATAGCAGCAAATAAAGAACCTTTTTGCAAAGGGAGTTCCCAAATAATCTGAGAAGGGGGGAAAAATGAAAATAGGCGCGCTTAGGCGCAACTGTGACTTTTCTGCAGAATGGGGGGAGAGCTGACAGCCATTTCCATCTGGGTGAGAGTCAAACAGGGGGCAATACATAGATAATAGAAAATAGAGAACCCTTTTGGCAAAGGGGGCTCCCAAATAACCTGAGAGGGGGAAAAAATGAAAATAGGCGTGCTTAGGTGCAACTGGGACTTTTCTGCAGAATGGGGGGAATCCTGACAGCCATGTCCATCTGGGTGAGAGTCACGGGGGCAATACAATCAAACAAACATAAAAAGTGCCAACTATCTCTCACTCGTCAGGTGCAGTCCATGGTGTGGCCCCCATAGGTCCTCCTGAGGTGTCCTTTAAATCACCCAGCCAGTAGAATGGTTCCTGAAGTCCTCCTCGCTGGAACTGCTGCTAAACGACTTCAGAGGATGCTCCTGCCTCCTGTAGGCCAAGCTCGCTACCATAGTAGAACTCCAGTGCCTTCTTCTTCCGGAAGTCGGACTTGACCGGGTCCGGGTGGTGGTCACGCTGGTGAGCACTGCAGCCATTTGCACTTTTCCGGATCCTCCTGTCAGGAGAGCAGGGGTAAGGACTTCCGGCTGCAGCGGTTCTGGCAAGGTTGCATCCAGGGAAGTAGTCCCAGCTTCCCTGGCTGCTGCTGGCTTCATCTTCCACAGCAGCTGGTATTGGTGGATGACCGTGGATTGGAAGGTAAACGATGAAGTTGTCAGCTGACCCAGCTGAAGGTACTGTGGTGTGGTGGTGCTGGCAGTCCAGGAATCAGAGGCTCCGGCTGTGGCTTTTCCCTGAACCGGAGGATGCCATCTGGGGACTCCTGAAGGCAGCACAAGCATCCTGCACCTGTTGGTTCATCCGACCACACTTCAGGTTCTGTTGTAGGTACCAGGGGCTTAGAAAGGAGAGTAACCCCGGTCGCAAAGAGGCCTTTCAGGGACGTCATGGGGGTGTACTCCACCTGATCCCCCATGTACAGGCTGTGACGAGGTTGTGGCAGGTACGGCCGTTTCACCGATCTACTGCCCACAAAATACTCCTTTCCATCCTTGTCGTCTGCCAGGACGCCAGACCCTCTCTCAACGGAAAAACACAGGACCTTTCCTTTTCGGCGTTCCAATGCAGGATCACCCGGCCTAGGGTGGTCCAGTACCTGGATGATCCAGTCCTCCACGGCATTTTTATAGTCCCAGAGGGTCTGCGCATGGGCCGTCACCGATGGTGGCACAATGGGGTTCTGCCTTATGGAAGGTGTTGTTGTGGATTTCCTCCTGGGCAGCGAACTGGATGCTCCAGCCGCCTCCGCCGCACCAGCCACAGCAGACGCACCAGCCACAGCAGACGCACCAGCCGCCTGACGACGAACAACCGCCTCACGATGCGCAGCTAAATTCGCAGGCGGTAAGGAGGATAAGGACACTGTAGGTGGGTTACTCGCCTTCAGTTCAGAGCGTGACACCCTGATGTCTGGAGCGGGCGGTGGTTCAGGGAACTCGTCCCCAAAGGCCATCTGGTTCCAGTTGGGACGCAGTTCTTTTGCCATGCTTGCTACTTGCTCAGTGTTCAGCGCTGGTCTAAACTGGTTCAGAGGAGGGTGGAGTCCTGAGGGAGGAGTCCTCACTCCCTATACGCGCAAATAGTTAGATCCCGGTGGGCCGGGCTGGTTTTTTCCAGTTCTGAGTGGGGCGTATCTTCACTTTCCTGCTCTTGCGGGGGAGTATTGTCATTTTCCCGCCTCACGCAGAATGCGTACATTTAATATGTATCATACGTATCGTTAGCTTCAAAATTTTGCGAAGATTTACGAATAATATGAAGCGAATCCGAAATAATCCGGATTCGCTTCAGAGGAGAAAATTTCCTAGATTCGGTACGAATCTACGAAGCAGAGAATAGATTCGCTCATCTCTAACCATCTGTAATATTCAGTCAAGTTATTCTTGTTCTGTAGTTGCACATATCACTAGAGAGACAATAATGCAGCACTCACCAGTGGATGGACTATCTTCTTGCATTGAAAATAGTGGTCTCCGAATTCAGAACAAACAAAGCAACAGCTGTTTTGTGTTTTCCGCACATTGTCAGGCCTGCCAACGTGTGTTGTTGAACAAAATGACTATTGCATTGTTTGGTTTGTGACCATGATTTTCATTAAAAAAAGATAATTGGTCCACTGGCAAAGCTGTGTTATTGTTTCTGTAGCAAACTGTATCTATAAACTTCTGCACTGGATTAAAAATGTTCAGCACCACTGGGAGCTATAAGCAGCGAGCCTTAAAATATCCATTGCTCGATTCCAATGAGAGTGGGAGAGTGCCCACTGATCAGCTAGTCATAGGCTATCCTGAGTTCAGTGACGAGGATTAGAGGAGTGCTAGTTGATATGATGGTAATTAACAGTGGCAAGCTCCCTTGGGTGCTCTGTGGGGCTGTTCAGTGACTGGAGAGAACACTCTTTATTCCCTCGGGGCACACCATGAAATTGTGGTTCCTGACCGGTGGCAGTCGGGATACCCTTGATCGTGTAGGTTTGGGTGGGTGCAAGGCCGGTACTGACAAACGCTGGAGACAATAACCAGGTCTGTTGATTGCAAATTTGCAATAAATACAGCTTCTTTATTGAATCTCATGATAGGTGCAGCAGCACAAATAGCAGCAAAAGGCACAGTTCAAATGTATATCACAGTGCAATCATCTCTCAATAGCAGTGTAGAAGCAACAATGATCGTAATTGTAGTTCACCCTTACACTCTCTCTCTCTCTCCCCCTCTCTCTTTAAAGAACTACTAACAGACTCTCAGCAGAGCCACAGGCATGCAATGAGGTTTTTAATAACTTCTTCTGCATTTCCTGGATTGAGACATTCAGAAGTTAGATATAGGTGACCAATCAGTCTCAAAGTATGGGAGATGCTTTAACCATATGCCCTCTTCAGAGCAGCAAAGCGTTTCTGCCATAAATACTCAATACCATGCTGTCTGAGTCCAATGCATGGCCTTTTGAGTTCTGTACTTTCAAGACGCCTGGTATCTTTTCCTTCAGGGGTACTTTAATAGTAATGCAGCTTTTCTGGCAGTTGCCGCCCCAGAGACAGGGATTGTCCGAGCTTGGGCCAAGCTTCTGCAGAATCTCTCCACATACACATTTTTTCTGTAGCTTTCCTCAGACTAGACTCTCACTAGACTCTCCCTCTCACTAACCTGAGGGTGGGCCTATTCCATCAGATGGGAATCTAAACAGTCTGCCAAATATTAACTGTTAGGTTGCTGATACAGTGATATTGAGGTCACATGAAATACAACAAATCACAACATTTGATGTAGGTTCTGAGATCAGGAATTCAATGGCAGAGATAATACTTGATAGCCTGTGGTAATGCAGAATATGTAGCACTTTGAGGAGTTCAAAGCAAGAAGTAGCACCTTAAGAAATTGTAAGCCACCAGGTAAAATACTGTAAAATGGAATTAGATTATCAGTGGTCAGATGTGTGCATAGATTAGTACACAGAAGTGAGATATCAACCAAAGTCAAAAGCTATAGGCAGATATAGTTCAGCAATTACTGCTATTTGCCACAAAGCAGACAAATCAGTGTATGCAAATACATGTAACAATTGACCGAACAGAGAAAGAATAATCCAGACACTGAAGCAATGATTTATCAAGACTGGCGTATGCTACACTGGCTTTGATAGGGCCTGCTCTACCAGAGGAAGCATGTAATTTATGATGGGGCACATGCCTCATTATAAATGACCTGTCTTCTCTGGCTCTCCATGTGCCAAAATTAAATGTACGGCAACTGCTGTAGATTTCAGTCATTATTTATGTCAGTTTCTGGGGTAAAAAATGATGAATTAACCTAGGCTGATGGCCCCATCCTCACTGCGCTCTCACTCTTCCCTAGCCATGCCCCCTTTTTGTAGACTTGGAGAACGCATTGTATAATGCAGATTGTGACTAGAAAAGTCACAAATCTGTTATATCCACCACTTTTTTATGCCAAAAAGAAGTGTAAGGAGAATGATAAATTTCCCCCAAAGTTGCATAGTCGCTAAGGCTGCAAAGTTTGAGTGGGAAGTTCTGAGTTCAAGTGCAAGTAAGTTCAATCCCTGACAGCTAGAGAACACAGCCCCTACAAAGACAGTATCCGACTGTTATGCATTACATGGTTACAGATTAATTTGACTGCACAATACATAGTCATATTTTCCCTTTATGAACCAATGTGTGATCACCCACAGATTCTTCTGGAATTTTCCAGTGAATTGATGAGTATTTCACATTGTGCGCCCTCATTTATAAATAGGATTTTTCAGAAGTGTCCAAGGTACATTACTCTATATATTATAGATTTGTCATGGTAAATTTTGTGAAGACAGTTAGAAAGGTTTATCTGTTGGAGAAGTATGAAAGTTGATATTTAACCTTAGTTTCTACATGCTTCAAAGAATGGGCAAATGGACCTTTGTTTGTCCAAATTAAACACCCACCCATCTTCTATTATTTCTGAAAATACTCCCACCTTTATTACCTACTGTCCAGTAATAACCTACACGTTTGTCTAATAAAGTAGGTTGGCAGCTCTAAAACCTAAACCAAGGGATGAAAGTATAAAATATAAGTATAAAACATATTGTAAGAATAAACTTGTGTTCACAATTTTAAGGGTCATTTGAAGCACAAGATACTGCAGTTTATGTTAGGTGTTCTGTTAGTTTTCCTTTTTTATTTTATAACTGTTTGTACAGGATGTCCTTTTATTTTGTCTCTTATTTTTTATAAGCACTGTACTTTTTCCTATTAAAGTTTAAAACTTTAACAAGTTTAATCCTTATACACACTAAAAGAATCAATAGCCTTTCACAGAATGTAACCCTTTGAGTGCTTAAGAGCAGAGTCTGTTTTGGGCTATCCGTTGGGCCACCTGAAATTTGTTAAGTGATAGCAGCATGTTTTGGAGTTGCATGGGCCATGCTGGGGTGTGATTTACACTCAATTTGCATTCTGATTTGAAGGTGAGAGTAAGACTGAGTAAGTGCAGATAAATGAACCCTTGGCAGCTGTCCCCATGACACACTGTACTTTAAGCCTCTGTAATATAAAATTTAGCAAATATCTACTTTTCATTTAGTATTCTTATAAAAATATTTGCTGGCATACCATACGTCTATGAGATACCACATCTGTGGCTTCTCAAGCTAGTTTTTACCTTTGGGTATTTGACTGCTATAACACCAACATGTTGAATACACTTGGTTTATACAACAGGAAAAATGTGAAGGAAAATGTGACACCAGCAAAAACTATTCAAACTATTACATAATCCTTGTTTGATCTATTTATATATTTTGCTTTAGTTTTGTAGGTTTTAATTCTAAAACCTAATGAAATCATTTATATACATTTTTCTTTACTTTGATAGGTGATAAAATACAGACTTTTTATTTCTCACTGTTGAGGTTATCGACATTCCCTCTAATCTATTTCAATCAAATCAAGACATTTTACAAAATTTTCTTTCTGTTATAACGCTAACTATTAATTAGCTACAAATTGTTTTTTCATTCCTTATAATGTTCTTTAATTTGCTGCAGTCAAACTCGGTTTGCTTGGAAATGTTACTCATCCTGGAGCAATTTTGAAGGACCTTAGGAAGTGTTGTGCATATATACAATATCCCCCCCCCCCCTTTAGAAGGATAACTCTTCCTGGTTGGTGAAGTGAAAAAAGGTCCAAAATTGACAATCTCTGATGGAAAACAGATGAGTTAGCACAGGTATTTACTAAACCTGTGACTACTTATATATAATACACTAAATCCTGAAATTGCAGTTGGGCTCCCAGGATTGGAAGAGCACAAGAAAATTGTTTTATTTTATTTATGCCTATACAGAGATGCTGACATGTTCAGAAGCTGCTTGAAAAAAAGAGAATTATAATGACTGAGGTGTTTTAAGCTGGGGGGCTTAATGGATGTTGGCTGGATGTTGGAACCTCTTATCTTTCCCTCTTCTGACTGGCTGGTAATATGCTGGTGTGGCCTCGCTGCTCTCTATGCTAAGCTGTATATAGGCCTCTTTCTCTTGGGACTTCTGCAGCTTGGAATCTGCACAACTGTTTTACTAAACATGCCTTTTATCAGTTATTCTGTGGTGATATCATTCCAAACAAGGCATTCATGACCTTCCTGAAGGATTCAAAAAGTTTCAAATAGAAACTTCCACAGGCAATCTCTTAGAAGCTGGAGACATTCCCAAAGCTCTAGGAGGGAGCAGTTGGTGTTCATCTTCTCTTCTTGTCCATTTCTGAATGTGGTCGAGCAGCAGATGGAAGTACTGTATGATGACCAGCTACAAAGAAAGCTGAAAATTGCCCACTGGGAGCTATAAGGTGAAGAGTTGGATCCTTCATTGACAGCCCGTTACTCTACCGTCTTCTGCACCATCTACCTGGCCTCTGCCTACTTTATAGTCTAGCAGTGAGTTTTTCTGGTGCTTTTTCTCCATAGAGTTCTTAATAGTAGCCAAAGTATCAGCCTTTTGTTTTTTATTTCTACATGTTTTCAGAGGAGAAACTGGAAATAAAACATAACCTTTACAGATAATACTAAAATAGTGGAAGACTACATGTCCCACTTAACATAGACATCACTAACAATTAGTAAAAGATAAAACAAAACTCTACATCTAATCAATTAAACATTATGTGGTAACGTCCAATTTGGAAAGTTCTTACCAAAAATGGCATAAATGGCCTTATTTAAGCCAAATCTAAGGAGTGATAATGATGATGTCCTTCCAATAAGATGTTGAGTAATGATTCATAGGCAGAGTCGCGGTGCACCTTTTTGCAACCTAAACAGTGGTCAATAGAGGATCAGGTAGATGGACGGGAGAGCAAAGTTCACAGGTGACGCCACTCCCCAATGGTATACAGCACAAAAAAGGGGAAAATTCTTATCTATAGATAAGAGTGTTCTTATTTATATGCATTATGGAGGTACTGGTTTAATTTTCCCCTTTTTTTTGGTGTATACCATTGGGGAGTGGCGTCCCCTGTGAACCGTACACTCCCACCCATCTACCTGGTACTTTTAATCAGTAGCATTACATAGCTGAATCTTATTTTTCCCAATGTAGGCAAACAGCCCAGGTGAGGCACATAATTGAGTAGGAAGCATTACATAGCTGGACCTTACTTTGCCAAGATTGTAGGCTGACAGCCCAGGAGAGGCATGTGTTAGGGTAGGTCCCATCTGTTTAACCCTTTCACTCCCGGAGGTTTTTTCGGTTATGCATTTTTGTTTTGCGCTCTCTGCCTTCAAACAGCCATAACGCTTTTACTTTTCTGTTCACATAGCTATATGAGGGCTTGTTTTTTGCGGGACAAGTTGTACTTTCCAACGCCACCATTTAATATTGCATATGGTGTAGTGGGAAGAAGGAAAAAAATTCCAAATCAGGTGAAATTGCAAAAAAAACGCTATTCCGCTACAGTTCTACGGGTTTCTTATTTACAGCATTCGATGTGCATTAAAACTGACCCATTACTTTCATTCTACTGGTCAGTACGAATCCGGCAATACCTAATATGTATAGTTTTTCCTGCGTTTTGATAGTGATAAAATAATTAGAAAGTTGCCCTTTTTTTTTTTTTCTTTCCTTGTCATATCTTGACCCCTATAACTTTTTGGTATTTATGTGTACAGAGCTGTATGGGGGCTCATTTTTTGTGGGGCGATCTGAAGATTTTATTGCAGATCAGTGACATGTTCAATCACGCTTTTGTACGGGGTGACCTCGCTTTCCCAAGTCTTCTTGGCTATGTCTAGCAGCCCTCGGGGATGCCTGCCATACAATAGCTCAAAAGGGGAGAAACCTGTGGACACTTGTGGCACCTCTCGGATTGCAAACAGTAGGTAGGGCAACAGATAATCCCAATCTTGGCCATCTTTTTCAACTACCTTCTTTAACATGGCCTTTAAGGTCTTGTTAAAGCGTTCTACCAGGCCATCTGTCTGTGGGTGCGCAACTGGGTAACTTTCAGGACTTTGCAGAGATCCTGCATTACCTTGGACATAAACGAGGTCCCCTGGTCTGTCAGGATCTCCTTAAGCAGCCTGGTTCTGGAAAAGACCTGGAGCAACTCTCTGGTGATTGCCTTGGAGGAGGCCTTTCTTAGGGGTACTGCCTCTGGGTACCGGGTAGCATAGTCCATAATGACAAATGTATTGGTGCCCCCTAGCAGACTTTATCAAGGGTTCTACCAAATCCATCGCTATCCTCTCAAAGGGGACCTCTATAATGGGCAAGGGTATTAACGGACTGCGGAATTTGGCGACTAGAGAGTTTATTTGGCACACCGGGCAGGACTGGCAATAATCCTTAATTTCTCTGTAACACGCCGGCCAATAAAGCCTCTGCAACACACTTTCCAAGGTCTTATTTGCCCCCAAGTGTCCCCCTAATACATGGCTATGTGCCAGGTCTAATACCTTACGTCTATAGGGTTTGGGAACCAGAAGCTGTTCTACTACCTCCTCTCGGATTTTAGTTACCCGGTACAACAAATTCCCATTCATGGCGAAATGTGGGTACCTTTTGTCTGCCCCTGGTTCCTGTGGTACCCCACTGACCACCCCTAGACCATTCCGGGCCCATTTTAGGGTTTTGTCTTGTAATTGGGCTGTCCCAAAGTTTCCCCGGGACACTTCTAAATCCGGGACTGTTTCTTCCAGATCAGATCATCCCTCATTATCGTCACCTAGCAGCCCTGAAAATGGAAACTCTGGTGTCACCTCAGGGTCTGTGGGCTCAGGGTCGTCCCTATTCGCAGGGCTTTGTTGCGGTACCGACCTGGCCCACAGATCCCAGAGTAAAGGAAAATCCCGGCCGACGATCCTTTCAAACCTCATGCCCTGTACAACCCCTACTTGGTGGGAGACCGTACACTCATCGGTCTTTATAGTGCTGTACAATGCTCCGGGCCTTAGAATGTCTCTCCAGAGGGGTTTTCATTCCCCTCTTCTGCCCTGTCAAGTCACTTCGGGCACTCCAGTAGGGGGAAGTCAGGGACCCTGGGTCACCTATGGCTTTCTCCACTGAAAAATATCTCTCGACCAAGCCGACTAAGTCATCTGCCATCTGTGGATTACCTTGCGCAACAGAGCCCTGGACTGGCTTAGAGCGAGCGTGCAGGAATCGATCCATTACCACCCGCTCTACCATTTTAGCTGGAGAGCACACCTCCGGTTGTAGCCATTTCTGGACGAGGTGCAACAGGTTAAACATTTGGGACCTGGGGGCTTGTCCCTCCGATACCCCCACTGATGCACCCTCTGAGCCCGGACCGCGATAGTTACCCCAAGACAGGCCAAGATCTCGGCTTTCAGTATGAAGTAGTCCCGAGCCTCCTGCAGGGACAAGTCATAATAGGCCTTTTGGGGTTCACCTGAGAGAAATGGGGCCAAGACCTCAGTCCACTGCTCGGGTGGCAGTCCCTCACGCGCCGCAACTCTTTCAAAGACTGTTAGGAAGGCTTCTACGTCGTCTTCTGGAGTCATTTTTTGCATGGCTTCCCTTACTCCCCTCCGGGCTTGCTGGCCCTCCTCATGCTGGTGGGGGGCTGTTGTCTCTTTGACTTGGACGGCTTCCGTCAGCATAGCCATTTGCTTAATGAGGAGCTCGTTGGTTTCCTGCTGAGCCCGCACAGTCTCTGCATGCGCTTGCTGCTGTTGGGTGTGAGCCTGCACAAGATGTTTTACAAGTTCCTCCATGATAGGTCCCTGGTTTTGTGCACTCGTAGCAGCTTTGACCCAGGACATCCGTTTGTAAAACACACGCACAAGAAAAAACAATTTAACTTCCAATAGGTCAGTTCAGATATCGTGGCTACTGGCCCTTTAACTAGCGGTTGGTTCTGCCCACATCCTCCACCATATGTAGGGATCAGCCTTTGAATCAGAACACAGCAGCCTTTTCTTTTGGTTTCAAAAACCCAGCAACAAAAACAGTCTTTTATTCTTGTAAAAAAAAAAAAAAAATCATATGAGAATTCACAGCCAAGATCGGCTTACCCCAGCCTGTCTACAGGAACATGTTCTATACAATACAGGCAAGTTATAACAGTACCGTAACCTCACCGGGTGGTTGTGGACTTTACTCTGTGCTCAGTCCTTAGTACCTCAGTCACTGCAAGCTCCAGCTTAGCTCCAGCTCTCACCTACATCATTCCATATTCAGAGTGAGGGCCTCCACCCCTCCAGCTGGGGCTGCTGGCTGTTAAATAGGCCAGGTAACACCCGGCCTGGACCATGGGGAGTAGTCACCCACCCAGCACTATGACTACTCCCAGTAAGAGCCGTCCCGGATCAGCTGTTCACAGCTATACTAAATAGTATTAGTGTCAGCCACCTACTGCTGCTGGCACCTTGAAAAAAATGGCTCTGACTTCACCGAGGCCAGGAACCTCGGTGACACGTACCTCCCATCTACTAGGACCCCTTGTGCCTTCCTAAAACGTCCACAAGACAATAAATGTTCTTTTACTGTAAAATGGAACAAGCTGCATTCCATCCACAGAATGGGTTTCCCGTAACTCGAATATTAATAACTTTTATTTTACAGCCAAAAATCTGGCTTTATAAGCACACGTTGAACTACAAAAGAGAGGTTGCGTTCGTATGAAAAGAGCATTGCCTGAGATGTTGCTTGATGTGCTTTGACCCCATGTGCAGTCAGTGCTATGTCTTTTAATTCTGCCCCATGCTGTGTGCAGCATCTCACTTCATCAAGAATTGCTATACTGCAGTCAGGATAAGCGGCTTTAGATACATTGATATTTAATTCATCAAACTGGCAGCAACTTCTCACTATAACATGTCACACAGCAGGTGTCTCACTACTTCTGTTGGTCCAGTCTTTCATTACTCCTCATCCCCTCAGGTGACACTGACATTTTACGGAGTATGATCTGTCATGAAACCAAAACAGGGTTGCATAGGCCATAGTGAGAAACTCGCCACCACCTCATCACTTTCTGCTTACTTTTGTTTGGTAACATTTAAAAGACAAAAATGTAACAACATCAATATTCCAATCTTTTCCATCATCCAGGATCATTTTGTGACAGGAATAAAGTAAAAATTCTACTGAAACCACATTGTTGAATTTTCCCACACTAAATCTATATATTAATATTCAAAATATTGTATGTTTCTACTTCTGAAAGAGGACAATACATAGAAATACCTTCCTTTCTCTGGTTTCGCATTTCACATTTATACATTAAGGGGGTAATTTATTAGGACCGGCGTTTTAGATGCCGGTCTTAATACCCCTTTAGCTCATGGTGGATGCGCAGAATTTATGTAGAGGCGCCGAGCTCTACATAACTTTGCCGTATCCACCGCTTGTCTAATTGTACACCAGGTCACTTGCTGGCGTAGATTTAGACTCTAAAACAGGCATAGAAAATGATAAATGAGACAGGCCTCCTGGTCTACCCCCTTCCTCGCCCACTACACTCCCAGTTTTTAGTCCTGGTGTGAGCAGGGAAAAGTCGCAGATTGCGGTGCAAATAACCTTTGTGCCGCAATTTGTGATAGAAATACGCCAACAATAGACAAATTTCTTTTAGTAAATGAACTCTTAAATGTTTGGTAGGAGCAACAATTTTGTCTCATAAATATGGCAAGTTGTATGAAATAGGCAGTCCATGCTGGGGTGTCCAAAAGGTGGTATTATGGGGCTAAAAGCTCTGCCTTGTATTTTTAAAGGGATTTTCTGGTAATAATTATATTTTATGTAATGCCCACAGCCTGCCTCCTGAAAAAGAAGTTTCATATTAACCTGCTCCATGCCGCTTTGGTCCTCCACTGTCTCCATCTTCTGGTCCTTAACCTGTTTACATCAGGATGGTCAGGGGCATGATCACATTCACTGCTCCAGCCAATGACTAGATTTAGTGGTGATGAGGCCACAATTGATATAATCAATATCAGATTGGTGAAGGTCCGATCAGTTGTTTTAAGAGACTGTGGTGCTTCATTGTATGCCATGGCCTTCTCCAAACTTATCAAGGACAGCGCCATCTACTGGATAATGGCTCTGCTTGGTATTGCCGCTCAGCACCATTGACTTGAATAGGATGGAGCTGCCCATAGGCTATGTGACTGATGGACATGACTTCACTGGACTCTACAAACAGGTGATTGGCAGATGTTGGACCCTTGCCAATCTGATATTGATTACCTATCCTGAGGATGTTTTTAATATCAGAATCTCAGACAACCATTTTAAGAGCCCATCAGTTCCAGCAAGACAACCTCTTATATATGGGACCTTACACCAAAATGACTCACCTATCATTGGCCCTTGGTCTCCAAATGAATTTAGGGAAAAGATCCAGCTACAGTATATTCTGTTCTGATTAAAAATAGCCTTGGACAGATGGGTAGCTAGAGTCATAACCAAAATTAGAGGCAGTCACACTCCCATATGTACAGTGCAAAGATAAAATTAGTTAGTGCATCTTATATGCATGATGTTTATAGGGATCCAGTATATTTACTGATAACCCAGTGCCCAGTCTTGTAGATCCATCTGCCTAATTAACATCCTTGGTTACCTTGTAACCTAGTGATACAGGGTTTTTAATGATTTTTAATAGCAAATTGATTCAGTGGCTAAATTCAGAGTTATCATGTTCATCTTCATGCATGGACCAGATATAACTTCTATCAGTGTCTGCTAATCTGATTTTTATCGTACTGTTTTTTGTATGCCATCAATTTCTAATCACAGTTCAGTGTTACCCTTGAACATGCATACTAAAATTATGATTTAATACAAACATAGTGTTAAAATTAATAAATAGCATTTCCTGCCCATTTATTCTTCCTATACTCTCATTCTCTGCAAGGCATCCGTCATTGATTTGCCTTCCAGTATAATATATATGCAAATAATACCTAATTCTATTTGTACCCTTCTAATATTACTCATCAAATCCAGACACAAATCTTCTATCTTATGGTAATATTCCGTATGAATGGTCCAGAACTTGTCATTTTTTCCACCTAAACCAGCATTCAGTTTTATGATCATTTTGATGGAGCTAACATAATCAGTACATTGCCAAGAATTTATGTGAATCCTCTCTGTATGTATTATGAGATTAACAATTTGGCTAAAGCTTATTTTTCCAGCCTGTAAAAGAAATGCCAAGAGATGACATTCTATTTCATGCTACTATTACAATCCAAGTCAAGGTGCACACTTCCACCATGGCTTTGCTAAAAGGGGAAGAAGTCTAACCAAGCAAGCAATCCAGTAACATTTGGATGTGCCATCAAGAAATTAATTATGCTAAGTTTTCAAGTAAAACATGTCACTAGCATGACAGCTTGATAGCAACTTGCATGATATGACAGCTTATGACTCAGAAAGAAGAAGTCATCCCACTGCAGGCTTAGATCCAAGATATACATTAGGTCTTAAAATAAGATTAACTACATTAAAACATATTTTTATCTAGAATGAAACAATAAAAGATCTTCATTAAATTTTAAAAATGAGTTAGAATTTTGTATAAATGATTAGTAAATGTGAATCATATTTATATTTGTATCTTTTGTAAATGTTCAGATCTTATGATCATTTTTTTTTAGAATCTAAAGTGGCCTGTGATACTGATTAGTGAATGAATATCTTAAAATTTGATTCAGGTCTGATTCAGCCGATCATTCGGTTAGGGTCTGAATAAATTCAGACTAAACGAAATATGCTTAGATTGCCTAGAAACCCTTTCTCTCTCCAATTCTCCAGAATTTTTTGAATAATTTGGGTCAAATTTCTGAATTTTAGGCTCTATAAATAAATATATATTGAGATGGTCGGACTCGTAATCAACTTTCAAATTTTTTAGATTGTATAAAGAGACTGTTTAAGACTGTTGTCCCATTTTTAACAATTTCAAACATACTGCTGTTAATGATAATCACCCTGTATAAAAGCACACAA
This sequence comes from Rhinella marina, assembly GCA_900303285.1. NCBI lineage: Eukaryota > Metazoa > Chordata > Amphibia > Anura > Bufonidae > Rhinella > Rhinella marina. The sequence goes on from ONZH01015204.1 coordinate 19,545, forward strand.
TGATCAATATAATTTATCCTTATTGGGAATGTGTCATCAGAAAATGACCTATTGTGTAAAACACTTTTTTATGTTTCACATATTTTTAAATCATTTTTGATTACACTATTTTTTATTTTCCATGTCACTCAAACTAAAACAAAAAATCCTGCAGTTTTTGCACTGGCCACTATGTCTAATAATTGGCGCCACTTCTTAGTTTGTACAGATCACTTTACTGCAGTTAAAGTATTCTAATCCTGCCAGTAATTATATCACCTCTGTGTATAGATAAGGCTACTTTCACACTAGCGTTTTGATTCTCCGTTATTGAGTTCCGTCAGAGTGGATCCACCAAAACAGGATCCACCATTCACAATAGGTGATTGTCAAAGATTATCTATTCTTTCCTTGTACAATGACCTCTGCACACATCACAAAGCGTGCCCAGAAAACTCTCCCATAAAAGTCAATGAGGTCTCCTCCTGTCCATTGTGTGTATGGCCTAAGGGGCTGCAATAAAGCAATTTTTTTAATGCTGTCTAAATGCATTAAGATGGACGCCCCTATAATCATAATCCTCCCCCTTATGGACGCCATTCATTTGCCTTATTTTCTGTTTTTCCACTATCTGGGATCATGTACAATTAATTCAGTGTTGCTCTATATATCATCACAACATTGTCAATGTATTGTACATGTATTCATTATTTTTACACAATTTCTGAGGAACATCCTTGGGTTGGGTTGGTGCCTGGTGACAATGATAATGTGCCGCCTGTCACCTTTCCCTCACTTGGTGTTGGGTCCTCAGTACATTAACTGCAGTCCATAGCTCCTAGGCTGTTTCCCCGCACATCATTATATTTGAATTGATATATTTGATCTATGGCCTCTAATTTTTATGTTCAAGTGGATCCCCTAGGGAACAGGTCTTCTCTCGGGACACCGAACATGCCGTGTTTAGACTTGGCTCAGTGGGGGGTGTGACCACTGGCTGACAACCGGAGGTTTCATGCCAACCTCAAATGGGTTCTTCATCGGCATTCTATTTTATTAGCATGAGGCCCTTCATAATTTATATGATATAATTTATACATTTCCATGTTTAGTTTTATTCACTCATAAGGACACTTGAGTCTGTGTTCCAACACATGTGCTGTAAATGTCGGGGATACTCTATACTCCATCTTTGTTTTGGGCTAGCTGGTATGATGAAAGGAAGTCCCAGAGCACGTATGTGCTTGTGGGTATTGTGCCTCCTGGATCCCTTCCTGGCATTTCCTCCCTCTCCACAATGATATAGTGCTAACGCATTCGCAGCACTGCTTGTGGAACATCAAGTTAGACATTGGAAGTAGTTGCAATTAAGGGTGAGCAACCTACCAATTTATGTTTTTAATTAAGTTCACGTGTATCACACTGATTAATTTTATCTACAGTATGGTTTATTTCACCTTCACATGTCTTTCATTTTGGTTTCAAAGATTGTAATCATGATCACTGATTGACACTTGAATTATTTGATATCAAATTTTTTCACATATATATTTCCTACAAAATCATGCTTTTTATGTTAATTGTTATTTTCATCATGAAATTACGATGCAATCTTGTACACCTGTTGATGCACCTTTATATGATGTACTAAGCACTATGGCCATTGCTTGACAAAGGCTCCATTGAGATGAACTGAAACATTGCATGGGTGAACAAAGGAGTCCACTTTATCTTTTTCATACCTGATTGCTGCCTGCTATTTTTTACTTTATTACTTGAGGATCCTAGTCCAGGAGTCCAGGATTCATTGAGGATTTGCACCTGGGATCTTTAAGAGTGCTGCTGTTTGAGATATATATATATATATATATATATATATATATATATATATATATATATATTCCGCAGTATTTACAGTGCCTTGTGAAAGTATTCGGCCCCCTGGAACTTTTCAACCTTTTGCCACATTTCAGGCTTCACACAAAAAGATATAACATTTTAAATTTTTGGTGATGAATCAACAACAAGTGAGTCACAATTGTGAAGTGGAAAGAAATGTATTGAATCATTTAAATTTTTTTTGTAATAATAAAACCGAAAAGTTGGGCGTGCAAAATTATTCGGCCCATTTACTTTCAGTTCAGAAAACTCACTCCAGAAGTTCATTGAGGATCTCTGAATGATCCAATGTTGTCCTAAATGACTGATGAAGATCAATAGAATCCACCTGTATGTAATCAAGTCTCCGTATAAATGCACCTGCTCTGTGATAGTCTCAAGGTTCTGTTTAAAGCACAGAGAGCATCATGAAGACCAAGGAACACACCAGGCAGGTCCGTGATACTGTTGTGGAGAAGTTCAAAGCTGGATTTGGATACCAAAAGATTTCCCAAGCTTTAAACATCCCAAGGAGCACTGTGAAAGCGATCATATTGAAATGTAAGGAGTATCAGACCACTGCAAATCTACCAAGACCCAGCCGTCCCTCTAAACTTTCATCTCAAACAAGAAGAAGACTGATCAGAGATGCAGCCAAGAGGCCCATGATCACTCTGGATGAACTGCAGAGATCTACAGCTGAGGTGGGAGAGTCTGTCCATAGGACAACAATCAGTCCAACACTTCACAAATCTGCCCTTTATGGAAGAGTGGCAAGAAGAAAGCCATTTCTCAAAGATATCCATAAAAAGTATTGTTTACAGTTTGCCACAAGCCACCTGAGAGACACACCAAACTTGTGGAAGAAGGTGCTCTGGTCAGATGAAACCAAAATCGAACTTTTTGGAAACAATGCTAAATGATATGTTTGGCATAAAAACAACACAGCTCATCAACCTGAAAACACCATCCCTACTGTCAAACATGGTGGTGGCAGCATCATGGTTTGGGCCTGCTTTTCATCAGCAGCGACAGGGAAGATGGTTAAAATTGATGGGAAGATGGATGGAGCCAAATATAGGACCATTCTGGATGAAAACCTGTTGGAGTCTGTAAAAGACCTGAGACTAGGACGGAGATTTATCTTCCAACAAGACAATGATCCCAAACATAAAGCAACATCTACAATGGAATGGTTCAAAAATAAATGTATCCAGGTCTTAGAATGACCAAGTCAAAGTCCAGACCTGAATCCAATTGAGAATATGTGGAAAGAGCTGAAAACTGCTGTTCACAAACGCTCTCTATCCAACCTCAAAGAGCTCGAGCTGTTTTGCAAGGAAGAATGGGCAAGAATTTCAGTCTCCAGATGTGCAAAACTGATAGAGACATACCCCAAGCGACTTGCAGCTGTAATCGCAGCAAAAGGTGGCGCAACAAAGTATTAATGCAAGGGGGCCGAATAATTTTGCACGCCCCACTTTTCAGTTTTATTATTACAAAAAAAGTTTAAATGATCCAATAAATTTCGTTCCACTTCACAATTGTGACCCACTTGTTGATTCTTCCCCAAAAATTTAAAATGTTATATCTTTTTGTTTGAAGCCTGAAATGTGGCAAAAGGTTGAAAAGTTCCAGGGGGCAGAATACTTTCACAAGGCACTGTAAATACTATATTACTATATACTACTATATATTACTGGGGGTAGTCCTCTGCAGTATATGTATATATTACTATGTGTAGTCTTGCAGTGTTAGCACTGCACTGCACTGATTAGCGCTGGTAACTTACAACGCTGGGGTCCTAGGTTCGAATCCAACCAAGGACAACACATGAGTTTATGTTCTCTCCATGTCTGGGTTTCCTCCAGGTTCTCTGGTTTGCTCCCAGACATACCGATTTTGAGCTCCTTTGGGTAAGATTGATGATAATGTCTGTAAAGTGTGGAATATAATAGCGCTATATTGGTATAAAATAAAAAATAAATATTGTCCTGACTCCTGCAGTGTGTATATATATATATATATACAGTCATGGCCAAAAGTTTTGAGAATGACACAAATATTATATTTTCACATGATCTGCTGCCCTCTGGTTTTTATGTGTGTTTGTCAGATGTTTTTATCACATACAGAAATATAATTGCAATCATATTATGAGTAACAAAAGCTTATATTGACAGTTAGAATGAGTTAATGCAGCAAGTCAATATTTGCAGTGTTGACCCTTCTTCTTCAGGACCTCTGCAATTCTCCCTGGCATGCTCTCAATCAACTTCTGGACCAAATCCTGACTGATAGCAGTCCATTCTTGCACAATCAATGCTTGCATTTTGTCAGAATTTGTAGGTTTTTGTTTGTCCACCCGTCTCTTGATGATTGACCACAAGTTCTCAATGGGATTAAGATCTGGGGAGTTTCCAGGCCATGGACCCAAAATCTCTATGTTTTGTTCCCTGAGCCATTTAGTTATCACCTTTGCTTTATGGCAAGGTGCTCCATCATGCTGGAAAAGGCATTGTTGATCACCAAACTGCTCTTGGACGGTTGGGAGAAGTTGCTCTCGGAGGACATTCTGGTACCATTCTTTATTCATGGCTGTGTTTTTAGGCAAGACTGTGAGAGAGCCGATTCCCTTGGCTGAGAAGCAACCCCACACATGAATGGTTTCAGGATGCTTTACAGTTGGCATGAGACAAGACTGGTGGTAGCGCTCACCTCGTCTTCTCCGAATAAGCTGTTTTCCAGATGTCCCAAACAATCGAAAAGGGGATTCATCAGAGAAAATGACTTTACCCCAGTCCTCAGCAGTCCACTCCCTGTACCTTTTGCAGAATATCAGTCTGTCCCTGATGTTTTTTTTCTGGAGAGAAGTGGCTTCTTTGCTGCCCTCCTTGAGACCAGGCCTTGCTCCAAGAGTCTCCCCCTCACAGTGCGTGCAGATGCACTCACACCTGCCTGCTGCCATTCCTGAGCAAGCTCTGCACTGCTGGTAGCCCGATCACGCAGCTGAAACACTTTTAAGAGACGGTCCTGGCGCTTGCTGGTCTTTCTTGGGCGCCCTGGAGCCTTTTTAGCAACAATGGAACCTCTCTCCTTGAAGTTCTTGATGATGCGATAGATTGTTGACTGAGGTGCAATCTTTCTAGCTGCGATACTCTTCCCTGTTAGGCCATTTTTGTGCAGTGCAATGATGACTGCACGTGTTTCTTTAGAGATAACCATGGTTAACAGAAGAGAAACAATGATGCCAAGCACCAGCCTCCTTTTAAAGTGTCCAGTGGTGTCATTCTTACGTAATCATGACAGATTGATCTCCAGCCCTGTCCTCATCAACACCCACACCTGTGTTAATGCAGCAATCACTGAAACGATGTTAGCTGGTCCTTTTAAGGCAGGGCTGCAATAATGTTGAAATGTGTTTTGGGGGATAAAGTTCATTTTCTAGGCAAATATTGACTTTGCAAGTAATTGCTGTTAAGCTGATCACTCTTTATAACATTCTGGAGTATATGCAAATTGCCATTATAAAAACTGAAGCAGTAGACTTTGTAAAAATTTATATTTGTATCATTCTCAAAACTTTTGGCCATGACTGTATATATACACAGTATATATATATACTATATATATATATATATATATATATATATATATATTTACTAGGAGCATGCTGCAGTGTATACTTGTGCATTTCACTCACTGCCGCTTCACCAATACGGCAAGGACAAAGCAACTGAGCATGCTTAGGAAACTTGCCTGCCTGCTAGTCCCCCTGTCTGCATTTCTGGTGCTTCCGCCCGTCTGACCATGCACCTTACTGCCTGCTTTTGTTGTCCACCTGTCTGATCATGTCTACACCCTTGTGAGTGCTGTAGCCTGATCCTGGCAGCAGGTAGGGATCTCCATGTTGTCAATTATTCAGGAGATCAACTAATGCATATATAGTAGATCTCCTGCTTTATATCGTAGGTCATATATACATTTTTTTCAACCTTTCTTTGTGCTCAACTGGAACCGTTATTTGTGCTCATAAACATGTATTAGGATGGAGCAAAATTGAATGTCTCTTAGAGGCTTCCCTTTGGCCTTCCATCCTAAAATTCGGTTATATATAACTGAACACTATAACGGAATTCCTAGAGCTGGTGAGAACCCTCCCTAAGGGCTCATGCACACGGCTGTTGCCCAGCCGTGGCCGTCTTGCGGCCCGCATACTGCGGGTCCGCAATACACGGGCACCAGCTGTGTGCACCCTGCCGTGTGCAGCCCGCATCATGGATCGCGGACCCATTCACAGCACGGGCACTGACAGCACACGTTCATGTGCATGAGCCCTAAAAATGATAAATATAATAGTTTTGCTTAGCACCTATATTTAATATGCAATTCATAGTGCATTACAAGAGAGGTTTCATTTAGAGACTGATGGAATAAAAGATTCATCCTCTAGAATCCTTCACTGAAAGGAATTATAAATGCAATTGAGAGGCATCTATATGTAAAAACTAGTCCTTGCAGTTATCTTTAAGGCTGTCACAATATACTGGAAACATTTCACACAGATAATAATGACAACAATGCAATGTTTCATTTTGTCATTTTAGTCACAATGTAATTGTAGTCGTTACACACTATAAAATTGTAGGTGTTATGTACAATATAATTGCTGGTACACTGGAAATGACATTGCACCTGCAATTGTCCAGTCATCATAAGAAAGTAGTTTGTTGACTTGTTAATAATTAGTTGTATATAAAAGCTATACACAAGTCAAAGCTTGTATATTTTATATACATGTAGCAGGAAATTACTAGGCTTCTTGATACTGTATCTAAATTAATACATTCATTTCATAACTGAGACTCATCACTTGACAATTTACAGAACAAAGCTGTGTAACATATAAACAGCAAAACCACTCAATGTTAACTAGCAGGGGATTATTCTAAAAGGAAATGTGTCACAAAAAGTTTACCTGCCAGTTAAAACCAGATTGTAACAAATCTTATTTTTTTCTATGTTTTTATTTTATGATTGCAGATTATTTTATTTTATTTCCTGAACATGATTATGGGGGCAGCCATCTTAGGCTACTTTCACACAAGCGTTTTTAAATTCCGGTATTGAGTTCCGTCATAGGGGCTCAATACCGGAAAAAAACGCTTCAGTTTTGTCCCCATTCATTGTCAATGGGGACAAAACTGAACTGAAGACAACGGAATGCTCCTGAAAGCATTCCGTTCTGTCCTAAGACCGGAGAACAAACCGCAGCATGCTGCGGTTTTCTCTCCGGTCCAGGCATCCACACCAAGCCGGATCCGGAATGACCCCCAATGCAAGTCAATGGGGACGGATCCGTTTGGTTTGGACACACCAGTAATCCGGATCTGTCCTCCATTGACTTGCAATGGGGGGTCATTCCGGATCCGGCTACACAGAAATACATACAGACAGACAGACATACATACATACATACATACATACTCACATACTCCAGCCCGGGACGCCGGCAGCACGTCTTCACGCGCCTCCTGTGCGCAGCTATGACGTTTCCCCACTGCGCCCAGCAGAGGGCGCTGTGCGGAATCGTCATCACTGCGTGCAGGAGGAGCGTGAAGACGTGCTGCCGGCGTCCCGGGCTGGAGTATGTAAGTATGTATGTATTGCTGTCTCAATGTCTGTCAACATGTGTGGGGCCGGAGCGCTGCTCCGTCTCCACAAATGTATCAGCGTTAGCACGGATCCGTTGGCACCCTTTAGGTGCCGGATCCGTGCTAACGCTAGTGTGAAAGAGGCCTTACCTGAGCAGTTCTGAACAGCATTAAGAAAATTGCTTTACGGCAGCCCCATGGGCCATAGACCTGTGACCTGTGCAGAGGTTATAAATAGATAAGCTTTGACAATCAACTATTGTGAATGGTGGCACCTATTATTAGGCTTAGTGGCGAGTGTGAAAACTGCAGGATTGTATGGTTTTTGTTGGAATATAGATATTGACATGGAAAATTAAAAAGTAATATAATAAAACATTAATTAAATATAAAAACACAATTTAAATAATAGGTCTTTTTCTGATGACACATTCCATTTAAAGGGAACCAGTCTTGTTGAAAATGTAGTCCATTCAGCAGGAACTATAGTTTAGAGCAAAATATGCTAAGCAAACTAATATAGTTTTATGGTGAAAGATTCAGTAGAGCTAGTGATCCTTTCATTTAAACATCTGCTTCTATTTAGGAGTCACTCAAACAAGGTGAAAACATACACACTCCATGGAGACTCTACCCTGAGACATAATGCGACCATCTTGGATGGCAGAAGAGGATCCTGCAAATTGAGGGATCTGTAGCTGAAAAGATAAAATCTGTTCATTCCTTAAGGCCCTTTTACACGAGCCGATTATCGTTCAAATAATCGTTCAAACGTTCGGATTTGCACGATTATTGTTGTGTATAAACACGGGTAATGATTTAACGACGAACGAGATTTCGTTTGCTTCTCGTTGATCGCATCTTTTGTCCTGCCAATAAATTAATCGTTCATCGTTCGAAAATCTTCCAGTTTAAACGAAAATCGTTTAGTCGTTGGCAGATGGTAATGGTAATGCTTATGGCAAGGAGCAAGGAACGATCGTAATAACGATTATAAAACGACCGAAAGTACGAAGATTGTGAACGACTTCTCTTTCAGTGTAAACGGTATTTACATTGCATCGTTCGATCGTTCATCTACGATCGCTAATACGATTTATCTTTCCGTGTAAAAGGACCTTTAGTTAATGTGATTGTTTTTTTTTCTTGAACTGGAGGGTCACATATGCAGCACTATTATTTCTAATCTGAGATCATTTTCATTTATTGGGAATTCCAAGCTCCTTTACTCCCTAAAAGTATAAGGCACCGTTTATGATGGTTAGTCCTTAAATTCCACCACAAGTTCTAAAAGTTATGGTTAAAATGTTGCATCTATCTATCTATCTATCTATCTATCTATCTATCTATCTATCTATCCTAGAAAAAATAATTCTATCTATCTATCTATCTATCTATCTATCTATCTATCTATCTATCTATCCAAAACAAAGAAGCAACATCAGCATTGTCACAAAAGGATGAAGATACCAAGTGCAAGCCCTCTAAGACCGATGGATAATAGTCCAGAGATTCAAGCTGAAAAATGAGGCAGAAGGGTTGGCAAAGTTGGTAGAAGGGTAATGGACCAGCTTTATTACACCAAGCTTGAGATAGACCTTATTGAGCTGGGCTGGAATGTTGCATTTTGGGGTAATAAAGCAGGTCCATCACCATTCTACCAACTTTGGAGTGCTGTCTCATTTTTCAAGATCTATCTATCTATTTATTTTATTATATAGTATAATGATTGACTGTATTATACATCTTTTGTTCATTTTCATGTATGTTAAGAAATGTTCCTTGTTCAAAAAAGACCATATTCACCTTTAAATCTTTAGATGCTCTCTGCATTTGTGAAAATAGATTTATTTGGGAAATTCTAAAAAGGAAAGTAAAATACTTTCTAAGGGCCAATAAACTAGTCTCTAAAATTTTACATTTTTAAGTTTACTGCTGCTGTTTTATAGAACAATTTGAAAGTAAAATGCGCTTTGGACATTATAGGTTTTCAGAACAAAGTAATTTTTAAAACAAGACTGGTGGACATACAATATTTGGAATGTAATGAATTTGACAGTATTTAGATAAATTGGACAATATTTTGTAAGAAAAACGTATTCCCTTAGATAATCCCCGAAGGTCCAGTTACATGAAAATGTGCCCATGTAAATAAAAACGATTTTAAGAAAAGGTTTTCGTTTTGGCAATTGTAATCTATTCAAAAAAATTTTCTGCAAAAATAAAATATAAAAATGAAACCTGGACTGTAACAGTATTGTTTTCAAAGATGTTTATAAGAAATATGTATGAGCTTACCCTAACTGGTTGCTATGGATAATACTAATATACTGATTTAAATTTGTATGCATTAAGTTGCCCATACTTATGAGATAAATGTAGGGATAGAGAAGGGATAGAAAAAAAGGCTCAAAATACACAGTTCAGACACAAATTCTAGTTAAAATACAATATACAGTACATCTTTTTGGATGTACTTTTACATCATAGGCTAAATATCAGCATGCAATGCCAACCAGATGCAAAGACCAGCAGGCCACTCATGTGGGACAAGGATGTATTATTACTATGGTATATTCATTTTAATACCTGTAAATAGTAAACTAAAGAGAAATACATTGGTTTGCTTTTATATACGTTTGCTGTGTGAGAAGAAAATGTGTATCATGAAAACATATTCTTTGTATGTCAAATGTATGTTCTGGGGATATCCAGAGAAAATAAAAGCCATTTATGGATTATTGATTTATCTAATGATGTTATGTTAGGGGTAGATGACCAGGCCAATGATCCTTTGCCAGTTACATTAGATGGAACTATATTATCTAATGGTGGGGAACGTGAAGTGGCCAAATCAATCATCTGATAGGAATGTCATGGGTCAGTGAACTGTATTAAGAATAGTTTACTAAGGAAGTCATTCATCTTAGGGATGTGTAACGCAAATTGGGCCACTGTGAATAACAACAACCATAGTCAATAAATCCTAGGTAAGGGTACATTTCAATTGTTGGCACATCTGATCTTGAAGCCGGCCAGATGCTCTGGTGTCCACTTGACATTTTTGGACCATCATGACAAATCACCTACCTGTAGTCTAGAGGTGGTTATTTGCACAGCTGGTGTACGTGAAACTTTTCCACACCTGCCAAACATCAAAATCAGTTGGACAAAGTCAGCAAGACTTTTCTTCATGAAGGATGGAGATTCAATGTGTTCATGCACCATGTCTCCTAAATAGACTGACCAAAGCTTTGTGGTTTTTTGGCACCCAGCACTAGTGTCGTGCTAATTGAAGTATCTGAAGTGGAGTTCAATCCGAATTTCAGGAAAAATTCGATTAGCTGCAAAGCCGAATTTCCTCGTGCTTCATGGTAGAGATGAGTGAAGTTCTTGAAAATTCAGTTTGTCTGCTTTGCCGATTTTACAAAAAAATTAGCTTTGTGATGAATTACTTCATTACGAAGTCCATTTCTATGTAAGCAGTGGATGCAATGACAGAGAACGGCTATTGCGCTGCTCCCAATCAATGTACCCCTCAGATGCCGTGTTCATCACTGATTGCGGCATCTGACATTTATATTAGGGTCTATAATAAAAAATAAAATAAAATTATACTCACCTCTACCATTGCGAAGAGCCCATCGCTGCCATCTTGATTGAAGATTCAGTGCAAAATCTTGCGCAACGCGTGATGACGTCATCATGTCGGCTGGCGTGGTGACGTCATAGGTCACAGCGCACAAGATGTTGCGCAGGATCTTCAATCAAGATCTTCAATCTATTCGTTACCATGAAGCACGAGGAAAATTGGCTTTGCGGGGTATCGAATTCTCCCCGAAATTCGGATCGAAGTCCACTTCGGACACTTCGATTCATTCAACACTAATGAACAATTTTCCCTGAAATCACACTCACCTCATCCATTTGATCGTGAAGAGGCCGCCACGGCCATATGGCTTGAAGATTCAGCAAAGCAGCCAAATCAAATTTTTAAGAACTTCGCTTAGCTCTACCCAGTAGCCATGTCCCACCAGCTACCCCTATAGGAACACCCCTGATCTCATGCATATACCCCGATTTATCTTAGCCTTACGGTAGAGAAGAAATGATGGCAGAGGTAGGCAAGTTATTGTACAATGTTCTTTCTTGCCTGTTTACCAACTGTACAGGCCGTCATTCTATTAATTTAGATCCTTAATAGTGCACTAACTAGGCACTTTGCATCCCTTTTCATTTCATGCTGTAATTTTAGACCAACATCCTGATATTATTCCAAAAATTTGCAGTCCTACTTAGAAAAATATCTGTAATCATTGTTCTTATGAACGCCCGGAGGGAGGATCGCCATTAGAGATGAGCGAGCACTAAAATGCTCGGGTGCTCATTATTCGAGTCGAATTTTTCCCGATGCTCGGGTGCTCGTTTCGAATAACAAACCCCTTTGAAGTCAATGGGAGACTCGAGCATTTTTTGCAGGGGACCAAGGCTCTGCCTAGGGAAGGCTGGGTGAAAACCTGGAAACCTCATAAATGATGGAAACTCCACGGAAATGGACAGGAAACAGCAGGGGCAGCATGCATGGATGCCTCTGAGGCTGCCTAATCACACCATTACCCTAAATTCTCGGGCAACAGCCTGGTGGTGACCCTCAAGGCAATTGTGCTCACCCAGACCATAAAAATTTATCGTGGCCCTGTATGGCTGTGACTACAGAGTGACCGAGTTACAGTGCAGGAGCAGGCGAAGCACATAAAAATTTAGCGTGACCCTGTATGGCTGTGACTACAGAGTGACCGAGTTACAGTGCAGGAGCAGGTGAAGCACATAAAAATTTATCGAGGCCCTGTATGGCTGTGACTAAAGAGTGACCGAGTTACAGTGCAGGAGCAGGCAAAGCACATAAAAATTTATCGTGGCCCTGTATGGCTGTGACTACAGAGTGACCGAGTTACAGTGCAGGAGCATGTGAAGCACATAAAAATTTATCGAGGCCCTGTATGGCTGTGACTACAGAGTGATCGAGTTACAGTGCAGGAGCAGGCGAAGCACATAAAAATTTATCGAGGCCCTGTATGGCTGTTACTACAGAGTGATCGAGTTACAGTGCAGGAGCAGGCGAAGCACATAAAAATTTATCGTGGCACTGTATGGCGGCGGTGACAACAGAGTGATCGAGTTAGACTGAGGTAGCAGGTAAACCACCCAAAAATTTAGTCTGACACAGCATGGCGGTGACACCACCAATGCCTTTGTCCGACTGAGATTGCAGTCAAATGGCTGTAGGTGAGCCTCCCAAAAATTTTTTTTGGAGTGTCTGAAGTCGACCCATCCGAAAAAAAAATTTTTGTGTGTCTGTGGTTGACGATACTGAAAAATTGTTTTAGAGTGTCTGTAGTTGACGCTCCGGAAAAATTGTTTGGAGAGAGGGCCTGTAGGTGGCCCTCCGGAAACATTGTCTTAAAAGAGTGCCAGTTGGCCCTCTAAAAAATTCCCTTTTGGGTCAGCGTTTGTCAATGAAGAGAAGGAGGAGGAGGAGTAAAGGAGAGGAATCGGATATATAAGGAATCTTATTCTTTAGCTGCTTTTCCCCAGAGGAGATTTGAATTCCAGTGAATTCCAGGCTTTGTTCATTTAAATAAGCGTCAGCCTGTCAGCGCTGTCAGTTGACAGGCGTGTGTGCTTATCGGTGATGACGCCACCAGCTGCACTGAATACCCGCTCTGACAACACGCTAGCGGCAGGGCAGGCCAGCACCTCCAAGGCGTACAGCGCCAGTTCAGGGCACGTGTCCAGCTTTGAAACCCAGTAGTTGTATAGAGCAGAGTGATCATGCAGGATGTTGGTATGGTCAGCTAGGTGCTCCCTCACCATCTTTCTGTACAGTTCCCCCCTACTCTGCCTAGACTGGGGACAAGTGACAGTGTCTTGCTTGGTTGACATAAAACTGGCAAAGGCCTTGGAGAGCGTTCCCCTGCCAGTGCTGGACAAGCTGCCTGCTCGCCTCCTCTCCCCCACTACTTGGCCCACAGAACCACGCCCTCTGCCGCTAGCGGCGTCAGATGGGAAGGATTGTTTCAGCTTGTCACCAGGGCCTGTTGATATTGATTCACTCTCATACTCCTTTCCTCTACAGGGATGAGAGTGGAAAGGTTCTGCTTGTACCGTGGGTCCAGGAGAGTGAACACCCAGTAATCGGTGTTTGAAAAAATGCTTCTAACGCGAGGGTCACGGGATAGGCAGCCTAACATGAAGTCTGCCATGTGCGCCAGAGTCCCAACACGCAAGAATTCCCTCTACTCACTGGCCTGACTCTCTATTTCCTCCTCTTCCTCCTCCAACTCCTCCTTTTCAGCCCATACACGCTCAAGAGTTAAGAAGGACTGAGCACTGGTACCCTCTTCTGTCTCGCCAATATTCTCCTCCTCATCCCCCTCCTCCAATACGCGCTGAGAAACAGACCGGAGGGTGCTCTGGCTATCAAGCCATCTCCTGTGACAAGCGCAAAGCTTCTGACTTCATGCTGAGCAGTGAGTTTTTCAACAGGCAAAGCAGCGGGATGGTGAGGCTGATATTGGCGGCATCGCTGCTTACCATCTGTGTTGACTCCTCAAAGTTGCTCAACACCTGACAGATATCAGACATCCACGTCCACTCCTCATTGTAGACTTGAGGAAGCTGACTGACCTGACTACCAGTTCTGGTGGAAGTTGACATCTGGCAGTCTACAATCGCTCTGCGCTGCTGGTAAACTCTGGATAACATGTTTAATGTCGAATTCCATCTCGTGGGCAAGTCGCACAACAGTCGGTGAGCTGGCAGTTGTAGGCGCCGCTGCACTGCCCTGAGAGTGGCAGCATCTGTGCTTGACTTGCGGAAATGCTCACAGATGCGGCGCACCTTGGTGAGCAAATCGAGATTGAACACGTGGGCCAGGCATGGCACATGTGTCAGTCTGCCGAGTTGCAGAGCCGCCACCAGGTTACGCTCGTTGTCACACACAACCATGGCTTGAGGTTCAGCGGTGCCAACCACAGATCGGTCTGCGCCGTGATGCCCTGTAACAGCTCTTGGGCGGTGTGCCTTTTGTCACCTAAGATCAGCAGTTTGAGCGTCGCCTGCTGGCGCTTACCCACGGCACTGCTGCTGCGCCTAGAGCTACCGACTGAAGACGTCGTGCCCATGGATGGTAATTCGGAGGAGGAGGAGGAGGGGTTGGAGGAAGAGGCATAGTACATCTGAGAAACCGTGACCGAGGTAGGCCCCGCAATCCTCAGTGTGGGCAGTACATGAGCGGCCCCAGGGTCAGACTCGGTCCCAGCCTCCACCAAGTTAACCCAATGTGCTGTCAGTGAGATATAGTGTCCCTGCCCGGCAGCACTTGTCCACGTGTCCGTGGTTAGGTGGACCTTATTACTAACCGCATTGGTCAGGGCACGAATGATGTTCTCTGACACGTGCTGGTGTAGGGCTGGGACGGCACATCGGGAAAAATAGTGGCGGCTGGGGACCAAGTACCGAGGGATAGCCACCGCTATCAGGTTGCGGAAAGCCTCAGTCTCTACCAGTCTATAGGGCAGCATCTCCAGGCTCAACAATTTGGAGATGTGGACGATTAGGGCTTGGGCATGTGGGTGGCTGGAATTGTATTTGCGCTTGTGCTCAAATGTCTGCTGCAAAGACAGCTGAACGCTGCGCTGGAACACATTGGTGGAGGTTGTGGAGGATCGTGGAGGTGAAGGGGTGGTTGTAGGGTGGGAGGCGCTTGTGCCGGGGTTCTGGGCAGGGGGTTGACTCGCCGAGCCAGCATGTGACACAGGGGAAGGGGCAGTGGTGTGACCCGCAGGAGGTGAACGGCCTTGGTTCCACTGAGTCGGGTGTTTAGCACTCATATGCCTGCACATGCTGGTATTGGTTAGGCTGGTAGTGGTGGCTCCCGTGCTGATCCTGGTGTGGCACAGGTTGCACACCACAGTCCGTCGGTCATCCTCACTTTCTTTAAAAAACCTCCAGACTTGCAAACATCTAGGCCTCGGCACGGGAGCTTGACTCCATGAAACAGTTGCTGATCTACCTGCTCTGGCCCTGCTTCTCCCTCTGGCCACCCCACTGCCTCTTCCAATCTGTTCTGGTGCTGCACTTGCCTCCCCCTCAGAAGCACTGTCTTGAGTTGGATTACCAACCCAGCTCGGGTCAGTAACCTCATCATCCACCAGCTCTTCCTCCGATTCCTCACTCTGCTCCCCCTCGGACTTACTGCCCTGACAACAACGTCACTGTCTGACAACCGTGTCTCATCATCATCATTATCATCCGACACCTCTTCACGCACTACTTGCACTAAGTCCACACTCTCATCACCCACAGACTGTGAAAGTTCTAAATTTTTGGCATCGGGACAGAGCAACTGCTAGGTTGCTGTTGAGCAGTGGTTTGTGTCTCTGGGTAGGGTCCTGAAAAGAGTTCCTGTGAGTATGCTTATCTGAATCCATACTTTCCGTGGGGGGGGGCTGCTGGGGGGAAGGAGGTTGAGCTGGAGGAGACAGAGGTCTACTCCCTTGGCTAGCGTGGGTGGACTGTGTGGAAGACTGGGTGATGGATAAATTACTGGACGCATTGTCCGCTATCCATGTCATCACCTGTTCGCACTGTTGTGGTTTCAATAGTGGTGTACCACGTGAACCAGTAAGTTGCGAGATGAAGCTAGGGAGCGAAACTCTGCGGCGTTTCACTGCTCCCTCATCAACATGTACTGTGTCAACCTACCCAGGACCACGGCCTCTGCCCCCTACACTACTTGAACGCCCACGTCCACGCCCTCGTCCTCGACCCTTAGCCTTTGGGTTCAACATTTTGTATGTTCACGGCACTGTATGATATATAACTGAGAGAAAAACCGTAGTCTTTAGACGGCGGCTATTGTACCGCAAACCACTCAATTTTTCACCGCAATGTATGATATATAACTGAAAGGAGAAACTTATATTTTCTACACTCCGGCTAGTGTGCAGCACACGACACAATTTCGCACTGCACTGTAGTATATATGACTGAGAGGAAAAACGTAGTCTTTAGACGGCGGCTACTGCACTGCAAACCACTCAATTTTTCACTGCAGTGTATAATATATAACTGAAAGGAAAAAAATTATATTTTCTATTTTCTACACTCCAGCTAGTGTGCAGCACATGACAGAATTTTTCACTGCACTGTATAATATATTACTGAGAGGAAAAAATTATATTTTCTACACTCCGGCTAGTGTGCAGCACACAACATAATTTTTCACTGCACTGTATAATATATAACTGAGGAAAAAATTATATTTTCTATTTTCTACACTCCGGCTAGTGTGCAGCACACGACAGAATTTTTCACTGCACTGTATAATATATAACTGAGAGGAAAAAATTATATTTTCTATACTCTGGCTAGTGTGCAACACACGACAGAATTTTTTAATGCACTGTCTAAGATATAACTGAGAGGAAAAAATTATATTTTCTACACTCCGGCTAGTGTGCAGCATACGACATAATTTTTCTCTGCACTGTATAATATATAACTGAGAGGAAAAAATAATATTTTCTATTTTCTACACTCCGGCTAGTGTGCAGCACACGACAGAATTTTTCACTGCACTGTATAATATATTACTGAGAGGAAAAAAATTATATTTTCTATACTCCGGCTAGTGTGCAGCACACGACAGAATTTTTCACTGCACTGTCTAAGATATAACTAATAATATTTTCTACACTCCGGCTAGTGTGCAGCACACGACACAATTTCGCACTGCACTGTATTATATATGACTGAGAGGAAAAACGTAGTCTTTAGACGGCGGCTATTGCACCGCAAACCACTCAATTTTTCACTGCACTGTAGGATATATAAAAAAACGTATTCCCTAGACTGACGCTACTGTATAGCACACTACATAATTGTTCACTGGACTGTAGTGTATAGAAATGACAGAAAAATGTATTCCCTAGAATGACGCTACTGTACAGCACACTACATAATTGTTCACTGGACTGTAGTGTATAGAAATGACAGAAAAACATATTCCCTAGACTGACGCTACTGTACAGTACACTACATAATTGTTCACTGGACTGTAGTGTATTGAAATGACAGAAAAACGTATTCCCTAGACTGCACTACAGATCTCAGCAAGCCAAGGTACAGCATCAGCAAAAATGAGTACTTTGGGCAATTTATTTTGGGTCTGTGTGGATCACGTGCTGTCCCTTCTGCCACCAGTCACTGTGTACAGTGTGCAGCCAAGATGGCGGTAGCTGCACTACAAGTCCCAGCTAGCAGCCTGGAGGAGACCAAAAAAAAAAAAGGTGCTTGTAGCCCTTAGAGGGGCTGTTGGGTTCTTTGTGGGTGATTCCTACCTAACCAACATCTAAATTCAGGCCCTAACACTCTCCCTGACAGACAGCAGCTCTATCCCTAATCTCATGCAGACGGCGTATGACGCGAGCAGCGCGGGACCAGATTCTTATATTCCCAGGTCATCTGATCTGGCCAGCCAATCCCTGCTATCGACTTGTAGGGGCCCCACGTGATGCTAGGAGATACCAAAGACTCTCCTGCATGTTGATTGGCTGAAAAAAGTCGGCTAACATGCAGGAAGAATAAGTTGCCATTTCCTCGAGGATCGTAATATGCTCGTCCGAGTAGCGAGCATATGCGAATACCCTAATGCTTGAACGAGCATCAAGCTCGGACGAGCATGTTCACTCATCTCTAATCACCATCCATGTCATTTTAAATATTTATTGAAATATATTGGATTTCACATCTCTGCTTACTTTGATATTTGCTCTAAATATAAAATAATAATGCTTTTTATGAAGTGTCTCTTTCCATGCTGAGATTGGTTTACTTTGAAGCTGACATCAGTACCAGTACATTTTTTATTGGAAAAAATTGTACACATTTCACAAGTCACAAACCAGGTATGAAATCTAAATTCTGGTGCAGGATTGTGAACACCTTTCTTTTAGGCTTCATTCACTTGACCGTGTTCATGTTTTTGTTTGTAAACAACAGATTCACAAGATACAGATACCTTCCATGTGCATTCTCACTCCTATCAATGGAAAGTTCTATTCTCATTTGCAAAACGGACAAGAAAAGGACATGTTCTATAAATTTACAGAATGACCACACAGCTCCGCAAAAAATATAGGTGTATGCATAACCCCATAGAACTGAAAGGATCAGTGTACACTCTGCAAAAAAAATCTGGATAGCACACGAATGAAAAATATGGTCTTATGCATAGGCCTAGGTTGTATATTAATATTTATGGATGTGTTTAAGTAAAAAGTAATAAAAGATGAAAATGAATGAAAATTATAATGCGCAAGAAAAAACTGTGTGGCAGTTTAAGTCTGCTTTAAAGGGATATTTTGGTAATTTGAAGGCCTCCTGTATTCACCACTGGTGCCCCCACCAAACACAAGAATGGGGACCCTGTACCCCAAAGGGCCTCTTGAAATGAACATAGTGGCAGGATGAGCATGTGCACAGCCACTTAATCTGTCTCTATGAGCCTGCTGGGGATAGCCAAACACAGAGCTTGACTGTTTCCAGTAAGCCTTATAGAGTAGAATGCAGCAGTAGAGTGTATGCTCTATCTGCTGTTCTGTTCATTTCAGGAGTTCTGCAGGGTACACATTCCCCATTCTCATGATCAGTGGGGGTCCCAATGGTAAGAGTCCCAATGGTCTAATATTTATTACCTATCCTGTGGATAGGAGATAACTTTAGATGACTGGAATACCCCTATAATAATAATAATAATCTTTTTTTATAAAGCACCAACACACAGTATTCCGCAGTGCTTTACAGTTCAGGAGTTCATGTACAAACAGTCATAAATACCATAGCAACAGACATGTCAATAATTACAAAAAGAGGAATGAGGGTCCTGTGTCACCCCTATCTATAAGGAGACAGGGGTAACACAAAAGGTTAAAAGTGCTTGTTTTGTACAATGATCCAGCCATGTTAGGAAAATAGAGAAGCAGATATATACCATATATACAGTACAGACCAAAAGTTTGGACACACCTTCTCATTCAAAGAGTTTTCTGTATTTTCATGACTATAAAAATCGTAGATTCACACTGAAGCCATCAAAACTATGAATTAACACATGTGGAATTACATACTTAACAAAAAGTGTGAAACAACTGAAAATATGTCTTATATTCTAGGTTCTTCAAAGTAGCCACCTTTTGCTTTGATTGCTGCTTTGCACACTCTTGGCATTCTCTTGATGAACTTCAAGAGGTAGTCACCTGAAATGTTTTTCACTTCACAGGTGTGCCCTGTCAGGTTTAATAAGTGGGATTTCTTGCCTTATAAATGGGGTTGGGACCACGAGTTGTGTTGGGCAGAAGTCAGGTGGATACACAGCTGATAGTTCTACTGAATAGACTGTTAGAATTTGTATTATGGCAAGAAAAAAGCAGCTAAGTAAAGAAAAACGAGTGGCCATCATTACTTTAAGAAATGAAGGTCAGTCAGTCCGAAAAATTGGGAAAACTTTGAAAGTGTCCCCAAGTGCAGTCGCAAAAACCATCAAGCGCTACAAAGAAACTGGCTCACATGAGGACCGCCCCAGGAAAGGAAGACCAAGAGACCTCTGCTGCAGAGGATAAGTTCATCCGAGTCACCAGCCTCAGAAATCGCAGGTTAACAGCAGCTCAGATTAGAGACCAGGTCAATGCCACACAGAGTTCTAGCAGCAGACACATCTCTACAACAACTGTTAAGAGGAGACTGTTTGCAGCAGGCCTTCATGGTAAAATAGCTGCTAGGAAACCACTGCTAAGGACAGGCAACAAGCAGAAGAGACTTGTTTGGGCTAATGAACACAAGGAATGGACATTAGACCAGTGTAAATCTGTGCTTTGGTCTGATGAGTTCAAATTTGAGATCTTTGGTTCCAACCACCGTGTCTTTGTGTGACGCAGAAAAGGTGAACGGATGGACTCTACATGTCTGGTTCCCACCATGAAGCATAGAGGAGGAGGTGTGATGGTGTGGGGGTGCTTTGCTGGTGACACTGTTGGGGATTTATTCAAAATTGAAGGCATACTGAACCAGAATGGCTACCATAGCATCTTGCAGCGGCATGCTATTCCATCCGGTTTGCGTTTAGTTGGACCATCATTTATTTATCAACAGGACAATGACCCCAAACACACCTCCAGGCTGTGTAAGGGCTATTTGACCAAGAAGGAGAGTGATGGGGTGCTACCCCAGATGACCAGGCTTCCACAGTCACCAGACCTGAACCCAATCGAGATGGTTTGGGGTGAGCTGGACAGCAAAGTGAAGGCAAAAGGGACAACAAGTGCTAAGCATCTCTGGGAACTCCTTCAAGACTGTTGGAATACCATTTCAGGTGACTACCTCTTGAAGCTCATCAAGAGAATGCCAAGAGTGTGCAAAGCAGTAATCAAAGCAAAAGGTGGCTACTTTGAAGAACCTATTTTCAGTTGTTTCACACTTTTTTGTTAAGTATGTAATTCCACATGTGTTAATTCATAGTTTTGATGACTTCAGTGTGAATCTACAATTTTCATAGTCATGAAAATACAGAAAATTCTTTGAATGAGAAGGTGTGTCCAAACTTTTGGTCTGTACTGTATATGGAGTGCTTCTGGACGCATGGGTGCAGTGGATAGTTTGGTAGAGAATCAGGTTCAGGAAATGATAGATGGTCTATATATGGAGATGAGTTAGATAAGGGGATGTGATAAGCCACCCTAAAAAGAATTGATTTGAGGAAGCACCTAAAACTGTGTATATGGTGGTTTAACCTAATTTCTTGAGGTAGGGTATCCCAGAGAACTAGTGAGGCTCAGGAAAAGTCTTGTAGCTGGGAGTAAGAGGTTCGGATTATGGTGGAAGTAAGTTGTAAGTCATTGGCTGAATGGAGAGCACGGGTAGGGTGGTAGACACAGATGAGGGAAGAGATGTAAGAGGGTGCTGCATTGTGGAGAGCTTTGTGGGTAAGGAAAGGCAGTTTAAATTGAATTCTATACTGTATGGGCAACCAGTGCAATAACTGGCACAGGGTGGAGGTATCGGAGTAGCGGTTAGACAGATAGGTGACTTTGGCTGCTGCATTGAGAATCGACTGGAGAGGGGAAAGTCTGGTGAGGCAGAGACCAATTAATAATGAATTGTAATAATGATGAACAATAATCAAGGTGGAAATGGATAAGAGCGACAATGAAAGTTTTTTTTGTTCCCATAGTGAGAAAGGGGCAGATTCTAGAGACGTTTTTGAGGTGAAGGCGACATGAGCGGTGAGAGAATGAATATATTTAGGTGAAGGAGAGATCAGTGTCAAACATTACACCGAGACAGCGGGCGTGCTGCCTAGGAGTGATGATGGTGTTGCACACAGAGAGAGATATCAGGTTTTGGTAGGTTAGTAGAGAACACAAGAAGTTCAGTTTTCAAAAGATTCAGTTTCAAATAGAGAGAGGACATGATATTAGAGATGGTGGACAGACAACCACTGGTGTTTTGTAGTAGAGCAGGGGTGATGTCGGCGGATGAAGTGTACAGTTGTGTGTCATCAGCATAGAGATGGTACTGGAAACCAAATATGCTGATGGGCTGTCTAATCAGAGCTGTGTAGAGAGAGACGAGTGCCTAGGAATGAACCCTGAGGAACCCCAACAGTGAGCAGGAGAGGAGAATAAGTGGATCCAGCAAATGATACACTGAAATTGCGGTCAGAGATATATGAAGAAAACCAGGAGAGGGCAGTGTCCTTTAGGTCGATAGACTGGAGCATGGTGAGTAGGAGATGGTGGTCTACAGTGTCAAAAGCGACAGAGAGGTCAAGGAGAATGAGCAGAGGGTAGTCATCATTGTATTTTGCTGTCAGGAGGTCAATTATTACATTGATGAGGACAGTTTCTGTCGAATGTGGGGTGAAGAAACCAGATTGTAATGTATCAAGGAGAGAGTGAGTAGAGAGAGCGGATGAGTTGAGAGTACACCAAACACTCCAGGAGCTTAGAGATGAAAGGAAGATTGGAGACTAGTCTGTACTTAGTTGTGCAGGATAGGTCAATAGGTGTTATTTTTTTTAAATAATGGAGTAACAATAGAGTGTTTGACAGAGGAGGGGAAGATACCAGAAGAGAGGGAGAGGTTGCAGATTTTTGTAAGGCAAGTGGTGATAGCCAGAGAGAGAGACTGGAATTAGCAAGAGTAAAATGGGTCAGAAGTGCATGTGGTAGGACGAGAAGAAGAGAGGAGTCCGGAGACTTCATCTTCCATGATGGGTCAAAAGTGGACATTGCGCCAGGGGAGATGAGGAAGATGGGGAATCAATAACACTTAGGGGCTAGGAGATAATTTCATGCTGGATGTTTTCTATTTTCTCTGGAAATTAGGCAACCAGGTCTTCAGCAGAGACAACTGTGATGGGTGCCTGAACTTTAGGACTGAGGAAGGAGTAGAAAGTAGAGTTTTTTGGGTTGTTGGACAGTCAGGAGATTAGGGTGGTGAAGTATGTCTGTTTAGTGAGGTGGAGGGCAGAGTTATAGGTTATTAGCATGAATTTGTAATGAAGGAAGTTATCTGGTGTATGAGTATTTCTCCATAGGCGTTCAGTACTCCTGGAGCAACGCTGGAGGAATCAATTTTGCATTGTGAGCCAAGGCTGCTTTGGTCTGTATTTGGAGGTTCTGAGAGTAGGGGGTGCTACTTTGTCCGCGGTGCTTCTGAAGGGGTAATTAGAGTGATTTACAGCCAGATCAGGGCAGAAAAGGGAAGAGATTGGGACAATGATGAGTGTAGAGTGTCAGTAAGTATATGGGTGTCAATGGCCTGTAGATTTCAGTATGTGTAATAAGAAGGAGTGTGCTGGGATGGGTGTGGATTTGTGAGAGTGAAGCAGAGGATGTTGTGGTCAGAGAGCAGGAGCGGTGAGTTATTATCAGGGCAGAAAGTGAAGAGATTGGGGACAACAATGAGTGTAGAGTGTCAGTAAGTATATGGGGGTCAATTCCCTGTAGATTTTGGTATGTGCAATAAGTAGGAGTGTGCTGGGATGGGTGCGGATTTGTGAAAGTGAAGGAGTGGATGTTGTGGTCAGAGAGCGGGAGAGGTGAGTTATTCTAGTTTGAGATTGAGCAAAGCTGGAACAGGACCAAGGTAAGTGTCATACCGTCTTTATGTGTCTGAGAGTTAGAAAGTTGTGAGAGAACAAGAGAGGAGGTTAGAGAGAGAAGCTGGGAAGCAGAAAGGGAGATGGGGCTGTTTATGGGGATATTGAAGTCTCCCAAGATAAGGATTGGTATTTTAGATAACAGACAGTGTGGAAGCCAGGCTGAAAAATGGTGAGCCAGGGGGACGTATACAACCGCTGCTCTGAGGAGTAGGAGATGAAAAAGCCTGAGGGTGTGGACCTCAATAGAAGGGAAGTGATGGAACTGGGGAGATGACCTGGAAAGTGCATTGTGGGGACATGAGAATGCAGACTCCGCCACCATGTCTGTTCTCAGGTCTGGGGATATGGGGGAAGTGTAGTCCACCATAGGAAAGAGCAGCGGGGGAAGCTGTTTCGGATTCCTGAACCCAGGTTTCAGTGAGGGCCAGCAGGTTAAGAGAGTCAGTGAGAAAGTGGTTGTGAATGTAGGGGAGCTTGTTACAGACCATGGATTCCAGAGTGCACAATTAAAAGAGGGAAGAGAAGGTGGACAACGAATGTTGATGACGTTAGGCTACTTTCACATTAACTACAGCCTTCTCCTGCAGACTGTTCCGGTGGGGAAACAGCTTGACGAATCCGTGCTGCCGCTAGTGCACCATGCCACCAGAAGTCCGCTCCGGCCCCATTCACTATAATGTTGTAGTTTTTTTTCCATCCTCCTCTCGGCATGTTTGTTGTGCTGCGGCTGGACCTCTGGCCTGCTCCCATTATAGTGAATGATGCCGGAGCAGACTTCCGGCGAAGGCTGCCACTAGTGTGAAAGTAGCCCTAGCAGGGCTCCTATGTGAGATGGGGGAGGGGCTGACTTTGGAACAGGGTGGGCCGAGGTTAGGCGAGATATCCCCTGAAATAAGAAGTAAAAGTAAAAAGAGAAAGAGCAAATGGTTGTTGGATTTGTGAGAGAGCTTGTTGTTCTGCACCCTGGGACATGATGGGTTCAGATCAGGGGAGTAGCTATGGGAGGTGCAGAGTGAGCAGTCGCTACTGGGCCAGGAGCCTGAGGGGGCCCAAAGACCCTTGTGCCTCATAAGAAGACACCAGTATTATAGAAAGTGCATTCAGATCAAGTTACCCCTTTAGCTGGAGCCAAGGGGTTAGGTCAAGAACTTGACATGGGGGGGTGTTGCTTGAATTTTTGCTTCCTGCCCCTGGCCACAAAGAACTGAGGGAAGGGGGGCCCAAGTTAAACTCTTGCACCAGGGCCTATTAGCCTTTAGCTATACCCCTGGTTCAGAAGGTTAAGAAAGGTGAATAAAGCATGTGGGTTGTACATGGGGGAGTGAAGGAGAGAGGGGCAGATGTGGATAGAAGGTAATGGAGGATGAACAGGGCAGTGAATGTGGAGGTAAAATGCACATATGAAAAGGGACATAGAGACCAGGCACATGGCACGAACCTAGGTGAAACAATATTGTAACATACCTGTGCTGTGTTTAACTTTGAGTAGCTCACATAACATCTTCGTCTCCAGCCCTGTCTAATTGCCATAATTAGCTGTCAAGCACTTAGGCAATATGGTGCTTTTTGGTTTGTGCTGACCCCTGTGAACGCTTCCCCTTAGACCGTGTCTATATTTATAGAGAGTGTGATCATAGAACTAGGGGTAATTTAGCTCATTAATTAATTAATAACTTAGGCAAGGCACATGAGAAGAGATGCTATATATAGGTAAACAAACAAAGCAAAGGATCTCGATGGGCCATAAAATCACTACAGATCACAAGCATTGCAACAGTCACATAAACCCTCTTAAACCCCTTTAAGGTTTTAAGAGGTTTTTACTCCCTTACTTTTTTGTAATTTAGCACAGATTTTGGGTTAATGGCCTATAAATTTTTATCTATTAGCCTACCAAAATAATTTTAAATGACATATAGGACTTTTTATTAATATGTTTTGGAGTTATGGAACTTTGTCAAATAGTCACAGAAGAATGCACCATCCTTACCATCCTTACTTCACCCCACCTCCTCATGCCATGTTATTCAATCTCATTAATGAATGTTTTTCCAGCAATGCTCATCCAGAATAAGTTACCCTTAGGATAAGTCATCAATGTGTGATTGGGATTGACTTCCAACAGCCAGCTACTTAAAGTGGTATTCCCATCTCACAAATGTAATTAGTATAGTAGGATATAGCCATACCAATATTATTACTAATAGAATGTATTTATATAAAATGTACAGTTTAGGAAGATTTACCTATTTGTATAGGCATTGTCCCACATGCATTAGTCAGGCCGTTGCCCCTAGTTAAGGCAACCCCGGCCGTGTAGTAGTGGTGGCCGGCTTGCTCCTTTTCAAACCCACTCTGAGGTAACTGCTGTATTGTAAACGCACATTGCATGAGCATGTGCATACACATTTTAGGGTACTTTTCTCATCTGCGCTTTGGACGCTACCAGTCCAAAACGCAATGGTCAGGATCCATCCAAAACACAGACTTTATAAACGGATCCTGTTCCAGAGATGAATTAATCTTGGAACATGATCTGTTTCTCTGCATTTTGGAAGCACAGACAAAAATGCTACAACCCTCTCATACAATGTGCGCTCACAATACAGCAGGTTTAAACAAGAATAAGCCAACCACCACTACTACATGGCCACAGTGGCCATAATTAGGGGCAACGGCCTGACTGATGTGTGTGGGACAATGCCTATTGTGACAACTCGGGGGTCACTTAGCTCTCCAGGATCGCCGTCTTCTCACCTTAGACGGTTGGCACACCTCAAGAAGCCACTCCAACACTGCAGTTTTGGGTGCAAACTGGTCACTACCAGCTTTTATTGTCACTTTTACAGCAATCCAAATAACTCATAAACACAAATCCTCAGCCGTCTGGCCACTGACTACACAATATTGTCCCTCTCTATCGGGATCTGGGTCTACTACCCAGCTCCCCAAAACACACCACAGTGCTTACCCCACACAGGGTTCAGAGGGTCCTGGCTCCCACAGGCCTTCTCGCAGCCTGCTCCTTCCCAAGACTGGGAGCCCTGATTGAGGAGCCCA
The DNA here is from genome assembly GCA_900303285.1 of Rhinella marina. NCBI lineage: Eukaryota > Metazoa > Chordata > Amphibia > Anura > Bufonidae > Rhinella > Rhinella marina. Next base: position 46,341 of record ONZH01015204.1, read on the forward strand.
GCCCACCTTTACCTGGGCTCCTCGGCTGGCTGATAATTACCTCTGATTAGCAGCAAGGCTGATACACACACTGAGGAAAAACACTATTTTCCCAGCCTTTCTTCTTCTCATCCAGCTTCCTCTGGGTGAGACACACCATTTTATGGCCCTCATATGGCCCTCTGGCAGCTGCACTGCCACACTTTACAAATAGGTAAATCTTCTAAACGGTACATTTTATATAAATACATTCTATTAGTGATAATATTGGTATGGCTATAACTATACAAACTACATTTGTGAGATGGGAATACCCATTTAAGATAGCAATAAACTCTCTGGTGCCTCAGCCCCAGTGACTTGAATGAGGGTGAGCGATAATATCAGACATATACTGTATACATTAGAGAAGAGTGAATCAATTCTGAACAAATCAGATTCATTACAAATTTCACAAACATTCTGCTGCCAAACAAATACAAAGTTTTGGCAATTTGCTTTGGATGAATCATGCAAAATGGCACTCATGCCATTTTATAGTGAAAATTGTAGAGGAAAACGACAGGGAGGATGACGATGGAGGAGATCATATAACCCTGAGAGGGAGGGGCTAAGAAGCCAACAGGCAGCCTGTGAGCCAATCAACGGCAGGATTTTGGAAGGTCCTTCAGCCTCTGGGCTGGAGAGACGCCATTCTGAGCACAGCTTGTGATCTGAGACCGAGTGTTTTCGCTGTGTCTGCCAAAAAGCAGACAGTATAGGGACATATTTATTTAGGGAAAATTAATTGATGGGTGGAAAAGTCAAGGTTTTCTCAGAGAAAACATAGGGGGACTGGTCATGGAGAGAGAGAGAGTTGTGTGTTTCATACAGCTGCTGGCAAGTGAACAGTTTATGTTGCACTGCAAATTCTGCAATCGAAACTCTCTGTAATGGGTGGAGGAAACTGGCAAGAATTTTTTTTGTTCCCCTGCAGTCCCACAACAGGACTATATATTTTTTTGTTAAATCTCTTTTTATTGAGTTTATGACTTTGAACAGTTTATGTTGCACTGCAAATTCTGCAATCAACTAAATCCTGCAAAAACCTCATTCTCTGTAAATGAACAGCCAGTCTTTTTTTGTTTGTAAAAACTTCATGTTTCTACAATTTATAAGTGTTTTAAAGGTTGTACCAACTGCAATAATATGCGGATGAGACAAATGAGGATGAGACAGGCCAGCAAAAAAATGGTAAATTAACAAACATGAATCCACTTATGAATCACTGTTCAAATAGCTATCACGAGTCTAAACTTCTACTTGATATGAACAGCACATAATAAAACATTTTCTGAAAGTTTATTATAGTGTAAATGAATAGGAAGTCATTTTTAATACCAGAAACACAAAATTTAAAATGTGAAAAAAAAAAAATTAAATGAACAAAAGGGCAAACTGATATAAGTACTTGTGTTGTACGGATCATTATGTAATGTCAGATGTGACAGAGATAAGTTTGTGTTCCATCAAAATTAAAGGTGTACCTGGCGATTCAGAATAAGCTGTTCTATGTGCATACCCGAGTGATAGCACTATATTTGACCATTATGTGACTTATTTTTGGCATATTTTAGAAGCTTTCTCCTATGTATGCTGGATCTCTAATTTTCAGTTTTCCTTGAGCTGGTGGGTGCAGTCTAGTTTTAATGATGGACTGCACAGAGACAGCAGATTCTGGCAGATTATGCTCCCTAAATCACTTACTCAGAATTACTCAGAAGCACCATATAGGATATTATAGAGAAGTACTGAACAGTATAGATGTGAGCAAAGCATCTGTGGTGAGAAGCACGTACAATTAGCTGCTGAATCATTCATTTATTATATCTCCCTCTCTGTCTCTCTGTACTTCCCTCCCTCCTCCACTCACCTTAGGCTAGTTTCACACTAGCAATTTTAGATCCGGCAGGCTGTTCTGGCAGAGCCTGCCGGATCTCTCTGCATTCTGGCACTTACAGAAGCTACTGTGTTGGGGACCGGAAGAGATCTGGCTGCAACCTAGCAAATATACAGAGAATCAGCTGGATTAAAACCGTTGCACTCAATGCACTCAATGGTTTCAGCCTGGCTGATTCTTGGCATGTTTTCCAGGTTTCAGCCAGATCTCTGCCATTCCCCCTTATAGTTATTGGGGCTGGTGGATATCAGGTAGCATCGAGCAGTGCCGAATCCAGACATCTCCGGCAGACTGTCCACTGCCGGAAACGTCTAATGCTAGTGTGAATCTAGCCTTAGACTTCTAAGGCTAGTATTTTAAGAAGAATTTCTTATTAATTTCAGACTGGAAGTTAACATAAAAAAGGGGAAAGGGAGTGAGAGCTAACAGCTCTAGAACAAGGCATTTTTCTCTGGTAACATATATTGCAAAGTTTCTTATATTTGCCTAAACTATAATTTTTTTTTTTTTTTTTTTTGCTTTTGACAATCTCTTTTTGTTAAAAAAAAGCCTCCAAAAAAGGTCAGAGATTATTTTACTGGTGGACCCCCAGAAACTCTCTGTAATGGGTGGGGGAAACTGGCAAGAATTTTTTTTGTTCCCCTGCAGTCCCACAACAGGACTATATATTTTTTTGTTAAATCTCTTTTTATTGAGTTTATGACTAACAAAAATATAAAACAAGGAACACAGGTAGTTGGCAACGTTGAATAGTCACCCAGGACCAGTATGAGTCTGTAGTAAGATCTATAGGTATTACATTATATGTATGCAGCTCAGAGCTAACAAAGAAAGAAAAGGAAAACAAAGGTAAGTAAAAAGGACAGTAAAATAAGGAGATGTCAGTTCTGGAGAAGGATCATTACGTATCTGGGGGTTTCTAGGGACCCAAGATATATGTGGTAGGGCAGTCAGAGGTATTGCGCTCTTATGAAAGCACTGGTATGGGTCTGGCCAAGGGCAGGATGGGAAAATGGCACAGTTACAACTGGGTATAGGAGGACCAAGGGGCCCAGGGTGAGAAACTTTGTCCTAGTACCAGAGTCCCAGCTACAGAGTTCTTTGAATATTTATAGATGCTTAACTGCCTGGATGAGCTGTTATGGCACTGGGTGTGGAACCATTTTGCCAACCAAAGGATTTGACTTAGGGCTAAACCTAAGGGTGTTATATTGGTGGTTCATTGGTATTCACCCTTTAACCCCTACACATCGACCTGGATTTTGCTGCAGGGAATGCACCAGATCATTACCTCTTAAGGTACTCTCAGTGTGGTTGGCTGCTGACCCACGAGGGTCAAGAGAAACTGATGCTTATCACCAAAGGGACAGACAAAACCCATAGTCATTAACAGGTTGAGGTCAGAGCAGGCAGAGTTCATGGAAATACATGAAACAGAACCAAGATCAGAGCAGGCAGAAGACGCCCAGGATGGTAAGCCAGGCACAGGTCTGGTCAGACAAGCAGAGGTCAATACAATGGCAGACTACAATAACAACACCTTAACAAGGAACTAGCAATCTAGGGACCTTATTGCTCAGATACCTTCTCACTGGGTGTCTAAAACATCCACAGGTTAACAGCTATTGGCTGGTGGACATTAGGGTGCACATGCTGGCCCCTTAAGAGCCCTAGGGACTGCATACATGTCCCACGGGCACTAGAGGAGTGATCTAGCTGACAAGCAGGCTGAAGCGAATTAAGGCAGAGCAGGCCCAGTGGGCAGGCCTGCCAGTAGGATGTGATAGTGACAGCTAGCAGCTGCTACTGTAACATATGCCAAGTGACAAGTCAATGTTTGGAAGGCTGAAAGTTATGGGAAGGGAGACAAGTAGTGATGATCGAGCAGCTCTGTGCTCGTCTGCTCGGGTGCTCTGGCCGAGCACTCGGGGCTGCTCGAGTGCTCGGTCGAGCACCCGAGCATAATAAAAGTCAATGGGAGAAGACCAGGCACCCCCTGCTCGAATGAGGGGAGGGTGTCTGGTCCATATGAAAACGTGAAAAAATGGTGGAAACACCACAGAAATGTTTCGGGAACAGCATCGGGAGGGTGAATTCGTACGAATTAGCGCACAATGCGTAGCATTAGCATACTAATTCGTACGCATTAGCGTACAATTAGAGACGAGCGAAGTTGCGTTAAAAAATGTTCGTTATTCTGGTCGTGTTCGGCGAACATTCCCGCACAATTAACGAACATACAGTCTAAGCCTTGTTAAAACTACGCTACTCGCTACTGAAATGAATACGTACACATGAGCGTACGCATACAATGCGTCTGCGAACATTCCTGCACAAATAACGAACATACAGTCTAGCGTTGTGAAAGGTACGCTACTTAACTGAATACGTACGCATGAACATACTTAGTGTGTACGAATCTTTAGCGTACTATTGTCCCACGAGTGCGTCCTACGCACGCATGACGCTGCGCCGCGGCGTACAGTCCTCAGAGGCACAGCGATTTTTAAAAAATGGCAGTCACAGTCAGGCGTACTGCTGCATTCAGCTCTGAAGAGCTGAAATACCTCATCCGGATCATGGACAGAGAGGACCCCACCTACCCCTCCGACACCCCCAGGGCAACTTCCAGAGGTAGAAGGTAGGTTAAATAAAAAGTGTAATGGGTGGAACTTCTGTCTTCAAAATGTTTGATTGATGGCCTGCTGGTGAACAGACCGTTGAAAACATTATGGTTGAGGGCCTGGTGGTGAACAGACCCTTGAAAACATTATTTTTGAGGGCCTGGTGGTGAACAGACTCTTGAAAACATTATTTTTGAGGGCTTGGTAGTGAACAGACCCTTGAAAACATTATTTTTGAGGGCCTGCTAATGAACAGACCCTTGAAAAAACATTATGGTGGAGGGCCTGGTGGTGAACAGACCCTTGAAAAAACATTATGGTGGAGGACCTGGTGGTGAACAGACCCTTGAAAACATTATTTTTGAGGGCCTACTGGTGAACAGACCCTTGAAAAAAAATTATTTTTGAGGGCCTGGTGGTGAATAGACCCTTGAAAACATTATTTTTGAGGGCGTACATAAGAAAACAGTGTATAAAATACATCCTAAAAGTGTTCAGTCGCTTTACTGTGGTGGGGTAGCGAAGTCAGAGCCAATCCAGGCCTTGTTCATCTTGATAAGCGTCAACCTGTCAGCATTGTCGGTTGACAGGCGAATGCGCTTATCAGTAATTATGCCCCCAGCGGCACTAGATACCCGCTCCGACAAAACGCTGGCGGCAGGGCAGGCTAGCACCTCCAAGGCGTAGAGTGCCAGTTTGTGCCACGTGTCCATCTTTGACACCCAATAATTATAAGGCACAGTGGGATCGCTGAGGACGTTTACACGGTCAGGTAGGTACTCCTTTACCATCTTCCAAAACCTTTCCCTCCTTATCACAATAGGCCGCTCATCAGGGTGAGGCTGCTGGCAGGGTGTCATGAAAGTGTCCCTGGCCTTTGCTGGAACTGCTGTGTGCTCCCCTCGTCTCCTCTCCCCGGGTGGCCAAGGAACTACGTACTCTGCCGCATGTTTTCTCAGCAGGAAATTTTTGGAGCAATGTTTCTACAAGGGCCTTCTGGTATTGCACCATTTTAGTTGTCCTTTCCGCCACAGGAATGAGAGATGAGAAGTTCTCTTTGTAG